>OU342854.1:1200000-1800000 GCA_910591585.2 Nysson spinosus | reverse complement strand
AAGTCGATCTCTATAAAGTCGATCTCTATAAAGTCGATCTCTATAAAGTCGATCTCTATAAAGTCGATCTCTATACAGTCGATCTCTATAAAGTCGATCTCTATAAAGTCGATCTCTACAAAGTCGATCTCTACAAAGTCGATCTCTACAAAGTCGATCTCTACAAAGTCGATCTCTACAAAGTCGATCTCTATAAAGTCGATCTCTATAAAGTCGATCTCTATAAAGTCGATCTCTATAAAGTCGATCTCTATAAAGTCGATCTCTATAAAGTCGATCTCTATAAAGTCGATCTCTATACAGTCGATCTCTATACAGTCGATCTCTATAAAGTCGATCTCTATTCTATATCTATTCCAAGCGCGTTATCCCTCGGCGGCTGGGCGACGGACCCTCATCCCCACTCCGGGTCCTTTTAGGGCCTGTCGTCCCGTTGGGGCTATGCCTCCCTCCCCCGCCATTTCCCCTTTCGAGGGATCTTCGTCTTACATAACCCATAGCAGATCCCAGCGGTATTCAGTTATAGATTTTTGAAAATTGCGCGGTATTCGGCGAATGTGTTAAGAAATAACGTGATTTATTACGACGGTCATTTAACTTATGTAACGTTTTACGCTTTTCGAGAAACAGGGATATATCGATATCTGACAAGGAAGTAGATGCATTGCAGTGACGTAACGATAAAAAGTTCTGAACAAATTGTGTCATCGAGAGAATGATACTCTTTATTAGATTTTACTCTCTCTTCGCTTTCTGCTGAGGTGATATTGAAAAATAAAATATAGGTTATGTTGCTTGTTAAAAAGCAAAAGAATGTGACCGGTGGATCCATATCTATGACGGGATAAAGTATACTTTGATACTTTCATCGACTAAGTTAGAACCCAAAGTTTAAGGCTGCCATTATAATAATAAAGTTCCTAGATAAATTGTGAATAAATTATTGCAAATACACTTAAGTGTTACTAATTTAGAAACACAGAAATTGAGGAAAATAATATGAGTTATATGTAACAAGATTTTATCACTGCTATCGCTAGAAATATCTTGGCCATCGTCTTCTTGCTTCCTTGCTGAAATGCTTCGTGTTCGATGAAAAGAAATCTTGTAAAAAGAGAATGAAATTTCTGTCCAATTCGTGTTACATCAAAATCGGGTAAAAATCGTTGGTGTAAAAACAGAATTAGGTTAGTAGAGTTTCTATTTGCATTTAAATGTGATTATTATCGTCTTTATCACTATGAAACCATTTCATTACATCATCATCATCACACGCATCACATCCTGGTGTTCTATGTAATGTAGCAAACTTGTATGCAACTTGTATGCAAACAAAGTATGTAACGTTCTGAACTGAAACGTTCTAAATTCAAGCGTTTTTATTAGATTCCGTAGGTCCGTCAGTTTGACTGTTTTGGTAGTTCTAGTGTTAAATGAATGTTTTATTCATTTAGTCCATAATTGAAAATGCAAGTTCTTTTATGCAGATTCCACGTTGAATTTGAAATGTTTGAAATACGTCGGAGGTTTTGCACGTTAAGTACAAATGTTGACTATCGACGTTTGAGCATTTCTTATGAATTTAATTAAGAAATGGCCAACGCTTTTCATCTTTCCCTTTGCGTTTATTCTGACTCTTGCTTTTGAGCCCGCTTCCGGAAGTATGAATGCGATTTTAGTAAATGGAGTGTTTCGTCCTTCCTCACCCTCTTCGCCCTCCTTTCCACCTCGCCCTGCTTCTCATATTCTTCCCTTGTTCCCCTTCGGTAGACTCCTCCCCTTTTTATTCAGTTGATATAAAACCACTTCGTCATTTCTTTTAATTCAGTTTTCAAATAGGGACGGCTGGTCGCAGATTGCTGCGGTTTTTTACGATCAAATGGAATCCATCTAAATGTTTAGATGAGTATAGTTATCTGTATGTACAGGTAACCCTCGTATAACGCGGTTCACAAATTGTGGCGATCCTCCTATAATGCGACACTTATGCAATGCGACTTCGGTATAACGCGACACTCATACAGCGCCGTTTCGATATAATTCCGTTTACAAGTTATGGCGATCCTTGGATAACAAGGCTCTTGTACAACGCGGTTCACAAATTGCGACGGCCCTTGTATTACGCGGCACTTGTAAATCGTGGTTGCGATACAACGCGGTTCACAAATTTTGACGATCCTCCTATAACGCGATACTTATGCGATGCGACTTCGGTATAACGCGATTCACAAATTGTGGCGATCCTCGTATAACGCGACATTTATCCAATGCAACTTCGGTATAACGCGATTCACAAATTGTGGCCATCCTCGTATAACGCGGTTTTGATATACCGCGGTTCACAAATTGTGGCGATCCTCCTATAACGCGACACTTATGCGATGCGACTTCGGTATAACGCGATTCACAAAATGTGGCGATCCTCGTATAACGCGACACTTATACAGTGCCGTTTCGATATAACGCGGTTTACAAATTATGGCGATCCTCGGATAACGCGGTTCACAAATTGTGGCGATCCTTCTATAACGCGACAATTATGCGATGCGACTTCGGTATAACGCGATTCACAAATTGTGGCGATCCTCGTATAACGCGACACTCTTATAGCGCCGTTTCGATATAATTCCGTTTACAAATTGTGGCGGTCCTCGGATAACGCGGTTCACAAATTGTGGCGATCCTCCTATAACGCGATACTTATGCGATGCGACTTCGGTATAACGCGATTCACAAATTGTGGCGATCCTCGTATAACACGACACTCATGCAGTGCCGTTTCGATAAACGCGGTTCACAAATTGTGGCGATCCTCGGATAACGCGGTTTTGATATGCCGCGGTTCATACATTGTAGCGGTCCTCGTATAACGCGGTTTACAAGTTATGGCGATCCTCGGATAACGTGGCTCTTGTACAACGCGGTTCACAAATTGCGACGGCCCTCGTATTACGCGGCACTTGTAAATCGTGGTTGCAATACAACGCTGTTCACAAATTGTGGCGATCCTCCTATAACACGACACTCATGCAGTGCCGTTTCCATATAACGTGGTTTACAAATTGTGGCGATCCTCGGATAACGCGGTTTTGATATACCGCGGTTCACACATTGTAGCGGTCCTCGCATAACGCGGCACTTATACAATGGGATTTCGATAAACGCGGTTCACAAGTTATGGCGATCCTCGGATAACGAGGTTCTTGTACAACGCGGTTCACAAATCGCGCCGGTCCTCATATAACGCGGCACTTATACAATGCAACTTCGATATAGCGCGTGTCTCTAATCCGAGTCTCGCATAATGCCACCTTTCTTTGGAACCTAACTCCCGCGTTGTACGAAGGTTACCTGTACATCGTATAGTCTTTTTTAACACTCTTCTAAATAATTGCAAATTATGATTCAGGCGCTGAATATATAATAATTACTTAAAATTTAATATACAATTTAATCTTCTCTTAAAATCATATTATTATATAAACATATTCTGAGCTTCATAATTTTCAATTTCAAGTGAATTCCTCTTCATGAATTTTAACGTACGACCTATTTAAATATCAGTAAAAAAATGTAGATGCACGCAAATGTATTTTTATGCAGCTCCCAAGCCATTGAATATAATGTTGCTTTTTATATGTATTTTTCACGCCCCATTATTTTTATATATCGCATGAATTTGGCTAACGACTTAATAAAACACCAATTTAAATTTCCATCCTCTGCTTAAACAAACACTTCATTTAATGTTCAAATTCAATTATCTGTTTCATGTATTTCGTGAAATAGCTTTCCGGCAATAAGCTCAAATAAACCTTTCACTAGTTTAATTACATATCGAATTTTATTTGTGTTTTCTGATCGGTTTACTAGAAGCGGGTGTTTTGTACTCTTTCGCATTGTATCCGGTGTGACGGTAAAACAAGAAGATGCGGTATTCGATGGGATTACTAGATCAATACAATCCGTATTCGTAGTCCCTTTACTTGTGTACATAACTTGAGTTGTTCTTCGTTAGTAATGTTTCTCCAGGGATTATTAACCCTTTGCACTCGAGTAGCGAGTCTGTCTAGCCACGCAGTTTATAACGGCAATTCGAGAGGCGACTGAGAGGCGACATTAAAATTTGTTCCAGTTGTCGGTGATCTAACGTTCAATAACAAAAAATAACTGGGAAAAATCTTAATATTGCCTCTCAGTCGCCACTCGAATTTTATTTGTGTTGACCGCAATAAACTGTGTGGCGACTGTGAATCGCCTCCGAGTGCACAGGGTTAATCCTTTCGTTACTAAGGGTGACTATGGTCACCCAACATTTACAGATTTTGCACTCCGAATTAACCCTTTTGCAGATAAAATTCATCCTTTTTCTGATAAACATTCCCTCTTTTGCAAATCACATTCACTCTTTTGTGAATCGAATTCACTTTAAATCACATATTTACCGGGAATTATTCTTTCCCGTAAGTTGTAAGAATTCCGGGTAAGTTAAGTAATTTACCTCGGATTTTATTTCTATTACAAAAGTTTACGAAAACAAATTCGTCGAAAAATTTCATCGGCAAAAGGACGAATTTGATTTGCGAAAGGGTGAATTTGGTTTGCAAAAGGGTGAATTTGGTTTGCAAAAGGGTGAATTTGATTTGCAAAAGGGTGAATTTGGTTTGCAAACGGGTGAATTTGATTTGCAAGAAGGTGAATTTGGTTTGTAAAAGGGTGAATTTGGTTTGCAAAATGGTGAATTTGATTTGCAAAAGGGTGAATTTGGTTTGCAAACGGGTGAATTTGATTTGCAAAAGGGTGAATTTGGTTTGCAAAAGGGTGAATTTGATTTGCAAAAGGGTGAATTTGATTTGCAAAAAGGTGTATTTGGTCTGCAAAAGGGTGAATTTGATTTGCAAAAAGGTGTATTTGGTCTGCAAAAGGGTGAATTTGATTTGCAAAAAGGTGAATTTGAATTGCAAAAGGGTGAATTTGTCCGCAAAAGGGTGAATTTGGTCTGCAAAAGGGTGAATTTGATTTGCAAAAAGGTGAATTTGAATTGCAAAAGGGTGAATTTGTCCGCAAAAGGGTGAATTTGGTCTGCAAAAGGGTGAATTTGTTTTGCAAACGGGTGTATTTGGTTTGCGAAAGGGTGAATTTGATTTGCAAAGAGTTGAATTTGGTTTGTAAAAGGGCGAATTTGATTTGCAGACCCTTCATTTTATGCTATTTTATGTTTAAATTGTATCCGCAAAAGGGTGAATTTGATTTGCAAAATGGTGGATTTGGACTGCAAACCCTTCATTTTATGTTATTTTATGTTTAAGTATTATTACATTCATGCTATAAAATTTTTGTTTCGGAATAATAACTTTATATTAGATTTTATTGTTTTTGCAGTAGCCGAAGGAAACAAATTTGTGGAAAAGCTTGATTTGCAAAAGGATGAATTTGATTTGCAAAATGTGAATTTGGTCTCCAAAAAGCAGAATATGTTCCGCAAAAGGGTGAATTTGATTTGCAAGCAGTGAATTTGGTCTCCAAAAAGCTGCAAAACTGTGAATTCGTAGTGCAACCCCTGTATTACAAAACTATAATCAAACAAATTCGTAGAAAAGCTTTGTTTGCGGAGGGGTGAATTTGATTTGCAAGCAGTGAATTTGGTCCCCAGAAAGCTGAATATGATCTGCGAAAGGGTGAATTTCTAATGCAAACCGTGTAATACGTCGTGCTCTAATTGAATCCCCCGTTCTCGTAAAAGTATACATTTAAAATTCCCGCCGTTTCTAATTCCATTAGTCCGTAACTCCTGCGTTCGCACCATTCACAAGTTTCAGCCAGCGTAGAGTGAAAATAATTGACATTAACTCTTGGCACAAGAAGAGCACACAGTTCACGATGATTTGAGGAGTTGTGAAAGCGCCTTATCCAATTTCGTAGATAATCTTCTCCTTGATAAAAAGAAGTAATGAAATAAGTTGCTCGCCGGCAGGTCTGCTCGTAGAAGTTCCATGGCATCATAAAGCACGTGGCTATTTTAATGAACAAGTTGGGAAATTTCAGTGAGAAGTACGGTCGAAAGAAAGTCTCTCTTGTATAGATGTAGATGCTCGGAAATTATTCTGAAAAGTCTCAGGAGTGGAACTTCAAGGGAGCATATTTGACTTGATTACGAATGAAAATAATAGATGGCGGCCTACCGGCATGTCTCGTGGAATGGTTGAACAACACTTTTCTCCAGCGTGCTTTTTAAATTTTCCTCTCGGCAAGGGTCGCCCAGCTGAGTCTCGGGGCTTCCCCTTACTCGGATTTCCTCGAGCTTTCCACTCAGTAATTTTGATTGCGAACTTGCGACTTCGCTCGGCTGAAAGCAGATTCTTACTCGCCCCTTTCCTTTTATTCCTACGGCAATATTTTACCTCTACAGATTAAAGGGATCGTTTCAACCATATCCCTCTGGGAGATAACAATTTTTATTCACGTTCCCGATTTCTACTTTTATTAAGCCATCCTAAGAACGTACTTACATAATTACGTGATTCAATGTTCTTTAGTTAGTTTCGGCTCGAGAACAGTATTGGCTCTTACCGAGATTACCTTTAACATTAGAATGACCGATAATGTACAGATTTTGCACTTCAAATCAACCCTTTTGCAGATCATATTCAACATTTTGCACTCCAAATGAACTATTTTGCAAATCATATTTACAATTTCGCACTCCAAATTATCCATTTTGCAGATCATGTTCAACATTTTGCACTCCAAATTAACAGTTTTCCAGATTATATTCACAGTTTTGCACTCCAAATTAACCATTTTGCAGATCATATTCACCAATTTGCAGACCACATTCACCATTTTGCACTCCAAATTAACCATTTTGCAGATCATATTCACAATTTTGCAGATTATATTTACAATTAGCACTCAAAATTATCCATTTTGCAGATCATATTCACAATTTTGCAGATTATATTTACAATTGACACTCGAAATTAACCATTTTGCAGATCATAATCCCCATTTTTCACCCATTTTTCACCCATTTTTCACCCATTTTTACGTCGTCAATCAGCCATCATTCGAATTCCCACTCGAAAGGGGATGGCGACTCTCTGCACTCCAAATTAACTATTTTAACTAACAATATTAACTAGTTTTTGTTCGAGCACACATAACCTCACTTTTAATAGACATAGTGTGCGCATGCGCAATTTGATTATGACTTCTTGGTTACCTAATACTGGTTTTATTGGAGATTTTATTTTATTATTTATCATTTTTACTTATTTTATGTTAATTTCATGTTATTTTATATTATTTTACGCCATTTTACGTTTAAGTATTATTACACGGATGCAATCAAGTTTTTATTTCAGAAAAACAACTTTACTTTGGATTTCATTTTTATTACAAAGCTTGAGAAAACGGATTTGTAGAAAAGCTTGATTTGAAAAAGGATGAATTTGACTTTCAAAATGGTGAATGTGATCTGCAAAATGGTTCATTTGGAGTGCAAAACCAATATTAGGTAACCAAGAAAGTTGTTGCGGTTTCTGGGTTTGTTATTATCAAACTGCGCGTGCGCACACTCTATCTGTTAAAAGTGTGGTTATGTATGCTCAAGCAAATGCTATAGCACTTACGGAAATTAATCATTTGCAGTTTTAGAAGAGTGGCCTCAGAATGGCTGTGTCAAAGTCGATTATTATTCGGGGTTGTCAAATTTATGAATTCAAATTTGCTGGGAACTTTCACCCCATCCCTCATATTGCACTTTTTTGATACCAGAGAGGAAAACTTTTATAAACAACGAATAGAAAAGTTGTTAGATCGTTGAGAAAAGGTAAGAGCAACCGAAGCTGACTACTTTACTGAATAAAGTATTGTTTGATCCACTTTGTGTATCATTAACCGGCAACAAATTTCTTGTTTACCTGATAATTATTCCGAGCAACAATTTGTTGCTCGGAAACGATTGTTTGATGGTTTATCGGCTGCTGGGAGAAATCTAATTCGGAAGAGTCACCCGAACCACAAAACAATTGAAACGCATTGTGGGGGAGCTGTATTGTTGAAAGTGTGCTGGGGTGCGTAATCGGATTACACTATTTTATCCCGACAAGCCCGGTCCGTTTATTGCTAACAAAATCCGCATCCAAATTGCCAAACGAAAATTCCTTCTAATCTGGAATACCGATCGTCGGTTGATTTATCGGCAAGATATTAGGTCTACCAGAAAGTTCTGTCCGCTTAGCGCGCAACTATTTTAAACGCGTAGGGAAGTGTTTTAATCGAAAGTATATGATTCCTTCTTTTCACCGTTATGTTTTATCATTGGTATCCTTGGACGTGTATCGAAAGAAATGTTTTATCATCGGTATTTACCAAGGAATATCGAAGGAAAGATGTCCGTCGATAAGGTTCATTTACGACACTGTAAACTTTACGAATATCAACAAGGAAAAACGCTGCGGAAGCATGTAGAAGTTTGTTAAATGTTTTGGCGCATGCGCGGTATCTGAAAGAACACGCGGAAGACGGTGCGAAACATTTAAGAACGGAGACTCTAACCTCGAAGACTAACCACGCTTTGGAAGACCTTCCGTGATGGATGATGATATTCTTGGCAACATTTTTGAAGTGGACCCATTTTTACGAAGAAGTTATCATCGTTAATGGAAATCACATTGTTCATTCAATATTAATAAACACAATAACATTCTGCTATTTTCCTTTACGAAAGAAACGGACAGAATTGTCCGGTAGACCCAGTTATTAATAAACCTGCTTCCTTATGTAAAAAACTATATAAATTATTAAATATATTTTAATAATGCATAGTTTCGGCATCTACACATAAATCTACACATAAAACAAATTCGTCGAAAAATTTGATCGGCAAAAGGACGAATTTGATTTGCAAAAAGGTGTATTTGGTCTGCAAAAGGGTGAATTTGATTTGCAAAAAGGTGAATTTCGTTGCAAAAGGGTGGATTTGATTTGCAAAAGGGTGAATTTGGTTTGCAAAGGGGTGAATTAGATTTGCAAAATGGTGAATTTGATTCGTAAAAAAAGTGAATATGATCTGCAAAATGATTAATTTGCAAATTTGGAGTGCAAAAGAGGTGAATGTGATCTGCAAAAGGGTTAACTTGGAGTGCAAAACCTGTATTATTCGCAGTTGATCATCCAGTTGGTTGATTTCCAATTCAAACATTTGCCGGTGCTTTGTTCGTGAGTTGATTGATACACTTCGGGTATGGAATATTGTTGGCTTAAAATATTATTATCGTCAGAATCTAACCAATCGATGCGTCAGTCAGTTTCGGCAATGACTCTCGTTTCTCCACGGATGTGCCTCCATCTCGTTAGCTTTATGTAATCAGGCTCGTTCGGATTGTAATCCTAGTGTAACAGGCATCCTATAGGTTACCGTTGCACGCTTCATTACCGCAGGTTAATTAATAATATGACATTCGTATCGTACTATCAAATCGTTTCCAGTCCAAATTAACCATTTTGCAAATTATATTCACAATTTTGCACTCCAATTTAACCATTTTGCTGATCATTTTTACCATTTGCCACTACAAATTATCCATTTTGCAGATCATATTCACCAATTTGCAGATTATATTTACAATTTGCCACTCTAAATTACTCACTTTCCAGATCATATTCAACATTTTGCACTCGAAATTAACCATTTTGCAGATCATATTCACAATTTTGTAGAGTATATTTATAATTAGCACTCCAAATTAACCATTTTGCAAATCATATTCATAATTTTGCAGATTATATTTACAATTGGCAGTCCAAATTAACCATTTTGCAGATCATATTCATAATTTTGCACTCCAAATTAACCACTTTGCAGATCATATTTACAATTTGGCACTCTAAATTAACCATTTTGCAGATCATATTCACCATTTGGCAGATAATATTTACAATTGCCACTCCAAATTAACCATCTTGCAGATTATATTCACAATTTTGCACTCCAAATTAACCATTTTGCAAATCATATTCGCAATTTTGCAGATTATATTTATAATTAGCACTCCAAATTAACCATTTTGCAAATCATATTCATAATTTTGCAGATTATATTTACAATTGGCACTCCAAATTAACCACTTTGCAGATCATATTTACAATTTGGCACTCCAAATTAACCACTTTGCAGATCATATTTACAATTTGGCACTCTAAATTAACCATTTTGCAGATCATATTCACAATTTTGCAGATTATATTTACAATTGGCACTCGAAATAAACCATTTTGCAGATCATATTCACAATATTGTGCTCCAAATAAACCATTTTGCAGGTCATATTCCCCATTTTTCACCCATTTTTACGTCGTCAATCAGCGGTCATCATTCGAATTCCCACTCTAAAGGGGGTGGCGACTCTCGGTCGCCCCTCGAGTGCAAAGAGTTAAAATCCTAATTGTAAGATTAAACACTTATATTAAAATAATTCTTAAGTAACAATTACAATTATCAGAATTATGCTTGTTCATTCATATTAACTGTTATCTGTAATTGCAAGTCGTATACATCCAAACCTCTTTTTATGCGGTAGACATGTTCCACAGAACTCCGCATAAAAAACCGGAAAAAGAAGATACAGCTGTTTTTGAAAAATGAGGATTAATTTTTAACCGCATTAAAAAGATTCGCATAAAAAGGGACTAGACTATAATTCTTTAACGGTGGCGAATAGCTGTCTTAATATTGCAATTCTTTTACTCGGAACAATACATTTCCTTGTACTTCTCCCTTTTTGTATTAAATTGTAACAATGTTTCCATGTCATCATGGTTTCTGTAATTATTAAAACCTTCGTCAAGCTGTTTACCCTTCTCGGCTTCATCCGGTGCGCATCTCTTTAACCCTTTGACTGCTAAAGGCGTATATATACGCCCTAACAAATCCATCAATATATACGAAAAGCGTATATATGCGCCCTCTGTAAATTAAAATAGCTTAAAAAGTTACTGAATATAAATAAAAAAGATTGATATTTAAAATTTGTTTGTCATTATTATTTTTTAAACCCTAAGAATGGCATCAAATTTCCGGGTACTGTTTTGGTCACTGTCAGTGGACAACTAGTCGCAGCGACTGACAAGCGAAAAACGCGCCGTCCATATAGATGGATTCGTCGGAGAGCGCGCCGCAGTCAAAGGGTTAATAACGCGTTTTAAGTATTATACTCACTCTAACTTATTATTAGGGCGTGTGGCGGAGACTTCTTATCTTCTTATCTTCTTATCTTATCTTATTATTATCTTCTGTGTTTCTTTAACTTTGCAGTTGTCCCGCGGGAAAAAACACCGGATTTGATTGTTATTACAATAGTTTAAGAAAACCAATTTGTAGAAAAGCTTGATTTGCAACAAGGAAATGAATGAATATGATACGTAGAAGGATCATTTTGGCGTGCAAAAACCTGTAAAATTGGTAGCGAATGGGTTAAGACGATAAAAAGTATTAGGAATTTACGATTCCAGGGGATAATACACATCTCACATTTCCTGTGAGAGGAATGCTTAGGAATCTGGTTTACGGTCGAATTTCTCAACAGAACGATGGGAAGGGTGCAACATAGATTCTCCGGTAAGATCGATTCTGGCCCTCTAAATGACGTCATTCACGCCATTCACGGGCATTCGTCGAAGCTAATAGATGGAGGGGGGGTTGCATAGTTTCATGAAAATGGTCGAGCTTCGTATTCACGTGAATCATGGCTTCGACTAGCCAGGTTTTATTCGGAAAGCGTAGCTGTGAGATCCACATAGGATATTAGGATATTAGGATATTGCGAGCGAACGGGCTCCGCTATTATTCAATGGGAGATCGAAATCCCGATGCTCCATCTATGCGACCCTTCCGATACCACCGGTGCTTTCTAGAATTCACATCCAAACGATACTCCGATCACAGTACTCCGACGTTATACACTGGCCTTCAATACAGGCTCTGCACTCCAAGTACCCAAGTAACCCTTTTGCTGATCGTATTCATCTCTTTGCACACCAAAATAACCATTTTGCAGATCATATTCAACGGATCATTCTGCTTTTTCAACACCAAATTCATCGTTTTTCGGATCATATTCAAGTTTTGCACACAAAATTAAACATTTTGCTGATCATATTCACCTTTTGGAACACCAAATTCATCGTTTTTCAGGTCATATTCAACTTTTGTACACCAAATTATACATTTTGTTGATCATAGTCACCTTTTTGCACACCAAACTAACCATTTTGCAGATCATAGTCACCTTTTTGCACATCAAACTAACCATTTCGCAGATGATATTCACCTTTTTGAACACCAAATTCATCGTTTTTCAGGTCATATTCAACTTTTACACACCAAATTAAACGTTTTGCAGATCATATTCAACTTTTACACACCAAATTAAACGTTTTGCAGATCATATTCAACTTTTGCACACCAAACTAACCATTTTGCAGATCATAGATCAAAGTCATTCTGCTTTTTCAACACCAAATTCATCGTTTTTCGAATCATATTCAAGTTTTGCACACAAAATTAAACATTTTGCAGATCATATTCACCTGTTTGAACACCAATTTCATAATTTTTCAGACCATATTCAACTTTTGCACACCAAATTAAACATTTTGCAGATAATATTCAACTTTTGCACACCAAATTAAACGTTTTGCAGATCATATTCAACTTTTGCACACCAAACTAACCATTTTGGAGATCATAGTCACCTTTTTGCACACCAAACTGACCATTTTGCAGATCATATTCACATTTTGCACACCAAACTAACCATTTTCCAGATCATATTCACACTAAATTAACCATTTGCATATCATATTCACCTTTTTGCAAATAAAAATCGCCGTTTTTCAAATCAAAGTCACTCTTTCACAGATCAAATTCACCCTTTTGCATAAAACTTTTCTACAAACTTGTTTCCTTAAGTTATTGTAATAAAACTGAAATTCAGTATGACATAAAATTAACATAAAATACTTATTTTACGCTGAAAATAAAATCTACACCTAATTACCCGTGTTATACGAGGGATATCTGTAGTATACTTTCGTTAATTTTTGGAACCCCATTTTTTGTACTAGTCCTTTGTTTCTTACAACACGAATTCGCATAACACGACATTCTTGGGGAACCTAACTACCGTGTTATACGGGGGATGCCTGTACAGTAGACTCCCGTATAACGCGGTTAATACGTTACTTAAAGTCTAAAGTGTCAAAGTTTCCAACATTTCTACATAAAAAACGGTAACTTTTTAAAAAGTTGACTAATATCACTGCCCAACAAATGTTGACTATTTTTGCTGAAAACGAATCCGCAAAACCGTTTCTCTCAATCACCTCAGTTTTCGAAAAAATCAATTTTGAAAAAAGGGTCATTTTTGTCATTTCAACAAGATTGGTGACGAACATATAAAAGTGAGACATTATTAATTATTATTTTATTATTATTAATTGCAAACAATTCTGCGGACATTTGCGAATAAAATGATATGAATTACTTTTGCGATATGAATTTGCAAATATGTTTAAACATTAGTTAAAGTCTTTTCAAGTTTCCGTTAAAATTTGGCCGCTGTCGGGGATTCTAATTAGGAATCTCTGATTTTTTGGGATTTTTGTATTCGTTTCCAGCGCGTCAAAATCTATTAGAATCGCTTATTTATTGTTATAGATGTTCTTGTTTTCGTTTTGAGCAGTGTATTTAATCGAATAAAGTCGAAGTATACGTTGTATCAATGTTATTAGTTTTTATTATGTTTAAACGATGCAAGTAGTTGTCAATTAAAATTATGATGTAGCATTATTGATATTATTCATAACTACAAAGGGTTAATTGCGTTAACACTCAACAACAATTCTTAAAGATAATTTCACGAAATGTGTTATAAAATAGCCAGTTCTTCTTGGAGAATTTAATTAAGTTCGTCGGGAAGCACGATTGCCACTACTAATAGAATCCGCTTCCACAGAGGCCACAGGCTGCATTGCTACCAACGTACTTACCACAAATTACCCGATAGCCATTTTAGATCTTCCTTCCACAGTTTATGTGTCTCAATGCAAACCTCGAAATATTAATTAACATGTGTTATCACACTTTCAACATTTTCTGCATTTCTTTACGCTAGGAATTGTTATACAGTAAACTCCCGTCTAACACGAATTCCTACAACGCGCTAAAGATATTGCGACGACCTTTTTACATAACGCGATTCTCGTACAACGCGCTATATAATGAAGTACGGGATTTCCCCGATAAAGCGATTTCATGCAACGCGTAATGCATTAACAGCGTTATACTGGAATCTACCGTACAAGTAACCCGCGTACAACGCGGTACTTATACAACGCAATTTCATACAACGTGGTACTTATATAATGCGTTTTCATACAGCGCGGTACTTATACAACGCAATTTCATACAACGTGGTACTTATATAATTCATTTTCATACAGCGCGGTACTTATATAATGCGTTTTCATACAGCGCGGTACTTATACAACGCAGTTTCATACAACGTGGTACTTATATAATGCGTTTTCATACAGCGCGGTACTGATGCAACGCAATTTCATACAACGCGGTACTTATACAATGGGATTTCATACAACGCGATACTTATACAAGGCGATTTCATACAATGCAATATTTGGACAACGGGGTACTTATACAATGCGATTTCATACAACGCAGTACTTATACAATGCAATTTCATACAATGCAATTTTATACAACGCTGTACTTACATATACAACGCGATTTCATACAACGCAGTACTTATACAATGCAATTTCATACAATGCGGTACTTATCAAGGTACTTATACAATGGGATTTCATACAACGCGGTACTTATACAATGGGATTTCATACAACGCGGTACTTATACAATGCAGTACTGATACAATGCAATTTTATACAACGCGGTACTTATACAACGCGGTACTTACATATACAACGCGATTTCATACAACGCAGTACTTATACAATGCAATTTCATACAATGCGGTACTTATACAATGGGATTTCATACAACGCGGTACTTATACAATGCAAATTTATACAAAGCGGTACTTATACAATGCAATTTCATACAACGCGGTACTTACATATACAACGCGATTTCATACAACGCAGTACTTATACAATGCAATTTCATACAACGCGGTACTTATCAAGGTACTTATACAATGGGAGTTCATACAACGCGGTACTTATACAATGGGAGTTCATACAACGCGGTACTTATACAATGGGAGTTCATACAACGCGGTACTTATACTACGCGGCAATTTCATACAACGCAATAAGAATATTGCGACGACTATTTTATATAACGCGCTGTATAATAAAATACGGGAATTTCCTGATTACGCGATTTCATAGAACGTGTAACGTATTAACCGCGTTATACGGGAGCCTACTGTACCATTTTTCATACATTACACGAATCAGGAAAGTTTAATAAAATTCCAAGAACGTAAGAGTCCATCGGAAAATCATATCAAATGTAATTATTATAATTTTGTGCTTTGTATAAATCTATATTAAATCAATATTCAAAGATATACTGCATTTTAGTCAACATGGGTAAAAAGTAAATTTTATAAAGTAAATGGATATAAATAATAAATGGATCTACCGTACAAATCTAATGCATCCTCGGACATAAAATCAAAAGGGTTTTAATATGCTCATTTCTAGCAGAATTTATTATTACTTCGATGACCTTATTTTCAGTATCCACAGGAAGAGCTCTTTAATAAATACAGTTAATTACTTTTCACGAAAAATCAACAAGCCCATACCGCAGTACAAATAAAATGTGATACATCGGTGTCGATGAAAAAACAAAAACATTTCGTTTCAATTTATTGAATTCAAACATTGTTTGACCGGAATATTTGATTTGCTTCTATTGCGGTTAAAAATTCTTTTCATAGAACTTCAATCTCCAGTTTGACCTACTTCTCGATTCTAGCAGGCTACAGAATCAATTGGTTCTGGTTATGACTTTGTTGAGTGTTTCTACAACCGCAGAGTTATATGTACAATAGTTCTAACCAGCTGCTTCTCCGCGTTTCAGTTACGGCTGTACTATTTAACACGTTGAATGCCGTGGGGGTCACCGGTGACCGACAATGCGAATACAGTATACTCCCGTATAACGCGAGTTGCTTCAGCGCGAGTTCCTTGAACGCGAGTTCCTTCAGCACGAGTTTCTTTGGTGCGAGTTCCTTCCACGCGAGTTCCTTCGGCGCGAGTTCCTTCCACGCGAGTTCCTTCGGCGCGAGTTCCTTCCACGCGAGTTCCTTCGACGCGAGTTCCTTCGACGCGAGTTCCTTCAGCGCGAGTTTCTTTGGCGCGAGTTCCTTCCACGCGAGTTCCTTCAGCGCGAGTTCCTTCGACGCGAGTTCCTTCGACGCGAGTTCCTTCAGCGCGAGTTTCTTTGGCGCGAGTTCCTTCGACGCGAGTTCCTTCCACGCGAGTTCCTTCCACGCGAGTTCCTTCCACGCGAGTTCCTTCCACGCGAGTTCCTTCAGCGCGAGTGACTTCGGCGCGAGTTTCTTTGGCGCGAGTGACTTCCGCGCGAGTTCCTTCGGCGCGAGTTCCTTCCGCGCGAGTTCCTTCCGCGCGAGTTCCTTCCGCGCGAGTTCCTTCCGCGCTAGTTCCTTCCACGCGAGTTCCTTCCACGCGAGTTCCTTCGGCGCGAGTTCCGTCGGCGCGAGTTCCTTCGGCGTGAGTTCCTTCAATATAATTAAATCTATGTTATTCGCATTAAATATCATAGCTGAAGTTTATTGCGAGATTAATGTTAATTCTGCTTCATTTTTTACCTTCTAATTAATAGTTGCTGCAACTTTCGGTGATCATTTCTTGAACAATACAGGTTTTGCACTCCAAATTAACCCTTTTGCTAATCAAATTCACATTTTAACAAATCAAATTCACACTTTTGCATATCAAGTTTTTCTACAAATTTGTTTTTTCCAGCTACTGTGATAAAAATGCTATCCAATGTAAAGTGAAAGTGTGAATTTGATATGCAATGAGGTTAATTTTGACTGTAAAATGGTTAATTTTGAATGCAAAATGGCGAATACGATCTGCAAAATAGTGAATATGTCCTGCAAAATTGTTAATTTGGACTGCAAAAGGGTTAATTTGGAATACAATAATTGTGAATGTGATCTGCAAAACGGTTACTTTGGAATGCAAAATTTTGAATATGATCTGCAAAATGGTTACTTTGGACTGCAAAAGGGTTAACTTGGAGTACAAAACCTGTATTACCCGCTCACGAGTCATCCCACATATTTTCCACAAAGCGGGAAATCACAACACGCGTGTGGACCTATCGCGGCACACCGTTTGAAAATCGACTAATCGATGCTTTACTTGATTACCGAACTATAAACCTACTTATAAAAACATATCTCGCCTAAACTTCAATAGTGTTTTCTGCCAAGAAAGAAGTGAAGGAAAAGAAGAAAAAGAAGAAGAGAAGATTCTTCCTCCTTTTATCTATCAATCTCAATTCCATCTCGCGGTTACAGGATCTTTTGGTGCAAGATAAGAAGCTTGCTGATGAAAAAGTCAGTTCCCGTTTCTACAAGGGTTTCTCGGCTAAGAATGTCGCTAAACGACGTAACTTTTATCGGCGACCATCTCAACGTTGCAAACTGAGCTGTTACATGGAAACGACATTGGGCCAACCTGCCGTAGAGGAGGCTGGAGTGGTTCGAAGTCGTTTAAAGTGGTACGAAGTAGTACGAAGTAGTACGAAGTGGTATGGGGCTTTGACGGCCGGCACCTCTTCCCTCAAATTGCCTCAAGCAGCGTTTCCAAAGAAAATAAAGATCTGCTACGAACTTCTTTTCTTGACTCCACTTATTCTTCCCAGAATGTATTTACGATTACGTTTGTTTCCGGTGTTTGTCTACCGGTTCCTGACTTCCCGTTCATAAATCCTTCTATCTTCCTCGTTCTTCCAGAAAATCCGACTGGGTAATGTTTTCATTGAATTCAATGAAACAGTAATTAAACCCTTCGCCTCAATACGGGCGTCTGTGCAATTAACAAATAACAATAACAACATTAAACAAGAGATACAGTGAGTGTAAAAAGTATTCGAACAACAGCGAATTAGAACAAAATCCTCATAGAACTTTATTTATTTAAAACATTTTCATAATCAATATATAATTAAACCCTTTCAATGAAACAGTAATTAAACCCTTCCCCTCGATACGGGCGTCTGTGCAATTAACAAATAACAATAACAATATTAAACAAGAGATACAGTGAGTGTAAAAAGTATTCGAACAACAGCGAATTAGAACAAAATCCTGTTAGAACTTTATTTATTTAAAACATTTTCATAATCAATATATAATTAATATCGGTAGTTTAAATCGGAATTCCGATAGTAAACAGTGCCCGACATTGTATCCTGTACAAAAACAGTCGCAATGGTGGTCTCTAGCGAAATCCGTAACGTAAATTAATTTTCAAATCCACTTTTCTCAAAAATGAAGCCTCCAACGCAATTTTATTATTCTTCATTTTCGTTTCATTTTTAGCTGTACCATCTTCCTGACCTTATTTGTACCACCAATTTTGACCCACGCTGTATATTAGGGGTGTCCACAAGTAACGTCGTTTTTTTCGGAGACAATAAACAGCGCCATCTTTCTCGTGGACGTGATTTGATATTACATAACCTATGCACTAATTAAATTTCTTCAGTTTTCACACTAATAAATGTTCATTAATCTATGTATACTAAATATTCTGTAAAATAGGATTTCGTAGAAGAATTTGTTTATTATATCATTGTAAACATTGACGTCACAGAGGCGATACAAGTTTTCCACTCCAAGTTAACACTTTCGCAGATCACATTCACCTTTTTGCACTCCAAATTAACCACTTTGCAGATCATTTTACCACGTTGCAAATCAAATTCACCCTTTTGCAAAAAGCTTTTCTACAAATTTGTTTTCTTCAGCTTGTGTAATAAAAATAAAATCCAATGTGAGTGAAGTTATTGTTCCGAAATCAAACTTGTATTGCATGTATGTAATAATACTTAAACATAAAACAACATAAAATGACATAAAAGTCACATAAAACACTTATTTAACACCAAAAATAGTTAGAAATTAAATGTTTGCAAATTCCAAATAGTAAATATTTTTGGTGTTAAATAAGTATTTTATATTAACTTTATGTTCTTTTGTGATTAATTATTAATAAGAAGCTTATTTCGCAACACAATTCTTTTAGATGGCATTTTAATTTTCTTACAATTCTTTAATTTGATTAAAAGCGTATTAAAAACGAGGTTACTTGGTGTTAAATAAGTATTTTATATTAACTTTATGTTCTTTTGTGATTAAGTATTAATAAGAAGCTTATTTCGCAACACAATTCTTTTAGATGGCATTTTAATTTTATAGTTTAATTTGATTAAAAACGTATTAAAAACGAGGTTACTTGTGGATATCCGTAATAATTACCTAATTTCGCATATTTCCGTGCACTATTCTTAATGCATCATGGTTATATGAGAGATTAATTTCGATGAAGTTTGCCATGCGCATACCAACATTCTTAATGGCATTAAACTCTTACGGGCACGTTCTAAACCTGTCTAGGGATATTTCATGTGACAGAGGGATAATTCATGACCACATCCTGGAGAACGGGTAATATTCCTGGTTCTCCTGTGACACCATCCGCGATGTAAATCACCCCTCACCCCTTTCACTGGGTACGTGTGTCTTCCAAAGTGGATAGCAAACTACGGTGCTCCTTTTCCCGAAAATCATTCTCGAGCAATGCACTCCGGCGTCGAATGGACGTCGACTTTTCCATTAAAAAGTTTGATTTCTGAATTCAAAGGGGAATCTTACTCCGCCGGAAGTTTGTCATTCACTGTGAAGATCCACGAAGAGATTTCATGACACCTTGGTAATATTTAACGAAATGTCACTGACACATTGTCAAATAACACTTACATAGTTTGATTGCATCCTAGAATGTTGCGGCAGCAACATATTGTACAGGTTTTGTACTGCAAGTTAACCCTTTTGCTGATTACATTCACCTTTTTTCATTCAAATTTAAATACAGGTAACCATCCTATAGCACGGCATCCAACAACACGGTTTCGCACTGACATGTTTAGACATTTGCGAAAAGTCCTCGTATAACACGGCCACCTACGACACGGTTTCGTTCTAACACGTTTAGACATTTGCGAAAAACCTCGTATAACACGGCCACCTACGACACGGTTTCGTTCTAACACGTTTAGACATTTGCGAAAAACCTCGTATAACACGGCCACCTACGACACGGTTTCGTTCTAATACGTTTAGACATTTGCGAAAAACCTCGTATAACACGGCCACCTACGACACGGTTTCGTTCTAACACGTTTAGACATTTTCGAAAAACCTCGTATAACACGGCCACCTACGACACGGTTTCGTTCTAACACGTTTAGACATTTGCGAAAAACCTCGTATAACACGGCCACCTACGACACGGTTTCGTTCTAACACGTTTAGACATTTGCGAAAAGTCCTCGTATAACACGGCCACCTACGACACGGTTTCGTTCTAACACGTTTAGACATTTGCGAAAAACCTCGTATAACACGGCCACCTACGACACGGTTTCGTTCTAACACGTTTAGACATTTGCGAAAAACCTCGTATAACACGGCCACCTACGACACGGTTTCTTCTAACACGTTTAGACATTTGCGAAAAACCTCGTATAACACGGCCACCTACGACACGGTTTCGTTCTAACACGTTTAGACATTTGCGAAAAACCTCGTATAACACGGCCACCTACGACACGGTTTCGTTCTAACACGTTTAGACATTTGCGAAAAAACCTCGTATAACACGACCACCTACGACACGGTTTCGCTCTGACACGATCAGAAATGTTCGGAAACCCTGGTATAACACTGTACTTATACTATTTAACGTATGTGTGTATTTAGAAATCTAAATGATACACTATGGGCACACAATGCATATGTATACATAGAAAAATGAAATACAATTGGTGTTGCGTCGCAAGCTTGTTGAGTTGTTGTTGGCTGGATCTATTGCCGCACTTCATAGCTGGCAATACAATAGTACATATGTTCATATTTTTCATCAAAATCAAGTTGCTTGTATGGATTTAAAAACAAATATCTGTTTTTAATAAGTTTTCGGAACCTAACCCCCCGTTTTGTACTTGCTCTGGGTCTCATATAACACGGTTTCACACAACACGGCATATTCTAGGAACCTATCTACCGTGTTGTAGGAGGGTTACCTGTATATAATTTGGCATAAAATGCAATGCGATATTCGTATAACGCCACAGGATTTTTTAATGGATAAAATCCAAATTGACAGTAATTTTCATTCAAACAGTTAAAATGTCCGAACTGTGCATCCGATTGATCATGAAAGTAATACCACACGTACAAATTGCAAAAACAAAATATACAAGTCTTTCCATAAACATTCTACAGTAACAGATATTTTTTTAAACAAAATATACAAGTTCGTACATATTTTTTTTAACAAGAAAAGATATCTGTTCATTTCGATCCCTGCTCTAAATTCGTAACGTCGGCTCGGACGAGTTTGCGTTCGTTGTGCGCAGCTCCCCACTCTCATTCTCTCCTCCGAACACGCTATTGGCCTTAGTCCCACTGTGACGTCCCAGAAGGCGGGCGTAAAGCAGTGGTGGGAGCAAAGGGGAGTGGCGACTGCGCGAGCCGAGTGAAAGGTTTCCCGGGATGGGCTATAGGAACGAAAGAGTTGAAATTTGAAGATTTGGAGATTTATTAGTACAAGAAAAATTAAACTTATATAAAAACCTTGTTACATAATGGTTGTCGCTCTATTTTTTTGGTGAGGAAAGCGGGGGGGGGGTGCGTTATTTTATTAGTTGGGATAAGATGCCATGAGCTATCCAGGCGGTATCAGGTTGTTTTTCTTCAAATCGCCTCTTAACACTTTGACGGCCGCTCATTTCACACAAAGTCGCGCTACTACCGCCGGCATCTCTCGCGTACTGAAATACGGGAAGTTCACAAAAGCAATAATTTGAGAATTAAAAAACGCCAATAATATAAAGCATTATTATATCATATATTATTATATTATAACAATAATAATAAAGCAGTAACTCAAAAACAGTTAAAGTGGATTAATATGCAAATGTCGAATCTACGATCTCGAAATATTTATATAATGCTGGTCTAAGATTGCTAGTGCCAAGTCACATATACGTGACACCGGCCGATAACCGTTGGCTCTCGAAATCACGTACACGTGACAGCGGCCGTCAAAGTGTTAAGTTGAGAGGTTTTAGACAGTCTTACATTTTATGTTATAATTTTGTAATAAAGCCTTGTGGTCGATTTTCATTTAACATTTTTTTCTTATTTTTGTGCGTAGAATAACGATGTTTGCACGACGTTTGTACAGAAAAACGTCTGACATCCTGTATATCGGTTTTTATAGCATTTCTTACCAGCATAACTTTATTCCGCAAAATTCCGCGAATTTGCCTCGTTACGCGCGTAACATTCGACTGGAAATGCCCTGACGCGAATGTGTTAAGTTATTCAAATTGCGCGCCACCGATCTACGTGCCTCCTATACGTTGAATGACCCCCAGTTGTTCTCAATCGCCAATCAAATCACACCACGACCCAAACATTATTTACACAAATTAGTAAAAACGGATTAAACTGTTTCGTGAAATAAATATTGCATTTCAGTTTTCAACTACGACATTTACGAACACATTAAGATTTTACAAGCAAAACGTAATTATAGTATTAATATAATAGTCACATTAATATAGGTTAAAATTGAATACATTAAAACAATAATAATTATTAGATCTTCGTTCTAAAAGTCGAGTACATAATTTTACAGGAAAAAAGTGGCTTCATATTTCCAAAAGTTCTGCGGAATATTAACTCTAATATATTTCTCCTGTTTATGAACAATAATTCATTTCTCTTGCGTGTAATATACAACTTGAATAATTAACACTTCAACTCGAGAAGCATTAAAATTTTTTAACGGCCCAAGCCAGGTGGTTTTATGCGACTTATACACCAATTAATAACTTACCCAGTTTTCAACGTAGAAGTATGAAATTAAATTACACGGAGTAGCGTTCCGTGCCGATAATGGAGATAAAAGAAAAATAATATAATTACGCTTCCGTGACCCCCTCAATATTACATTGGTGAAGGTACAGTTATTGATTACTTGACAATTTAACCGTGTTACTACTATTATTAATTCATGCAAAAATGTATAGGCGAAAAATAATTCGGGGCGGTTAGGGAATTTTTTTCGGAGTCGGGTTGGAATCCTTAAATTTTGGCGATACATAAACAGATTCGGGTACCCGTTATTTTGGGGCCCGGTTTGCGATTCGGAACATAATTGTTATGTTATGTTTTTTCGACTCAGGGTGATATATATTGCTTATCTGGTAATTTTTTCTTTTTTGTATGTTACACTTATGTCTTATACTATCTTTTAAGTGTTATTACCTGTTACTGTTTACTGTGAACTGAAAGGTTTGTACCCGTTTGTATTGCAATATTGTAATAAATCAATCAATCAATTCTACGTGTTAATCAGGAAAAGATTTTGGAAAACTTTTCTAGTTATTTTTTCCTTCTGTGTGGTACGTCAGGGCCCTTGGCCCCCAACCTAGATGCGCCACTGCCGTGTAGTAGGTTGGCTATAGTCTATCCCAGGAAACCTTCCACCCGGCTCGCGCAGTCTGACGGCGCACTGTGACGTCACAGTGGGACCAAGACCAATAGCGTGTTCGGAGTAGGGAGTGGTAGTGGGGACCTGCGCACAACGAACGAAAACTCGTCCGAGCTGCGGTCCAACTAAGAACGACTTCTCGGTAGAATGCAACCAGCTCGCGCAGTCCCCACTACCTTTTCTTCCCACCACTGCTTTATCCCCCACTTCTGTGACGTCACGGTGGGACTATGGCGTGTTCGGGGGAGGGAGTGGTAGTAGGGACCTGCGCACAACGAGCGCAAACTCGTCCGAGCCGAGTGAAAGGTTTCCTGGGATGGGCTGTATGTGGTCTTTCCGTTCACGCAACCCCCGATCTTTTAGCCGTCACGATCCATAGTTTGTAACAAAAAAAAGATCCCTCTCACTGGTAACGCCAGGGGTTTCCTTCACAAGGTCTCCGTAATTACGTCCCAACACCTGACAGTTATTACAACCTTGCACTAAAGCCCGAGCATTGTAGATTCACAGGGAAACCGTGGATATTAACGGGAAGGATATTAATACGGTGGTACGACTGAAGGACGAACGACGGGGAAAATAATTATTGCCGTCAGACGAAGCTTCTCTTTTGATGTAAAACGATCTGTGAGAAAGGAAATATTTTTAATCCATTACATTTTTTTATTGCTATATAGAAAAGTACCGAATCTATGCTCACAAGGAAATTTCATATTTATCTATGAAATTTCGGTTTCACTCTCCAATTACTTTGGTTTACTAGCATTTAATATATTTGCTATTGTTATCTATTTTTTGTAACATCCATGAACGACAAGTATTTTAGTCCCAAGTTTTCACGTTCTTCATCAAACAAATGGTATTCAAATTTCAGATCCCATCTAGGGCATAACACAGTAATTATAATTGAATTTTCGAAAACAAAATTTCATAAACCGCGTAATAATTCATAACCTAAATCACAAAAACTGACAAAGAGCCGTTTATTTTGAAAATGGCATAAGTCCATTTTTCAAAACAGTTTGTTTAACTTTTATAATAGTGACACAAAGTTACTCTGTAATGTTTGAAACGTTACCTGAATTTTTTTGAAAAATGGGCTTACAAGGAAAGTAAAGGTATCCGAAAATTCCCAAAATTTGAATCTCTGGACAAACATGGAGTAATTCATCCTGATTACGAAGCTATTTCTCATTGGTGCCGAAAAACGGATTAAAGGGGTGAAACCGCCCCTCAAAGAAAAAGTGATTTTTTGTTTTCGGCTATTATCTCTAAAATGATAAGAGATATCGAAAAAAAGGTTATTTACAATTTTATTGGTACTCTGGGTGCTACAAGAATGCGTTAATAAGTCATCAAAAAATAATGTCTTTCTTGAATATTTTTAAAAGTAATATCCTGAAAGTAGTAATATTCTGAAAATTTTGTAACGCCTTTAAACCGTTTTTGGGCTGAAATAACATAAAAAGATTTGAATTCTGAATTCTAATATTTCAAAAATCACTGAATTCTAATATTTCCAATGTTGCTTCATATTTTCAAAATTCTTGACATACGGTATATTTGTTTATATACGATTCGTATTCAACTGCAAGAAGACTCTAAAAGAAAATTCTAAATTTCCAAAAGCCACTGAATTCTAGATTTCTAAAAACCACTGAATTCTGAATGTCCAAAAACCACTGAATTCTGGATTTCCAAAAGCCACTGAATTCTAGATTTCCAAAAGTCACTGTATTCTAGATTTCTAAAAGTCACTGAATTCTAGATTTCTAAAAACCACTGAATTCTGAATGTCCAAAAACCACTGAATTCTGAATTTCCAAAAACCACTGAATTCTAATATTTCGAAAATCATTGAATTCTAAATTTTCAAAAATCACTGAATTCTGAATTTTCAAAAGTCATTGAATTCTGGATTTCCAAAAACCACTGAATTCTGGATTTCCAAAAGCCACTGAATTCTAGATTTCCAAAAGTCACTGTATTCTAAATTTCCAAAAGCCACTGAATTCTAGATTTCTAAAAACCACTGAATTCTGAATGTCCAAAAATCACTGAATTCCAATATTTCCAATGTTGCTTTATATTTTCAAAATTCTTGACATACGCTATATTTGTTTATATACGATTGATATTCAACTTCAAGAAGACATTGAATTCCAAATATCCAAAAATCACTGAATCCTAATCTTTTCCATCTTTCCTTATATTTTCAGAATTCTTGGCATGCGTAGGCCGAAGGAGGAAGCTGGAGGAGTGCAGAACTGGGAGAAGCAGAGGGAGGAATTCTGTGGCGTAGTCCTTGTTTCAAGGATTACTCAAGAATCAAAGGACGTGGAGGAGGGTGTAGCTGCTCTCGGACGATTCGAGGGCCGGTGAGCATCGCGACGGGGCGATCAACCCCGTTGCCTCGGCCAACGTCCAGCTACCCTTGCGTCTGTCACCGTCGACGAACAGCAGAACAGGTACGTTTCATCGTATTGGAATATGGAGTTTTATAATAGTGAATTATATATTAGCGATATGTATCGTACAGGATGCGAAAGACGACTGCATCACGAGGATGTAACAAAAGCATAGCGTCCGGTTGACGCCCTAACAAACGAACATCGCAGAAATCGCGCGGTTATTGTAAAAGTACAACTTCTACACATCGTACAAAAAAGCACGAAAATTCACCAAAAATTAAATATCAAACAAAAGGGGAATTTATTCTGAAATTAATTCAATGGGTTTAATGAGAGCGGGTTACTGCGAGTGTATTTCACTATGTTTGTGATTCCACATTTGCTTAATGCTAACAAAAATAATAATAATAATAATAATAATAAGTATTGAACATAAATTAATTATTCTGATGTATATCGTATACGGGTTTGTATTTCTGTTTTTTTAACGTGCGTATTATATAATATATGTTTTTTTTTCAATAAAAATACTGTAAATGCCATTGCAATATTATATCAGTTACTTAATATTATTATATTTTGTAAAACTTCATGTTTTCTTTCAAATAAAGCCGTGGCACCCAGGGCAAGACGCGCTACATTTGCGTGGCAGTCAATGGGTTAAATGTGAAAAATCCGAGTTCCTCCAAACAAAAAATGTATATCATCATATAGATCTTGATCAGAGAAACAAAAAAGTCTAATACAATGTTGTTGTAAACCTTACCGTTTTCCTGAAAAATGAAATTTTCTTTAAAATGCTTTCGATAGTCAGTCCCTAATGTAAGGTTAGGTTTCAACAGCCGCGGTAACCTTGGGGTTAAAGTGTTCAACTGCTTGTAGACCAATAGCGTGGTCGGAGCAGGGAATGGTAGTGGGGGGACCTGCGCAGAACGAACGAAACTGCGCATAAAAAGAAACGCGACTGTATAGCGTTCATACGTCAATTTGTCAGCAATTCTGTGTGCCATTCTTCCTAATCATTCCATGAATTCACCCGTAGAATTACGCGGAGCATTTCCTGGAGCAGTGCTATGTCTCCAGATATATAGATTCGCGGTTTAGTCAGTGAATTTGGTGGTTTGGTGTGCCGAGGCGACGTGCCACCATAGGGACATTTACCGAGGCGACATACCACCATAGGGACATTTGCCGACGCATCCCACCGCAATTGCTATGGCACAGTCCTTTTAACGGAATAAGCCAATGCTAAATTTCGTCCTCTAAGAATGGGTTGAACATTTCACTTGTCAGTTCAAGGAAGATATTAGATATAAAAATAGGTCAGTATACACTACCGATCAAAAGTTTGGGATCTACTTACTATCGTTAAGCAAATTATTAAATATCTTGTCTATAAAATGGAATGGGATACTTTTCTTTGGGTACATCTGTAGGTTGATGTACGTTGATATTATAAGATAGAAGAGTAGTACAAATGTCGTATATTTGATTCTATATTAATTATACATTTCGCTTAATACGCGATTCGTCGAAGTATCCCCTTTTTTCATTATTACTATTTCACATATTTTTGACATACCCCGACAAGTTTGTGTAATGTTTCTTGCTGCATAGTTCGCCAACCTTCTTGTAGTAAAGTCATTTCTTGCGGGGAAACTAAAAACCGACCGATAGCAATAAACGGAGCCGAGCGATTTTGAAGGTTACAAAATCTTATTACACCCAGGTGCCGATACAATATGTGTCTGCGTGGCAAGAACATAGTTTAATATTAATGGTAAAATTATAAAATGGACAAAGCTTTTATATTCTATTTACTTTTAATGTTCATTCTAACCTTTAAAGTAAACGTTAGAATGAAGACGAAGCAAGTGATCACAAACTTTTGACCGGTAGTGTAGCTGAACATATTGTCCACAGTTCCATGTTGGTGGAACTGGGAGTGTTAAACTCCTAGGGGACTTTTGCACCACCCTATAGAAAGGAAGGTGGAGGTGGAATTAAAATAATAAGGCGACCAATTTAAAAGCGACAGACATACAAACTTGGAAAGCCATTAAAAAAGGAAAATTTCCAAAATTTGTAATTGAATTGGCAGACTTTCCTTAATGGAGTTCTATGTAAGAGATAATAAATGAACTGTAAAGAAAGCGGACATAAATAAAAGCAAATTGTCTGTTGGACAAAAAGGAGGGCTGGTAGAAAAAGAGTGAAAGGGCCATTGAAAATAGTGAAATAGAAAAAACAACGGAAGACTTGTATATACAAAGAGTTGCAATTTACTGAGCGGAAAGTTAAAACAAGATTACTTGGAAGAGGGAACGTGCACAAATACGGGGGAGGAGGAAAAAAGAATAAAACGTGATGGAGTAAAGAGAGAACGATAATTGACAACGAAATGGAAGTGTAGAATCGAAGATTGGAAAACAAAGGGGTCTTCTTTAGTAGGTTGGTTACACCCCTATAAAAGCACTGACATAGCCAACTTAATAAAGAAAAGCACAAGACCAAAATAATTTAAACGAATTTTTTGAAAGACTTATCGAAATATTAAAGTTCAATTTAGTTAAACAATTTCATCTTTTAAGTAACGCTCAGTTTATTGCGGCATTTCGAGTGGCAACAATTCCGCGATGGTTTACTTAAATTCCTGTTTTTGTTACGCTGAATCGTTATATTATAATAAAGATTATATTAAATGAAGGTTGATTGACGCGTCATAGATTTATATTGATAAACATTTTTAATGTGTATCCTAAAATAAATATTAATGTTTTAAACTCGAGAATTAGGGGGGTACGAATAGTTGTGTGACTGACTGTACATGAATCGCATCCGCGCAACTCGCAATCCACTTTTTCACTGAAATCTGATAACGCTTCAAAGCTAACATGGAAAAGACGTACATTTACGTCACAATCGATTAAGTGCTAACATGGAAAAGACGTACATATACGTCACAATCGATTAAGTGCTGATATGGAAAAGACGTACATTTACGTCACAATCGATTAAGTGCCGACATGCAAAAAACGTATATTTACGTCACAAGCGATTAAGTGCTAACATCTAAAAGACGTACATTTACGTCACAAACGATTAAGTGCTGACATGGAAAAAACGTACATATACGTCACAAGCGATTAAGTGCCGACATGGAAAAAACGTATATTTACGTCACAATCGATTAAGTGCTGGCATGGAAAAGACGTATATGTACGTCACAAGCGATCAAGTGCTAACATCTAAAAGACGTACATTTCCGTCACAAGCGGTGGTAATATGTGGTGGTAAAGCGGTTAAGTGGTAATACGGAAATGACGTATATTTACGCCAGCGACGCAAAATAGGTTAATACCTGCATCGGAATTTGATTTAATTATACTTCGAATTAGTAGTTCTATACATATGCGTATGTATATTCCGAGAATTGAGCTGGGGATTCATTTGCATTCATAATGTGCCTTGAATGAATCTCACCCTGGAGAACGATAAACATTACGTAATAAATAGAATCCCATAATGCAGAGGCGTAATTGGGAATTATGCATTGGCAGTTCAGTGTTGCAGGTGTGGTGTATCGATGCCATTAAGAGTAATCCCCTACTTTTTATAAGAATGGATTCTCTTCAATATTTTTAAGTCTCAAGCATAGAAATTACTCAATTTTGTTAATTAACACATTTGCACCGGATGACGCAGACGCGAGTCATTAGGATTCTTTACCAGAACCCAGATAACTCGAATTTGAGTCATTAGATACGTTACACTTCGGTCTCAGAACGTTTGAGTACGTTTTGAATAACAAAAAACACTAGATAAATGTCCGCCACCGATTTTTTTCATTTCACATGTATTGTAGTACTCGAAAAATAAAGCGATACGTATTGTTTTACATCCGCGTAATTTCGGTTTAAACCCATTTTTTATGCAGAAAAGAAAAATTCAAAATGTGTATAATTCACCTTTAAAAACAAACTAATCCGAAAAATAAACATTCCATATTAGGTTACTTACGATAACAAATATTTTATACCAACTAAAATTCAAAAGTATTGAAGATTTCTATAAAACATTCCAATTCTTGTTACACTTACTGGCTGCGACGTTGCGGGGGTGGATTTATGAGGTGCAGGCCGAACATATGCGAATAGATGGCAATAATCACGCGAACCGAAGCTGCCATCGCGTTTCATCCCTGAATGGATGAATACGGCGATTAATGCGGAAACATCTGTTGGATTGTTCTATGCCAAGAAAACAATGTTCAGAACAAGGAGCAGGAGTTTTCGGGTTACCTTCGATAATATGCTGGGAGATGGTGAACGCATAGGAAGAGACGTGGAAACGTTAATCAGTGCGAGAAAATGAACATTCACCGAATTTGAAGTTCGAGGGTGATTTGTGCGTCAGATTGTGGTAAATCAAGTAAAAAGGTGTTAAAGTATCAAATGAATACACCGAATAGACACTCTTTATTCTACATGCTGTAATCGACGAACTGAAACTGAACTATTCTAGATGTATCTTAACCCTTTCGCTGCGGCAAAGTCGATTGCAGAGCGCGCGTGGCAGACTGCAGAAATTCAGCAGTGACTGACGATATGACTGTCGCGTATTGTTGATAATTATGGAAAATATATAGAAATTGTTGTGGAAATACAAAATTGCAATCTAAGTTATGCAGTTATTAGTATGATGATATTTAAATAATGATAATAAATATTAAATGTATAAAGGTGTTAACATCATCTAAAAAAAGTCGTCAAAAAATCCTGTTTCTCGCGAAACGATTGACTGTTTCAAATGCCTTCGCTTCGACTAGCTTCAATGCGGGCTAAGCATCAGAAACATGTTTGCCAACATTCATTCTCCATCTATTTTATGACGGAACGTAAGGGCTTGAGAGTGGAAGCTATTTTTAGAGGCTGCCGCCATTTTTAAATTCTTCAGGTGGTTACGAAGGCGCTTAGTCTGGGTCGGTAAATATGGTTCGCTGTCTAGCTATGTCGACGTAACTGTCGAATATGATTTCATTTTTCCTTGAATTTTATGACCATAAAGTAGGATGGAGTTATACGAAAACGTTACTTTTTCAAATATTATCTTTCCAAAAATAAGAATTGCTCAGCTGGCTGGGCATTTATACTGCTTTTGCGCCCCAAATTAACCCCATTTGCAGATTATATTCATCTTTTTGCACATCATATTAACCATTTTGCAGATCATATTCTCCTTTTTGAACACCAATTTCATAATTTTTCAGATCATATTCAACTTTTGCACACCAAATTAAAGATTTCGCAGATCATAGTCACCTTTTTGCACACCAAACCAATCATTTTGCAGATCACATTCACCTTTTTGAACACCAATTTCATAATTTTTCAGACCATATTCAACTTTTGCACACCAAATTAAACATTTTGCAGATCACATTCTCCATTTGCAAATCAAACTTTTCTACAAATTTGTTTTCTTAACTATTGTAATAAACATAAAATCCAATCTAAAGTCATTGTTCCAAGGTAAAAGTTTTATTGCATGCATGTAATAATTTTAAACGTAAAATAAGAAAATGACAAAATTAACATAAAATACTTATTTAACACCAAGCTGAAGCTATATACATATGTATATAAATATTTTTGGAGTTAAATAAGTATTCCATCTGAATTTTATGTAATTTTATATTTAAAATTTGTATTCCGGAACAATAACTTTACATTGGACTTTATTTTTATTACAATAGCTTTAGAAAGCAAATTTATAAAAAAGCTTGATTTGCAAAACGATGTATTTGATTTGCAAAGCGGTGTATTTGATTTACAAAACGGTGTATTTGATTTGCAAAACGGTGTATTTGATTTGCAAAACGGTGTATTTGATTAGTAAAAACGGGAATATTATCTGCAAAATGGCTGCAAAATCTGCAATAATTACGTAGTTTAACCTCAAAGTTAATTCACGTCCTATAGAAAACATATTTCCATCGCGTTACAAAACGTTACAAAAATAAATCAGCAATATTTTCGTAATTTCCTAACCAAAAAACAATTCCCAATTATCATGAAGTAAATAAAAACGTGTCTTATATATTTTTTAATATCATAGTTCAGTTAGTCGCCCTAAAAATGCGTCCCTGAAGAGGTTAAGTGTTATTGGCATGTTGAACGGAGTAGTCTCGAATTGTTATATAATTGAATTGAGACAAGAATAGAAAAAAATTACCCTTTTTGCTTGAGAAGATTGAAACCATAAATATAGGGATGAATTAACTCGCGAGATAAACTTGGAATGTCCGGGTATTTCGCTCGAGTTAATACGGCCCTTAAGTCAAGGAAATTAGTTTCCATGGAGACGGAAACTGTCTCGAATAACAACCTTGAACTTTCGTTCAACTTCCTGGGGAGTAATAAGGTGAACAGTAGAATACGCAGTGATCAAGAAAAAGGGTAAATAAGGGAAGTCGAGATACTTTTCACTAGAGAACTTTCGACGGTTGGCATTACTGGAGTGTGAAGTCTTTCGTGGGTATAAGAGTTCGATGTTAAGGGGAGTCCATCTTAATTATCAGAATTGGCAATGATAATATGTAAATAATATAAGAATAATTATTCTTAAGATTCTTTTACGATTGTTTTATTCTCCGAACTTACTGCAGGACGCAAAATGTCAGAGCAAATATAATGTAGATATAATTAGACTGGTTAATCGATTCTTTCGAGCATTCATCGGAAATATGTTACGTAACAGAGAAACACTCTAATTCCTGTAACACTCTCGTTTAGTTTTATCACAGTGGCAGCGCATGAAATATGAAAACGAGAGTGCTCGGCCATGTATTCCACTCATTAAGAACCGGAGGGTTCTGCTTTGCCGGGGGAGTTTTGTCCGAGGAACCTAACCCCACTTTTTCATCAGTGAATTCCTTTCCTCGCGCACCCTTTTTTACGTGTAGCATGCTTCCATTACACTCGAATACGCGGAAAGTTTTCTGGAAAGCTGATATAACAAGCCTCCACTCTACGTGTAATACAGTTTCAGCAAGCTTTTATTATTTTTATAGACAATGCTTACGTAAAAGAGGATTTCCGTTTCCTACATCAATGCATATCTCCCTTTAAATTAGTGAGATGTTAAATTTTATATTTTTACTCGACTTTCTAATATTATTGGATTATCCAAAATATTTATGCCGATTTTTTCGGTTATAGGAAAGTTTTTCGGTTTAACCCTTTGCGGTCGGTGTCCCCGTAGCGGGGACATTTCTAAATCGTCGTAGAAGTCGATGTCCCCCTAGCGGGGACATTTTTAAATAGTCGTAGAAGTCAATAACCCCGCAGCGGGAACCTTCGGGAACCTTACGTATTATAAGTAGTATTAAATACAACAAATCAGTTTCAACAAATTCCGTGTGTTTTAATATCCATATATTGATTTTAAATCCTGTACGGAAAAGTAATTGCGAAACGATAGATTTGCTCCGACCTACTGGTACTCCCAAAAGCGAAATCTGCCGATCGCAAAGGGTTAAAACCTAAGAAGTTCTGGGATGTTGGAATCTTCAAGTTGCATGAAAAATGGAGAAAGGTTGTGCAACAAAATGGTGCATATATAATTGAATAAATATACAGTTCGGTCTTTTTTATGCGTCTCCTTTTAAAGCGGGTTTGAAGTTATACGGCGAAGCAAAAAAAGCAAGAAAAAATAAGTGATCCAAGAAATCTAGGAAGTTTTAACAGCGTAACGCGTTTATCCGTTTATTTTCATTCTTTTTATGTTTTTCTGCTGGGAATCAAAAGAGAAGAGAATAATTCCCAGTCAGAAATCAAGCTTTTCTCGTTCGAATTTAAAATATTTTTATGCATAAACAAAAAATTATCCATAATTTTGCAAAGAAAGTTACATCTTTTTTTGTGCGTTTTTATCACGTTGACTGCCGCGGGGGTCACCGGTGGCCCCCGATGCCAATATTACTAAAACTCGAATCAAATATAAAACTAATATTCGTAAAATTTTCAATATTTTTAACGTTACGATAACAATGTAAAGTAATCAAGGTATCGCAGAGCGCTTAAAGCGTTTTATTTTAGACGTTACGGAGGCGTATCGCGAGGTATCGTATAACACGGATTTCGGCGTGGCCCTCAACGTGTTATGCTGATTTCCGTGTAACGCATCTACCGCATAAAAAGAGACTCGACGGTACATCGACATATAAAAATGTTGCCTTCAAATTTTCCTTAAAAGTCGGCACGAACTTTCTGGACAACCCAATAAATAAATAAAATACGATCACCGCAATTAGATCTAATAAATAATTAAATAAGATTATACTATTTGTTTATTTATTAGATTCAACACAATTTTAATGATATTGTTTGATGAAGCTTGTGATCGTTAATGATTGTTAATATAATATTAAAATTAATAATGTTGTTAATATAATATTAAAATTAATAATATTGTTAATATAATATTAAAATTCGATAAATAAATCTAAGGGCTGTCGTACGAGAAACGCATAATTATAAATTATAAATGTAATTGACGTGTAAACAATATTTTCGGTTGGTTCTTTATTTAACCTAACCTGAGAAACAAGGCAATCTGCTTTGTTATTATTTGCTTTCTTGCATTACTCTTCGTCGGAGGGTTCTAAAAAAACAGTTTTGAAGATATACCTTGTATAAGGTTTTTTCTACGTCGATGAAAAGCTGTGCCCTCAGAGTTATTAGTTTAGTTACGGTTACGTAGGACGGAAAACAGGTTGGACAGAAAGGAAGCTTTATGGCTGCGCTACACGTGTACCAACATCGCGAACGTATGGCTCCAACACTGTTGTTTGCGAGAAAATTTCACGGAAGCTTTCGAGTTGGATCAATTATTATAATTTCGACCATAGCACTTCCATTTAATACGTTGACGTTTAATGCTCGACCGAAATCCGTGTTATGCGAGACCTCACGATATGCTTTTGTAATACGTATATAGGGTGTTCGAAAAGTCCGGAAACGGTAAAATATTTCATAGGGGAAGCATTTCTGTTGAAAACATTAAATGGAAAGTTCTAGGATTTTTTTAATTGATTTTGGGCCCCATTTTTCATTACTGATTCGTGTTCCGCGGGATTTGTTGTATCGAGATATGGTTTACTGGTTTAGTACGTTTTAAAAGTACTTTAAAAAAATATATGATTCCATTTAAAGAAACAAAGATGACCTTCAAATCTGCTAAACGTCTTTAATTATAAAAATTCACGCACATATATCCTTTTATAGCGCATCCCAGGAAACCTTTCACTCGGCTCAGACGACTTTGCGTTCGTTCTGCGCAGGCCCCCACTATCATTCCCTGCTCCGAGTACGCTATTGGCTTTGGTCCCACTGTGACGTCAGAGGAGGCGGGCATAAAGCAGTGGTGGGAGGAGCAGGTAACGGAGACTGCGCGCGCCGGGTGAAAGGCTTACTGGGATGGGCTATAGAAATAATGTTTTTGTACAACGCATAACCTAGAAATTATTCGAGGTGATAAAGTTAGGTGCCTCACCTTGTATAAAAAAAGTCGGTGCAATATCTTTAACCCGTTGTAGGAATTCACGGTGTAGAAACCGCAGTTATACGGGAGTTTACTATAAATTTTGAAAAATCCCGTCGCGTTTTGCAAACACGGCTTGCTAGTAAAGCGGGCGGAATCAATCGAGACAGTGGGATTTAACCAGTTAGCTGTGATTGACGACTATACTCGTCATGAAGGAGTGGCACGATTTTGTGTCATGACGACTATACTCGTCATGCGTCAAAAGTAGTGACATTGGCTATTTACATTGTAATTTTTGTGAAAAGTAAAACATATTCTCAAATGTCAAGATGTTTAGAATATTTTGAGGCCAGGCCGGAATAAAACAAACAAATAAACAATATTAATAATTTGAGATGAACTTATGCGTTCCCGTATGGCAGCTTATCCGCGACATACATAGATGCGCGCTCTGAAAAGAGGACGCCACAGTTAACTGGTTAATGGAGGTTCGAGTTGTTAGGATTCGATGAATTGAATCGTATTTTTCGGATCAAAGCGTATTACGAGTTGATCGATATTCGATATGGAGACGACTTACGAACCCAGCAAATTGTACGGTGAAAGTCCCGTAAGAACACTACAGTGGACTCCCGTATAACGCGGTTAATACGTCATGCGCTATATGAATTCGCGGTATAGGAAATCGTGCTCTACGGGAATTTTTCTGGTATAACGCGCATAATGTAAAATAAGATGTTGGAAATGATTATTGCTAAGCCAAGTTTCATTTTTTATGGTTTATCAAATACAGCAGTGCAGGTAACCCTCCTATAGCACGGCATCCTACAACATGGTTTCGCTCTAACACGTTTAGACATTTGCGGAAAAACCTCGTATAACACGGCCACCTACGATACGGTTTCGCTCTAACACGATCAGAAATTTTCGGAAACCCTGATATAACACTGTACTTATACTAATTGACGTATGTGTGTATTTAGAAATCTAAAATTTAGTTCGTGGAAATTACGTTCGTAGGAAATGCCGTGTTGTGCGAAACCGTGTTATATGAGACCCACAGCAAGTACAAAAAGGGGGGTTAGGTTCCGAAAACTTGTGTTAGAGCGAAACCGTGTAGTAGGTGGCAGTGTTATTCGAGGTCTTCCGTGAATGTCTAAACGTGTTAGAGCGAAACCGTGCTGTAGGAGGGTTACCTTTATATTAGTACGTTAAATAGTAGAGGTTCAGTGTTATACGAGGGTTTGCGCATATTTCTGATCGTGTTAGAGCGAAACCGTGTTGTAAGAAACCGTGCTGTAGGAGGGTTACCTGTAGTTTAATTTTGTCGAATATAGTTTAATATCATCGAATATAATTCGATTAATAAAATTTTGCATATTTTAATTTTATTATTCCACTTTTGTTATTTTCTAAAAATCAAATTTTGTATATGTCGAAAACATAACATTACTTGTGGATACCGCTGCTAAAAAAACATGATTAATTGTTGTAGAGGTAGAAGCAGGGTTGACCTAGAATGTAGACTTTCAGAAAAATGTATTATAACATATTCTTGAAATTGGATAGATCTCGAGCTTTTCTTGAAATAGAAAGTCATTATGAATATTCGAGTGTACTGCATCGATATTGAATATGAAAACCACCTGCCGAACTGGTAACTTCCAAGGAAAGAGGGTTAAAAATAGAACTCGCAATCCGCAAGGACATTTGTCGTAGAAATTTAATGAGGCGCATTTATCATTCTATAATTTCGCCTTTATTGTACTTCACATTGCGCTTCGGACGATCGCTGTATTGGAAATATTTGGTAACTTTACAGCAGTGTTGGGGAACCTTTTCACGTTGGAAGTCGAACTTACTTTAGCTGTAATAAAAAAAGGCCGCGTTAAGAAACTGGAATCAGATATACTTAAAAATGTATGTTACCTTGTAAAAGTCTAATTACTATTCTAATGATTAAAATCCGACCCTGATAAACCCTGAGCTACGGCACTGTCGGTTATCGTTGTAACCATGGCAGCGGGACGAAGTCGTTATTGTAACCATGGCGACGGGACGAAGTCGTAGTTATAATCATGGCAGCGGGAGGAAGTGGTCTTTGTAACCGTGGCAACGGGACGAAGTAGTAGTTGTAACCATGGCAACGGAGCGAAGTCGTAGTTGTAACCATGGCAACGGAGCGATGTCGTAGTTGTAACCGTGGCAACGGGACGAAGTAGTAGTCGTAACCATGGCAACGGGACGAAATAGTAGTCGTAACCATGGCAACGGGACGAAGCAGTAATCGTAACCATGACAACGGGACGAAGTAGTAGTTGTAACCGTGGCAACGGGACGAAGTAGTAATCGTAACCATGGCAACGGGACGAAGTCGTAGTTGTAACCATGGCATTCATATCTGATTAGATGTTTAACCCCTTGACGTACAAAGACGTCTAGGATACGTTTGTCAAATACGTTTGGGATACGTTTGTTTGTCAAAGGGTTAACAGGCTGATTCGACGATGCCATTAATGCAAAATTATGAAACAAGTTATATTACTTACATGTGATATCGATAATTGTTTTGGAAGTATTTACAACGTAGAGGGATAATTATAAATGCACCCTAATTAGCATTGTATCGGAAATGCCTTCCCGGTATGCGATTATAATTGGACTTTCAAAGAGTTGTAACACTAATTATCGGGTATTCTACATACATACAGGCTGATTAGAAACTTTCGTAATACAAGTTCGAGGAAAGCTAGTTTCCGAACAACACGAAACCTCTTTACGCTCGGAAAGGGTTGTCCAACCCGCGGCCCAACATAAAATCGTAAGCTTCCTTAAAACATTGAAATCTTTTGCACTTATTTCGGTTATTTTTTGAAATTCCCGCGGCGTTGTAAACTTTTTATCAACAAAATTGTCGCAAGATGTCGTTGGTATACGCTGATTGTGGCGCCCTCTCCAATAGTTAGTGATAAATAGTGATAAATAATCCCTAGATATAGGGAAACAAGTAAGGAGCGATAAAGATAAAAGAGAATCATTAATAAGTTCTAAAAGGAAAAAAAGAGTTAGGCTAGCGTTCCTTGTGAATTTATAATATTATTCTGTATTCATTTTTATAATTCATAGTTTGTAAGTGTTACGAATGTTAAATAAATAAGATATTTATATATAGACTGCTTAGTGATTTAATTCGGGTTAGAATTAAGATATCTTACATCCATATTATATTATATAGCAGCTATATTATAATAGTCTTTAAAAATATACATTCTGTGTCTGGGATTCCCCGGTTTAATTCTATTTTATAATAATTTTTGCCCGAGTCAATTTTTTCTTCAAATGTGGCCCAAGGATGCCAAAAGGTTGGACAACCTGGTCTAAAACGAAATCAATCGATCGTGTTGAAAATCTACCAGGAACCGTGTCCATTTTCTGAAACTCAAATTATAGGGAATTTTTCGATCTTTTTTGTGCGATACCTTCATGGATATCAATGGACTATCATTGTTCTATTTATTCCTATAAAACAGGTAATGCTAGAGAATATGGATGACAGTTAATTACTGCGTTTCCTATAACACTGATCAGTTTCAATTTCCCTCATTCACAGCAATATTATACAGGGTGAGTCAATAACTATGATCCCCTCAAATAACTTGTTTTCTATTGATCGTATCAAAAATCTTTATAACGCATTTTGTTGTATCTCGAGCGCCCCATCAGGTGGACGCAATTTCATTTTTGAAAATTTTATATTTTCCGAAATCTCAAGGTCACCTTGAGTTTTTTATAGGTCAATGTGCTTTTTTCTTACTGGTGTCATGTAGCCGATGAAGAGCTGAATCCAACGACCTATAATAAGATGACCTTGATTTGACCTTGAACCTCAAAATTAGGTCGTATAATTTGTCCATTTGTTATCGAAGGGACATTAAATGGTCAAAAATACGTAGCATTTCTAAAGGAAACCTTAGATCCATTGTTGGAAGAAGTTTCATTGAATGTTCGCCGAAGAATGTGGTACCAACATGACGGCTGTCCCGCTCGTTATGCGTTGATTTCGAGGCGGGCTGTTCAAAAATTGTTTCCCAATCGATGGATTGGTCGAAATCAAGGCCATCTTATTATAGGCCGACGACTATATCGTTAATTAAATTCTTTCGTTTAAATAAATTAGTTTAAAATGTATTGGAAAACGACATTAACCCTTTGCGATCGGCAGATTTCGCTTTTGGGAGTACCAGTAGGTCGGAGCAAATCTATCGTTTCGCAATTACTTTTCCGTACAGGATTTAAAGTCAATATATGGATATTAAAACACACGGAATTTGTTGAAACTGATTTGTTGTATTTAATACTACTTATAATACGTAAGGTTCCCGAAGGTTCCCGCTGCGGGGTCATTGACTTCTACGACTATTTAAAAATGTCCCCGCTAGGGGGACACCGACCGCAAAGGGTTAATTATTACTAGACCTGATATTTACACCGAAGACGATACGAGACTTCTTGAAATGTTAACCCTTTGACTGCGGCGCGCTCTCGGATGAATCCATCTATATGGACGGCGCGTTTTTCGCTTGTCAGTCGCTGCGACTAGTTGTCCACTGAGTGACCAAAACAGTACCCGGAAATTTGAAGCCATTCTTAGGGTTTAAAAAATAATAAAGGCAAAGAAATAAAAAATTTAGTTGCTATGTTACATAAGACAACAAATTCCATGTTGAATCAGTTGGTAAAACAGTAATAAAAGTGTTATAGTTAAAAACTACGGAGGGCGTATGTATACGCTTTTCGTATATATTGATGGATTTGTGAGGGCGTATATATACGCCTTTAGCAGTCAAAGGGTTAAGAAAGTACTTCATGTAAACGAAAGCTTCCATGGAGTAAAGATTTCCCCGAACACTTGGTAGTTTTCTAAGAATGAGTTCGATCAAGTCGAGGAGAGCCGGATGTTTGTGTCTAGAGTAGTACAAGGAAAGCAGTGGATATGGAACGCCCAGGAGTATCGAAGTAGTAGAGTGGCCACCGAACCTTATCCGTCGGCGAGGGAGATTCTCTCTTTTATGCGTTTTTTTTACCGTAGCTGCACAATCGCCGATGCTCGCAGCTCTGTTAGATCCATTGTAAACAGAACCATTTGTCAGATGCTGGTTGCCAACTTCATCCCCTAACACTTCGAACGTGGCTAACCCCTTGCCTACCCCACTGAGTCAATAAAGTTCCCTTAACAGTGAAACTGGCAGCGTCGCCTCAAGGATGAACCCTCTCGAACAATTCTGAGTTAAGGCAGAGTACATTGTTCCTCCCAAAACGTGGCTATTGTCGTCGCGCCATGTGTGAACGAGGCTTAATACGCTCCGCTATTGTTGTGGCTTTGATATGTGTAATAAATTAGCAGGAATTCGATGGAATCCCAATTTCTATGATTTAGAGGTAACTTCTAACGGCTTCATTCTAACGTTTACTTTAAAGGTTAGAATGAACAGTAAAAGTAAATAGAATATAAAAGCTTTGTCCATTTTATAATTGTACCATTGATATTAAACTATGTTCTTGCCATGCAGACACATATTGTATCGGCACCTGGGTGTAATAAGATTTTGTAACCTTCAAAATCGCTCGGCTCCGTTTATTGCTATCGGTCGGTTTTTAGTTTCCCCGCAAGAAATGACTTTACTACAAGAAGGTTGGCGAACTATGCAGCAAGAAACATTACACAAACTTGTCGGGGTATGTCAAAAATATGTGAAATAGTAATAATGAAAAAAGGGGGATACTTCGACGAATCGCGTATTAAGCGAAATGTATAATTAATATAGAATCAAATATACGACATTTGTACTACTCTTCTATCTTATAATATCAACGTACATCAACCTACAGATTTGCCCAAAGGAAAGTATCCCGTTCCATTTTATAGACAAGATATTGAATAATTTGCTTAACGATGGTGACTGATCCCAAACTTATGGCTGGTAGTGTACCTGTTCCAAGTTTGCTGTTGCTGATCTGTGTCCCGCGAGCATATTAATATACTGCGAACTAGTACGTCATTCATTTGGAAATAATTGCGGTTTTGCGCTTTGAAATGTGCTTTTCTGTACAATTCGATTTCGTTCGGACGATTAAATCAGAGAATCAAAATTCGAAGTACGATCGAGCCTCTTTTTATGCCAATTTTTGTATTGCGATTTTGAAGTAATGCGGTGAAACCATAAAGCAATATAGTTGCAAAACAGGAATTTGTATGCATTATATGCAAAGAATTTTTATTTCGACTGCGCAATTTTATAATTACTTATATTGTGCTTAATTACTGTTGAAAATAGAGTTTCGAACAAAGCTTATACTGTTTTACTTTATACTTTTTTCTTATTTTCAGATATCTTGTTCGCAGATGAATTTAAACTACTTTTTGCAGCAGCATACATTGTTTACGATAGTCATATTCATGTTTTCGTATAATCGGTGTTCTTATAAAAATGAATATAGTTTCTGGAATTTATTAACTTTGACTAATTTATACCAAAAACCATAAAAACGAATAGTCTCCATTTCCTGGAATAAATACACAAAGTAATTTGTATACAATCGTTATCATTCGCATTAGTAGATTAATGATCGTGCACTTGCGTTTTCTTTAATTTAACCCTTTAAAAAATTCAGTTTGTGATTAACACTGCACGTAAAATTGTATACGAGTATTTTTTGAAACAGAAAATTAATAAAAATAATAAAAAACTAGCATGAAAACAACTTCCAGTCGATTAAGATAAAAACCGGGTTAAAGATAAACCGCAGTTGTACATTGGATAAAAAGATAACTAGTAACATTTTTCAAGCAAACTCCATTATGGTGGTATTTACATCTTTCTCGGTGCTAGTAACTTATTGTTACTAAGTTGGCCCCCCTGAGCTATTGATCAATGTGTAAAAAAAATAACAAATATAATTGTCAATCAAACTCCGTGATGACGGTATTTACATCTTTCTCGGTGCTAGTAATTTATTGTTACTGGGTTGGCCCCCCTGAGCGGTTGATCAATGTGTAAGAAAGATAACTAATATAATTGTCAATCAAACTCCGTGATGACGGTATTTACATCTTTCTCGGTGCTAGTAACTTATTGTTAGTGGGTTGGCACCCCTGAGCGGTTGATCAATGTATAAAAAAGATAACTAGTAACATTTTTCAAGCAAACTCCATTATGGTGGTATTTACATCTTTCTCGGTGCTAGTAACTTATTGTTAGTGGGTTGGCACCCCTGAGCTATTGATCAATGTATAAAAAAGATAACTAGTAAAATTTTTCAAGCAAACTCCATTATGGTGGTATTTACATCTTTCTCGGTGCTAGTAACTTATTATTACTGGGTTGGCCCCCCTGAGCGGTTGATCAATGTGTAAGAAAGATAACAAATATAATTGTCAATCAAACTCCGTGATGACGGTATTTACATCTTTCTCGGTGCTAGTAACTTATTGTTAGTGGGTTGGCCCCCCTGAGCGGTTGATCAATGTGTAAAAAAGATAACTTATATAATTGTCAATCAAACTCCGTGATGACGGTATTTACATCTTTCTCGGTGCTAGTAACTTATTGTTAGTGGGTTGGCACCCCTGAGCTATTGATCAATGTATAAAAAAGATAACTAGTAACATTTTTCAAGCAAACTCCATTATGACGGTATTTACATCTTTCTCGGTGCTAGTAACTTATTGTTACTGGGTTGGCCCCCCTGAGCGGTTGATCAATGTGTAAGAAAGATAACTAATATAATTGTCAATCAAACTCCGTGATGACGGTATTTACATCTTTCTCGGTGCTAGTAACTTATTGTTAGTGGGTTGGCCGCCCTGAGCACGTTCTACTGATTTTATTAGGTTCTGTTGCAGTCACGGAAATAGTCTCGGTAAAAATGAAAAGTCCAATGAACCGTGAGCTTCTTTGATTGAATATCCTAGACCGTGAAACAGGACATACGCCTCGAAGGACATCGATTTATCGGGATAAACCTTCCACGCCATACGATATTTATTAATCAAGATCACCAGGGAAAGGCAGCCAGGTTTTAATCGGCGATACATATTGCGCCGCGAATATTTTTGCGGTTTTATTAACGTATCAGTTCTGGAAGCGTTCCAGGAGCTAATACACTCTTCTCATCGACGGTATAAGGGACAAATAGTGACTATTCTCTATTTAGAATGAGATTGCCAAGCGCACGCGCAGTCCCCGCCCCCTTTTCTCCCACCACTACGTTATCCCCGCCTTCTGCGACGTCACAGTGGGACTAACAAGGGGAGGACCAGAAGTGGAATTGGCCTTTTTTAATGAGTGATAGCTCAAATTGTAGGTCTCGGCGAGTATAGTGCGCAGGTCAAATCCAAGCCGTATATGGCGAGGCATTTTTGCAAAAATCACCTTTAAAAATGCAAAATCCGAGATCCTCCGAACAAAAAAGAATTTATATCATCATGTAGATCTTAATCAGAGAAACAAAGAAGTCTCATACAATGTTTTTATAAAGCTTACCGTTTTTCTGAAAAATGAGATTTTCTTGAAAACGCATTCGATAGTCAGTCCTTAAGGTAACGTCAGATTTCAACAGCGGCAGTAGACTTGGGGTTAAAGTGTTCAACTGCTTGTAACACTAATAGCAGACCTGCGCACAACGAACGAAACTCGTCGTTTTGAAAAAATCAAAATCCCTACTTTCGATGCTCAAAAGTTCTTCACTCCCGAATTAACCTAAATAACATCTCCGAAGGCCTGATTTCTCCAGAATCAACCGAATGAGTTAAGAATTACACAGAATTTTTGAAACCTGCAAGTTATAAATAAAGTTATAAATACAAGTAAATCATGTTCAAACATTTTCAACATTCCCCGAATTCCTCCACCGAATACTACAGTCGATAATCTTTACATAATCGTAAATCACTAAAAACGACCCATAAAAAATAACCAGCATCCACGGCACAATTCAAATATAGAAATAAAATTTCAAACCTTTCGGCTTGTACATTCCGAAGAAGTACGAAAATCCCTTTATCAGAAAGTTCCCTTGTTTTCCGTTTACTTCATCCAACCAGACGCGCTTGGGCGTTTTTAATTCGATTTAAAGAACTGACCCGTACGAATGAGAATCGCAAAGTTTCGAAAGTGGACCAACCTGTGTTCGACTGGGAGAACTAGTCGAAGTGTCGCAGTCTACGAAGATTGTCGTCAGCCCCTCTCCGCTGCCCGACCGCCCCCGCCCCCCTCCCCTAAGCTACATTTTTGCGAGGTTAGGGGTCATTGTGATTGAATCTGATAACATTGACAAGACCACCGTGAATCCATTGAAGTAGGTCGATTTAAAATGCTTGTTCGGCCAAGCATACTTTCTTTGAAATCTTCGGGCGAAGTATTATGCTTTACATAGCTACACTTTTCTGTGAAATACGTGAAAAGTGATTCGGAGCTCGAAACACGATATTATAGTATCGAGCTTTAGAATTTGAAGAAACTTTCGTGAACCTAAAATATTACGTATCCCTTCACATCGTATTCTGACATTGTCAGACTTTATTCTTTGTTGTTGGTGGATCATGCTGTATGTTAGGTTAGTAGGGTCAGTATATACAGGGTGATTCAATAACTATGATCACCTCAAATAACTTGTTTTCTATTGATCGTGTCACAAATGTTTATAACGCATTTTGTTGTATTTCGAGCGCCCATCAGATGGACGCAATTTCATTTTGGAAGATTTTATATTTTCCGAAATCTCAAGGTCACCTTGAGTTTTTTATAGGTCAATGTGCTTTTTTTACTGGTATCATGTAGCCGACGAAGAGCTGAAGCCAACGACCTATAATAAGATGACCTTGATTTCGACCAATCCATCGATTGGGAAACAATTTTTGAACAGCCCGCCTCGAAATCAACGCATAACGAGCGGGACAGCCGTCCTTGGGTTTGTAGTCAAATTTGATTAGTGTCCGAATACTTTTGGGAGTAACTGTACCCAATGCGTTTCAAAATTAGTTTCAAAATTAAGCGTAAATTTCGTGCATCAGAATGTATTTAATGAAGTAATTCATTCCAATGCATGTCATGCAATTAGCAACTTAGAGAGAATTAAGCAAAAGTTTACGAGTTTCAGTATTTTATTAAAAAATATATGGAATTACTGGCAGTGATACTAATTTATTAGAATCATATCTATCTTATTTAATTCATTCAACGTAATTACTTGAAAAGCTTAGCCGCACGCAGAATAACGATAATTCAGTTTATTAAAACATCCTACAGTTTAACTTTGAGTGAAACCTGATATTCGTGGAAATAATTGAAAATAACCGAATATATTCGGTGTACTTTCATTCGAGTTCTACTACTTTTCTTAAAAGTTGTGTTCATTTATTTTTTCGATTTTTTAACAGAATAGAAAAGCACGCGAAATGCAATTCTAACCTCAAAAATGGACCACATTCTTCGCGTCGAAAATACTGTAAAGAGATTACAATTCACTTTCGATTAGGAATATCGTCCGTGTACTTTTATTTTAACGCAAAAAACGAATATTAAGAAGATATTAACACTTTGACGGCCGCTGTCACGTGTACGTGACTTCGACAGCCATCGGTTATCGGCCGCTGTCACGTAAATGTGACTTCGCACTAGCATTCTTAGACCAGCATTATATAAATATTTCGAGATCGTAGATTTGACGTTTGTATGTTAATCGATTTTAACACTTTGACGGCCGCTGTCACGTGTACGTGATTTCAACAGCCAGCGGTTATCGGCCGCTGTCACGTAAATGTGACTTCGCACTAGCATTCTTAGACCAGCATTATATAAATATTTCGAGATCGTAGATTCGACGTTTGTATATTAATCCTTTTTAACTGTTTTTGAGTTACTGCTTTCCAATTGTTACGAGTTTATTCGCGTTTTTTAATTCTGAAATTATTGGTTTTGTGAACTTTCCGTGTTTCAGTACGCGAGAGATGCCGGCGGTAGTAGCGCGACTTTCAGTAAAATGAGCGGCCGTCAAAGTGTTAAGAAAAATCAAAAACAGAATTGGGCGAAGTTAAAAATAATGAAGAATTGCAGAAACTTATAAAACTGTTGATTGTTTGGAGAAGCCTATTAACTTTACACGGCGTTTTAACGTCTTCAAACATTTCTCATATTATCGATGTAGAAAGTATGCCGCGCTTCGGAACAATAGTTTGTCATTGAAAGTTTCGAGGGGTAAGGATTAAAGTTAAACTGTAAATTAAGGGAGAAAGTTTCGAACCGTGAAGCAGCAACAGCAGCATTTTATCAAGAGGATACTTATGAATTAATGTCCCTTTGAGGGCCGCTAACCGAAATGTTCAAGTAAAAGCATCCAGTTTCACGTTTCCTTTGGGGATTATAATATCCAGGATATATGATTCCTTGACCCAATTAAAAGTTCTCTTTTCAATGAAATAAGACCATTTATTTTAACCTCACGTTATTCAGCCACTTCAGACACTTTAACCCAACCCTTTCTTTGGGCCATGCCCCACCTAAGCATCTCTACAATCCTGATGCGCGCCACCTGTGACATATAATTCGTATTATTCAAAAAGTGAACTCCTATTCACGCGGAGGAAGCCAAAGAGGCTATTAACTTGGTCTTAAGAAGCTTCCAAAGAACATGGCGTCCACGAAAGAGAAAGATAAAAGAACGAAAGGACAGTTGAAGTACCGAGGAAGAAATCACTAACTGAGAAAAACTTATGAAATGAAATGTACTTTGATGGTTATGAATTATTTATAATATAAGTGCATTCATTTATGTATCAAGGCGCTTCAATAATAATAACTAAGTGCGCATATTAAATACTTTCTGAGTTTCTTCATTCCAAAAATTCACTGCTAATAACTCGTTCTCGAATTGCCGCCCTATGGGGCGTGTTCCTAAGTCCAGTGTTCCGGATAAGCGGCCATTTATAATTTTTAACAAACAAATTTTTTTGAAATGCAGAAGTACAATTGCGGTCAGCGGGTTAAAAAAATTTCTGAACGAAGAGAAGTTAAAGATTATAATGCTACGACATTTTTGCTTATTTGGCATGGTGGATATTATATATTGTACATTATTTACTAACTTTTTTGTTTAACCATTATTGTTAGGATTATATATGTTATATAATCGATCGCTAGATCGATAAGTCGATAATTAGATTGATAGTCGTTAATTAGATCGATAAGTTGATAATTATATCGATAGTCGATAATTAGATCGATAAGTCGACAAGTAAATCGATAGTCGATAATTAGATCGATAAGTCGACAAGTAAATCGATAGTCGATAATTAGATCGATCAGTCGACAAGTAAATCGATAGTCGATAATTAGATCGATAAGTCGACAAGTAAATCGATAGTCGATAATTAGATCGATAAGTCGACAAGTAAATCGATAGTCGATAATTAGATCGATCAGTCGACAAGTAAATCGATAAGTCGACAAGTAAATCCATAGTCGATAATTAGATCGATAAGTTGATAATTATATCGATAGTCGATAATTAGATCGATAAGTCGACAAGTAAATCGATAGTCGATAATTAGATCGATAAGTCGACAAGTAAATCGATAGTCGATAATTAGATCGATCAGTCGACAAGTAAATCGATAAGTCGACAAGTAAATCGATAAGTCGACAAGTAAATCGATAGTCGATAATTAGATCGATTAGTCGACCAGTAAATCGATAGTCGATAATTAGATCGATTAGTCGACCAGTAAATCGATAGTCGATAATTAGATCGATTAGTCGATAATTCGATCAACAAGTCGATCATTATGCTTCCTTTTTGTTTTTCTTTTCGAGTCGAGTGAAAGGTTCCCTGGGATGGGCTAGAGAAAATCAACAACAAAAACGTAATGGTGATATTATTAATTATTATAATAAAAGAGGAGAGTTTTAGAAGAATAACGATAGGATTTTCAATCCCCGAATGAAATCATTTTACATTTATACCTGTTCCCGTCGTTTTCTGTTTTTGTAAGATTGGTATTCAACTTTGTAATACGCCATTTGTATTATTTAACAACAGCTTCAAAACAACTACGTGAAATGGAAAAAATTCAGAAGTCCTGAAAGACTAAAACTTTTGCATACGCCTGATATCAAACCTAATATTAAAATAAGAGAGTTTTTATTATTTTTCTTTATTGTCGCTGGACTTCTCAGGCATTGTCTTCCATTTAAATATTACGGTTATAAAAACATTTGAAAATATCTTAAACGACGAGGCCTGGCTCAGAATTAACAAGAAAAACGTTGTGTTGATATTAAAAGAGGGAAGTTTTTATTATTTTTCTTTATTGTTGCCGGAATTTTCAAGTATTGTGTCGAGGAGAAATTCAAAGATTTTTCTTGCAGCTGCTTCGCCTTTTACTGGGGCACTTGAGCAACCCGTATCTCGATTCGGCGCTATTTTCTCACGAATGATTCATCTGCTCTACCGAAGTCTGAACAATCAATCTATATCAATCGCAACAGCGTGATAAAACCGAAAGCAATTTCTTCCCGGAGATAACTGTCCTTCACCCTTACCCTTTATCCAATTCCATCCTGATACGACGAGGACATTTCGTTTCTTGTAGAAGGAAAAGGGTGATCAGCTACACTTGTATGGTGATATTTCGACTGCATCGGTTCCGATTGTATTTCCTTGCATTTAACCGCTAAACATTCAGCGCCATCTACGCTACCGGCTATAAGTTTGGGATCACTTAATATCGTTAAGCAAATTATTCAATATCTTGTCTATAAAATGGAATGGGATACTTTTCTTTGGGCAAATCTGTAGGTTGATGTACGTTGATATTATAAGATAGAAGAGTCGTACAAATGTCGTATATTTGATTCTATATTAATTATACATTTCGCTTAATACGCGATTCGTCGAAGTATCCCCCTTTTTTCATTATTACTATTTCACATATTTTTGACATACCCCGACAAGTTTGTGTAATGTTTCTTGCTGCATAGTTCGCCAACCTTCTTGTAGTAAAGTCATTTCTTGCGGGGAAACTAAAAACCGACCGATAGCAATAAACGGAGCCGAGCGATTTTGAAGGTTACAAAATCTTATTACACCCAGGTGCCGATACAATATGTGTCTGCATGGCAAGAACATAGTTTAATATTAATGGTACAATTATAAATGGACAAGGTTTTATATTCTGTTTACTTTTAATGTTCATTCTAACCTTGAAAGTAAACGTTGTAATGAAGACAAAGTAAGTGATCCCAAACTTTTGATCGTTAGTGTACGTACACTCCCGTCCGTAAGTCATGGGATCCCAAACATACTCTTAGAGTTTGCATAAATTATCTTGAGCGGTTGCAACAAAATTCGAAACTCAAATTAATACGATGACCTCGATCATAAAATTTGCAACGATCCTCGATAGAAATACAGGAAGAAACACAAAAAGTACCGTGTTTTAGGAGGGTTGACTGTACAAAGAATAATCAATCAATTCCTTATCATCATTCTATAAAACACTTCCTATACTTCGAGTTAGATAACAGTTAGATAAACTTCTTTACGTTGAAAATTGCAATCTGGCTCAGGTATAATTGTTTTTAATAAAACTTTTGTATACTTCTTCTTTGTACAGTCATAATAAACTTATTCCAACTTTTATCTGGAAATTACAGTCCCCCAGCAAAAAGGGCGGTTCGTCGTGCTTTGTTTTTCGACGAGGCACTAAAAAAGACACATACAAGAAGTACATATGTGTTAATATACATAAATGTACATATATTCATCATTTCATCGTCCCACTCTCTTCATATTCTTCGAGTCCCAGCCATTTCGCTAAAAACTAGTAAAAAGTAGTGCTAACTTGAGTATCCTAACCCTAAAACTACCGAATCCGTCAAAATACAGGTATACGAATTGAGTACAAACGTTGAAATTGATAAGTGTTAGAGACTGATCTATGTACGCTCCTGACTTAACCTCTTACACGCTCGAACAGCTATTTATTACATCGCAATGATGTTCAACAATTTATAATCACTAAATGAATTAGAATGCGAGCGAAAAGCGTCGATTAAATTGAAGTCCGACTTTCCATTCGACGTTCGATAAATCGTGCCGCAACGAAATTTCTACCTAACCTCTTTCGTCAGCTACGGCTGGACTTTCCGCGGCGCTGTATCTTTGTACGGCAATGTTCGACGCGGACTGCGCGCAAAAAAGAATGTAAACAGCACTGCGATTTGTGTCCGGTGGTGCTTTCCACTATGAAATTACATTAGAATAGAGTTAGGGATGAATAAATTAGAATTTCTTTATACATTTTCGTGTAAAGAGTTTGAAAAGAGAACGTAATAAGATAACATACGGGAAAGACACTATAATGGCGTACAGTAGCTAAGAGGTTAATTTACTTTGGGTTTTTACAGGTAAACAAAAAGTGCATGTTTTATATTCGCGATATAAAACATTGCCAGCCGAATAAATAGGTAATCGTGAACAATTGAAGACTTCTTGCAGAAAAGACCGAAATTGCCAGAATTGAAAAGTTGTTTTGCAAACAATAAATGTTTTACATAACAGTGGTAATACTGTAGTACAGAATTTTCGTGCGATTTAATTTTGTAAATAGTTAATAATAATGCTAAAAGATTGTACCGCTGGCGCCTCCAATTCGCCGTTTTGAAAATCAAGCTTTTCTACAAATTTGTTTTCTTAAGCGATTGTGATATAAATAAAATCCAATATGACACAAGTTTAACATAAACTAATTATTTAACATACAATAATGATAAATGTGCATAAATATTTATAAAATTATATAAAATTATTCTGAATTGAATTATTACGTTATTATACAAACATTTATAAATTAAATGTTTCTAAATAGTTTTGATGTGAAAGAACTATTTTCTGTTTAATTGAAGGGTGATTTTGATTTGCAAAATGGTGAACATGATCCACAAATTGGTTAATTTGGAGTGCAAAAGGTGAGTATGATCTGTAAAAGGGTTAATTGGGAGTTCGAAACGTGTAGAACCAAGAACTTCAAACAAATGCAAACTCATTGAAAAAAACATTTTCTTCGAGTTTGTTATTTATACTCAACGTGAATCAACATGAATTCTCATATCTTATGAAGATACGATTTGAATAATATTTCTTTCCCCTTTCCAATTCGCAGATGTAAAAACGTGTGGTATATTGAAAAAATATCATATTTATCGTGTTGAGTCGGATAGTCGGATAGTCGGATCGTCAACTATGCTTGTTCCCCGGGTTGTAGTTGCGAGGAACTAGTTCTTTATACGGCGTTGTGGCGGCCCTAGTTTTGCCATCGGCCGCTACGCGCTCCCGCGCCTACCCTCCGGATCTCGCAAGTCCGTATACGGAGCGGGGTGCATATACACCGCTCCGAGGGTATAGTCTTCGCCCACTTGGGCATAGGCGCGTCTAGGGCAGGGTCCGCTCATCAGCCCTACTGATGAGTCTATCGAGCGGACCCGGGACGAAACGCCAGAACATACTTGTTCTACCTTCTTTTATCTATGGTAGTCGACTTCTCCATTTTGTCGGAGCTAATACAGTCGCTACAGCGTAAATTGGTTATGTGATGTACGTTTGTTGCACTATCGTATTAAATCTCCGAGTTCGTTGAGAATTCGTCTGCCCGCTTTGCTTGTGATTTCGTAAGTGTCGAATTTGTTCTAGCGCTAGAAAGTCGAAGCATCGACTACATAAAAGAGGGGGTAGTGGGAGGTTCAAAATGAAGGGTGGTGATTGGTGGATGAGGAGTGGAGAAATCTTGGAATACTACTTCGGAGGGTGTACGTGCTTTTCCCGGAATTGTAGGTAGGGAAATTGAAGGGCTCAAGGAGTGGTCACCAGATGTGGGATTTCACTTTTCTATGTAGACAATGCGCTATTGTAATTTGGAAGTCATTTAGGCGGTTGTTACCTGACTTCGCTGCGACGTAGAGTTTTTACTCGTCAACAATCGAGTTGATGCAAACAGAAGTTAGAATTTCACGGTAAAATGGTCCATCGATCTCTCCAGCCTCTCCTCCACTGTTCTAGGATTCGTGTTTGTGTTATCGCGTATCTGGATGACTCGTTCCAATGCAGGCACCTATGTTCGTCGGAAGAATTCAGGTTGCATCGGTTGGACTCTTGAATTCATAATGAATCCATAAATTTTAACGAGCTGGCCACGCCGTTCCGTGGCCATTCGAATACAGTCAAATATCCCACTGTAGCATAGGGATTTTCGATCCGGATTCGATTCTTCGAAAGCTGGATTATTTTGACCAAAAGATCGATGTTTTGAATCGATTTTCAACTTATCGATCTTTTGAATCGATTTTCAACTCATCGATCTTTTGAGTCGATTTTACAGTTATCGATTCTTCCGAGAAACGATTCTTTTGACCAAAAGATCGATGTTTTGAATCGATGTTCCATTTATCGATTCTTCTGAGAATCGATTCTTTTGACCAAAAGATCGATGTTTTGAATCGAAGTTCCACTTATCGATTCTTCTGAGAATCGATTCTTTTGACCGAAAGATCGATGTTTTGAATCGATGTTCCATTTATCGATTCTATTAGCCAAAACATCGATCTTTTGAATCGATTCTCCACTTATCGATCTCTTGAATCGATTGTCCACTTATCGATCTCTTGAATCGATTCTCCACTTATCGATATCTGGAATCGATTGTCCACTTATCGATCTCTTGAATCGATTCTCCACTTACCGATCTCTTGAATCGATTCTCCACTTATCGATATCTGGAATCGATTCTCCACTTATCGATCTCTTGAATCGATTCTCCACTTATCGATATCTGGAATCGATTGTCCACTTATCGATCTCTTGAATCGATTCTCCACTTATCGATATCTGGAATCGATTGTCCACTTATCGATCTCTTGGATCGATTCTCCACTTATCGATCTCTTGGATCGATTCTCCACTTATCGATCTCTTGGATCGATTCTCCACTTATCGATCTCTTGAATCGATCTCTTGAATTCAATTGCGCATCTGTAATTCGATATTGAAAAACGTCAAGGGACGCAATTGCGCATCTGTAATTCCATATTGAAAAACGCCAAGGGACGCAATTGCGCTTCTGCAATTCCATATCGAAAAACGACAAGGGATGCAATTGCGCATGTGTAATTCCATATCGAAAAACGCCAAGGGACGCAATTGCGCATCTGCAATTCCACATCGAAAAATATCGGCCTTCACGGCATAGAACGTGTTAATCATCCTCCCGCATTGTGCGAAACCACTTCGAAATTATAGCAGCTGAATTCCTTGCTAATAGAATTCGCTACTGAAGATAGTCATTTGGCCGATCGTTATACATATTATCCTGCCTATGATATAATTGGCATGCATTAATGAACGCAATTAATCTGGAATATTAATGCGAGCGTTGCCTGTCACGTATTGCTGGTTCGGCTTCGTGGCGAGAAATGTTTCCATGCGACCCAACCTCACCCGACACAACCCTCTCTTTTCCGCGATATTATTTATTGCCAACAACACCCCGTCACCGCTGTATTCTGCGAGAATCACGGCAGCTATATCGCGCCACTAGGAAGTGCCTTTTGCATTTCCCAGTTTGGACATTGCATTTAATTGCATTCTCTCGTCAGCTATGTCGCCTATGAGGACCCTTATTACGCCATTATTACGAGCTCGAGCTTCGTCCCAACAGCGAATAGGAATTTCTCGTTTCGACAACGCAATGACCATGCTATATCGTTTTTAATACAATCCCCAGCGAGAGCACACCGTGGAACCGAACCCTTTTTCATAATCCTCCTTGGAAATTGAAAAGAAGAAAACGCCGCCATTTAATAATAGGACTACGGATAATATGTTCAGCGAAACTTATACATTTTCGCTCAGAAGTTTGGAGCAATAGCAGTTGAGTTACACGTTTGATTTTTGGCGGGTCGCTTGAATGCTAACGGGACGACATTCTTTATTACAGCAACCATAAAATCTGATTCAGTTTTGTAAATATATATTGTAATACTCATTGTTCACGTGTTTTTATTGGCTTATGTGATTTAACACTAGAACTACCGAATATTTACTCTGTTATGCTTTCACACTCGTTTATATACAAATTATTGCTGGAAGATTTAAATTTGAAATGTATGGATCCATTTATTTGGGTTTTGTACGTAAAATAGAAGTATATTCAATCTCAAACAATGCGCCGTGGTAATTGGAATAATTTAACCGAAAATGGCAGTTAAATTTTGTAAATGCTAGAGAAAGTCAAAAGGGGGCCAGTTTATAGAAAAATTTCGTATTGTACACTTCGCTTTCGTCTACAAAATTACTTCCAACATGTCCGTGTCTATAGTCCATCCCAGGAAACCTTTCACTCGACTCAGACAAGTTTGCGTACGTTCTGCGCAGGTCCCCACTATCATTCCCTACTCCGAACACGCTATTGGCGTTAGCCCCACTGTGACGTCACAGAAGGCGGGCATAAAGCAGTGGTGGGAAGAAAAGGTATACCTCGTTCCACGGAACCTTTCACTCGGCTCAGACGAGTTTGCGTTCGTTCTGCGCAGGCCCCCACTATCACTCCCTGCTCCGAGCACGCTATTGGCGTTAGTCCCACTGTGACGTCATAGAAGGCGGGCATAAAGCAGTGGTGGGAAGAAAAGATATAGCTAGTTCCACGGAACCTTGCACTCGGCTCAGACGAGTTTGCGTTCGTTCTGCGCAGGCCCCCACTATCACTCCCTGCTCCGAGCACGCTATTGGCGTTACTCCCACTGTGACGTCATAGAAGGCGGGCATAACGCAGTGGTGGGAAGACAAGGTAGTGGGAATTGCGCGCGCCGATTGAAAGGATTCCTGGGATGCGCTGTAACGCCGTAATTCACCATAATGAGCCAAGGTTGATATAATGACGCATGATAATATCGTTTATCGTGCGAATACACAAAAAAATAACAACGAAAGCGGGAAACCTGTTTTTTATTTCTGGCCCAATAAACGTACCACGAGTCTGACATGTCTTCCTCATATTTGACCCCTGAAACCTATCATTAAACCCGCAGGATATTACAAGGTTTGGTGTTAAACGGATACTATATTTTAATTCGAAATCAATATGTTAATAATAGTGGTTTGAATATTGTTAGGTTTACTGTAACAATTTCGCAGTTATGGTGACACATGTCTTACTTTACAACGCGATACACTTTCAGATACAGTACTCCGGAAGAAGCTAAAACAAGTGGCAACCGTGGTTCTTCGAAATAAAAGAATCTCGGCGGCAACATATCGATCACAATGATTTGATATTCAACGGCATCTGCGCAGTGGCAAATACAAAATATGCAAATGAGTTCCGAGTCAGGTCTGGAATCACCGCTTTTTATACCCAATCAACCTATTTTTTTGCTGGGTTTCAATACCGCGGATCATCAGCTTGATCTCGTCGGGGTTTACCGAACATCGAGATGTCACGCATCCTGACCATTCCACAGTTTCATCCGGCTGAATGTAATCAGCGTGATTGCAGTTATTTAACTTTTTGACGTCCAATGAGGATAATCCCCGGAATTCAAATTTCACGATTGTTCTCACTTACACACGTAACGTTGCAGTCCATGTACGGATAAAACCAAATGGTGTTCCCATAATATTATACAAGTTTATCGAATTGTATAATACATGTTGTAATGTTAATTTACATAACATACATTTTTGGTCAGTGGGTAATCCTAAATGGTTAAGACAAGTCCAAAACCAGTGGCAATTGTGGGTGAATTATGAAATTATTGCTAATAATATTATTGGTCCTTATTTCATTGAGGGAAACATCGATGGTAATATCTACATTAGAGCCCATCCCAGGAAACCTTTCACACGGCTCGCGCAGTCCCCACTACTGCTTTGTGCCCGCCTTCTGTGACGTCACAGTGGGACTAACGCCAGTAGCGTGCTCGGAGCCAGTGATGCCAGGACGTGGGATTTTTCCCACCCCTGCGCACTACCTAATTCTCAGTAACGTATATACTTCACTCAAATATGGGGTATCGTTAGACCCCCGTGACAATTGAAATACGGTAGAAATACGGGCCCTTACGCGTATAGCTGTGACGTCAGCATGCACATGCGCACGAAGGATCCCACGTGGGAGAAAATCCCACGTACTGGCATCACTGCTCGGAGCAGGGAGTGATAGTGGGGGCCTGCGCAGAACGAACGCAAACTCGTCTGAGCCGAGTGAAAGGTTCCGTGGAACGAGCTATACCTTTTCTTCCCACCACTACTCTATGCCCGCCTTCTGTGACGTCACAGTGGGGCTAACGCCAATAGCGTGTTCGGAGCAGGGAGTGATAGTGGGGGCCTGCGCAGAACGAACGCAAACTCGTCTGAGCCGAGTGAAAGGTTTCCTGGAATGGGCTATACACCCAATTCTGTTTTTACACGAACTTATTTTAAACGAACCTTTGTCAAAAATTAAACGAAAGTTGATATACAAATGTTTCTGTTTTACGAATAATAAAATGGAAATTCTAAGGTTTCCCTAGATACAGTATATTGTTTTGATAAACATTCTTACACAGATTTTTCGGGAACGTATCTAGCGTGCAAAAACAGAATTGGGTGTACAATATGCTTCTTGGAACTACCAACTGTATTTCAACCAACCACGTTACACATACGAGATAGCGACTATGAGAAGCAGGTCCGCGCATGCGTGTGAGAATAAGAGTACAGCTACTTTTGCAACTTAAGTATTATCCAATAGTTCTCTGTACACACGTTTTACCGGTAAAATCTAGGATTTAATTTACCTACCATTTAATTATTATTTGGAAAATAGGAACCAGTACTGATTACACGGTTTTACGCCGTTATGAAGAAGAAAGGTTGGCGTAAATTAAACTCAGATTAGACAGACTACAATGATAAGGCCATTGTGATGCATATGCGAGGTTCTTCCGGACCTCACCAGGATAATCCGGGAAACAAATGAAAGACAAAGGCTCGGTGGAAGGCCAGGGATGAAAGTGTTTTATGAATGCGTATTCCGCTGACGGCTGTGGTACAAGGTGACAAAGGTTGCTTGTTACTCCAACTATTTCGTATTAATTGCATTTCATTAAAACGCTTATTTCATTGAATAATTATACTCTTCCGGCGTTCCAGCAATGAATTTTAGGAAATCTACTTGGCTTGAAATGAATTCTAGTAAATTGTTGTGCATTATATGTGCCGCTGATTATGAAAGGAGTCTAACAAGGGAACGTCCGTGATTGGTCATGGCCTCTTTTAACGTGTGATAGCTCAAACTGTAGATCTCGGTGCGTAGATTACGATGCTAGAATGTTAAGTGTATTTAGCGATGCGTTTTTCCAAAAATCGGTCTTAAAGCTGAAACATCTTAGGTTCTCTGTGCAAAACAAAATGTATATCTTTTTCTGAAAAACGAGATTTTGTTGATAATGCTTTCAATAGTTAGTTAACTGTTTAACTGTAAATCACTTTTTATCTATGCTGCCTAAAATAAATATATTTACAATTCCAGGTAATATGTAAACACTTTGTTGATCCTGTGATAATGATGTTGAAAGGTGTTGACAATAAACAGATTCTAGATTGGCAGATTGTATCCATTTGTAGTATAAAACGCTTTTAATTGGTCCTTCCGGAAAAGAGACTTAGGCCACTTTCATAATTACCGGCATAAGTGGTCTCTAAAGCAATTTAAAAATCTGGAAACGGTGAGAAGCATTTTTGCTGAAAACCTTAAATAGAAAAGTTGTACAATTTTAATCGGGCTATCAGACAAGCCCGTTGATTTTGGGGTTTGTTTGAGATATACTTTTGTTTTGTGTACATAACATAAATAATTGAATCCATTAATTAACTTAAATCCTCCGGTAACAATTTATGTATGTATAAATTGAAAAGTATAATCAAGTATATGTTCGGTAGTTCTGGTGTTAAAATATAATACGATGCGTTATATGGACCGTTTATTTTGAAAGTGGTGTAAGTCCATTTGCAGCCCGTAAATATACATTATTTTAGTTAAATTCGCCTAAAACAAATTTCTATAATCAAATTACATATCGATAAATCAGTAAAAACATTGCCAAACTTAATATAATTAACCTATATTTTTTCATTGAGAAATATGCTAACCTTTAATTTTCTCGAAACAAGAGAAAATGGACTTACACCACTTTCAAAATAAACGGTCCATATGTCTTTTCTTGATTACATTCACTGAAGAATTTTATTTGACTTTCTTATAAAAGCATAAAAGAAAAATAGTTCGGCGATAATATTTACTTCTGCTCTTGAAGGACCTTGTGATTATTTTTATTCTTTATTCTCGACAACCCACATCCATACCGATTTTCGTACCGATTTTCGTACCGATTTTCGTACCGATTTTCGTACCGATTTTCGTACCGATTTGCATACCGATTTCCATACCGATTTCCATACCGATTTGCATACCGATTTTCATACCGATTTTCATACCGATATCTCCACCAATGACATTCCACCCCTAACTTTTATTTTGTTACATTTATCTACGGAATTTATCCAGAGTTTTCGAATACAATATCGCCTCTCGATTTTGTACGTTGTGTACTCGAAATAATCTACTCCAATGCCTTTCGATCTTCCCGATTCGAAATTCTGAATCTACCGAAGTTTTTGTTCAATAACTTTTCCGGGAAGAATTTCTTTACATCGATCCCCGTTCTATAGAATTTATCGAAAGTCACGTTATACGATGTTTTGTATCATTCCTTTTTTGAGTGCCTATTGAATAGCCACGCTTGCATTACGGAAATCCGGAAATTCAAGTACAAGCAATCCCCGATATGCTATGAAAGATATGCATGTATTCGAATAAAACTTCGCAGGAAAATCACGATACAAATATTCTACCGATACAAATATTCTACCGATACAAATATTCTACCGATACAAATATTCTACCGATACAAATATTCTACCGATACAAATATTCTACCGATACAAATATTCTACCGATACAAATATTCTACCGATACAAATATTCTACCGATACAAATATTCTACCGATACAAATATTCTACCGATACAAATATTCTACCGATACAAATATTCTACCGATACAAATATTCTACCGATACAAATATTCTACCGATACAAATATTCTACCGATACATATATTCTACCGATACAAATATTCTACCGATACAAATATTCTACCGATACAAATATTCTACCGATACAAATATTCTACCGATATAAATATTCTACCGATACAAATATTCTACCGATACAAATATTCTACCGTTACAAATATTCTACCGATATAAATATTCTACCGATTCAAATATTACCGATAAAAAACCCGACCGCAAGGCTTAGAATAAAAATAAAACTCAAGTCGTAAATAGGTGCATTCTACATAACTTATAACATAATGTAAAATATTAGGTTGGCAACAAAGTTCCCAACCTTCATTATAAACTTCAATCGAAACTTCAAATTATATTACCGATCAACAAAAATAATCTACAAATATGACTTTTATAAACAAGAAAAGAAGGTACAAAATAAACGACCGCGAATTTAGTTGCCAACCTAACATGTTGTATAGAAAACATAGAGCTCGGTGTCCGTTTTGCATATTTTATGAGTGCTTTTCAAAGAAAACTGTCCGCTCAATTCCGCAGAGTAATTAAAATCCTCGTCGGATGCCGAATTTTTACAGAAATTTGAAAAGAATCTCGAAAAATGAGCGCGCGGGCGTATCTCGCCCACTTTAACTAATGTTTAAACGTATTTGCAAATTTATATTGCAAAAGTAATTCATATCATTTTCTTCGTAATGATCCACAGAATGTTTTGCAACAATTAAAAACTGTTTAACTTATATACTTACGTCACAAATCTTGTTCAAATTACAAAAAAGTACCTTTTTTTCAAAATTGATTTTTTCGAAAACGGTAATTACTGGCAAGAAATGGTTTGCGGATTCGTGTTCAGCACGTCGAAATCTATAAGAATCGTATATTCGTTGTTAGAACACAAAAAAAAAGTCCAAATTTGTTGGGCAGTGTTATTAAAACATCTCGTTCTTCGATAGTATTTTTCTGTTGATGCGAATATCTGAATTCGCTTTAACATACAATAAACAAGTTATCTTCAGAAGTATAGACGTCCCCTTATCAGAAGTAGTAGAATGTAAGCAACATCATATTGCAGAAATGCAGTGCACTCGACATATGTAAACGAGCAGTCATGCAGATTCCATTTCGTATATGTGTACAGTATATGCACGCATAAAGCAGAGACGGTCGAGAGAACGGAAACAGATTGGTCGATGGCTTTCCAATATCAAGTTGGTACTGATTGCAGCCTCTGGTAAGCGATGCCACGGCAACAAAATAATATCTAGAAACGCGCGCGCACCCTGTACTTTGCTTTAAATCGACAAGCTTTGGTCACATTCCAATTCGCATTTTCAAAGTTCCCGCATTTTTCCTCTTATTTCATCTCCGTTTCTCAAGTGAACAGGGAGTGAATTATGATTGTACTAATTGCGCTTATGATTTTCTCGTACATGCGGTTTATTTGAGATCTTACAGTGCAAGATACAAGAAAATGAAATTCTTCGAAATTCGAGAACATATCTGATCCTTTTGCGAAGAAAACAATTGTAGAAGAAAATTTCGCGTTGCCCTATCGTGGAGTAATTCAAGCGCCCGCCAATGACCTAGCTTTATCCGGACTCCCCGCTCTCTTTTCCGACTCCGACCCCTCTTTATAGCCTGCCAGTAAACAGCGCCCTTTCTTCGCTCCCCCATCGACGTTCCCCTTCTCCTGTATTTATTCTCCCCTATTATTTATTTCATCCTACAGCGGAGAATATCGAGGGACTTCCGAGTTCCATTCAATTGCTTTGTGTGCAATTGCTTATTGTGAATTATGGCTATCCGTTATTAACACAATCTGGGATACATTTAAAGGATTGCTGGCAGGGCCGGCTCTAGGGTGCTCGGCGCCCTTAAGCAAGAATTTATATGGCTCCTAAAATTATTGTTATTAAGTTCATAACCCGTGAAGATAAACTCTCGCGGATTATTGAAACACAAAAGTGGCTATAACTTTGAAACCAGGTCAAATAGGACACATGTTTATATGAACTTTTTTCATTGTTTTTGTGCCCCCCCCCCGTCCACTCCTGGAGTGGCTTCCACGTACTAAGAAACACCCTGTATAAGCGCGAATTCATAAAGCGCTACAAATTTGGGAATCGAAATTCGTGAGAGGGCTTACTATATCGTTACTTTGTCTTATTATAGATCTTGAAAGTGAAAGATAATAAACGAATCGCTAACTCGATTGATAAGCGCTGCCAGCAAGAAACCGATTAATAGGCTTCCGGTAGATAAGCGTTGGCAGGAAATAGCCACTTAAGACGTTACGGTTCGGGTGGTTTTGTTGCGCGAAAATTGTTGCGCGTAGCCGGCATATTTTGAGGTTTTCGAATATGTTGAATTTTAGTATGTTACACTGCCCAACACAAACAAATCTGTAACAACGAATAGGCGATTCTTATAGATTTTAACGCGCTGAACACGAATCCGCAAACCGTTTCTCTCCAGCACCTACAGTTTCCGAGAAAATCAATTTTGAACACAAAATGGTTTTCTTGTCCTTTGAAAAAGATTTGTGACGTAAGTATAAAAGTTAAACAGATTGTCTTTATCGCAAAAATTCTGCGGATGTTTGCGAATAAAATGATAGAAATTACTTTTGCAATATGATTTGCAAATATGTTTCAACATTAGTTAAAGTTGGCGAGACATGCTCCGCGCGCTCATTTTTCGAGATTCGTTTCAAAATTTCGGAAAAATTATACTTCTGACGGGGATTCCAATTACTCTACGCGATGGAGCAGACATTCCTCTTTGAAAAGCACTCCCAAAACATGCAACGCAGACTTTGGTGTCGTAAATAAAAGCCAAAAAGTCGAGGAAGTCACGGATCGTCAGCAGAGATTCTCAGACGCGACATTTATGCGCGCACTTGAGCGCTTGGGGGACGCATGCCGGACTGGAGCGCGTCATAAATGTGGCGTCTGAGAACCTCTGCTGACGATCCATGACTTCCTCGACTTGTTGGCTTTTATTTGCGACATATATTAATAGAATGAGGACCGTTAAAGCTTGGAGCAGATAACACATCGCGAGCAGCACGAAACTGCCCATCTTATGCCCAATAACGTAAACTGAGTCCCAGACTACTGAGGATTCAATCTTCGTTTGACCACGGCTCGCGCGGCCCCCTTTCCCTTCGTCCCTCCAATCCTTCTGTCCCCGACGTTACAGCAGTGATGCCAGGACGTGGGATTTTTCCCACCCATGCGCAGTACCCAATTCTCAGTAACGTATATACTTCCCTCAAATATGGGGTATCGTTAGACCCCCGTGACAATTGAAATACGGTAGAAATACGGGCCCATTACGCGTACCTACTGTTGCACATAGATACGTCCATGGAAACAACCGCCGTCGAGCTGTGACGTCAGCATGCGCATGCGCACGAAGGCTCCCACGTGGGAGAAAATCCCACGTCCTGGCATCACTGCTTGAACCTACTGGCAGTCCATGATCAGTTTGACCACAGCTCGCGCAGCCGCCTTACCCTTCTCCCCGTCAATGCTCCAATCCCCGACTTCACCGGTGACGCCCCAGTGGGACTAAGCCAATAGAGTGTGCGGAACAGGGAATGGTGGTGGGAACCTGCGCACAACGAACGAAAACTCGTCCGAGCTGTGGTCAAACTTGTCAGAACGACTCCTCGATAGAATGCAACTAGCTCGCGCAGTCTCCACTATCTTTTCTTCCCACCACTGCTTTAATAGAAATCGCATTATTAATTAAATATTAATAAACAGCATAAAAGTCTATTATTTTGCTTTATTAAAAAACAGACTGAATTTTTTGGCAGACCTAAGATTTTAATGAATAAAAACACATTAATGAAATTGTGAATTCATGTGATTTAATATAACATGAAATAATAAATTAATATAATATAATAGTATATCGCTTGCAATATTATGTAATTTTGTCTTTGGCGAAGCAAATTGTTGCACTTTTTGCCACTCTGTTATTGCACACTTGCTATTTTTGGAAAGAAGTAAACGCAAAAGTGGTTCTCCAAATAATGTTGAATAAAAGTTATGGAGAAGAAAAGAAGTAATAAAATTCTATTTATTTTTTATAAAGAATGTTTACTTTTATGTTTATCTTATAAGTAATCTATATATAAGATTTAATATTTATGTTACAGGTACGAGTTTAACCTTTAAGAAGGAAGATCAGCGAAGTGTGAGTAAATTGTTTGTACATTTGTAAACGGTATGTGGAAATTGAAAACAATGAAATGAAGATTAGACATTTTTCGTAACAGAATTTATTAGCTCTAGTAATAATTAATGTCGTTTTCCAATACATTTTTAAACGAATTTATTTAAACAAAACGAAACAAGTTGTTTTCAACTACTTGTGCCCAACGCTCAGGTAGCATCTAAATCCGACGACTATATCGTTGATTAAATTGTTTTGTTTTGTTTAAATAAATTAGTTTAAAAATGTATTGGGAAACGACATTAATTATTACTAGACCTGATAATTGAAGCAAGCCACTTCCATTTCTATAAAGTAATCGTACCGAATATTGTAAACTATTGATTGTCAATAGGAATGTCAACGGTGTCAATTTTTAAATAAGACAATTAAAAATTACCTACCTCCACGCTGAAACGAATAAGAATACTAGTTTAACACGTCAACGCCAGCGTGTACCACCGGTCGTATAAACGCGGTTGTCACATTGAGCGGTGTGTACCACCGGTCGTATAAACGCGGTTGTCACATTGAGCGGTGTGTACCACCGAGAGTTCAAAAGAACTTGGTCAGTCAGGCGACGCATGCGCACGGTGATTCAAAAGAATTTGTTCAGTTGGTCAACATGTACCACCGGTAGTACAAAATAAGTTGTCCGACCGGGCCCTCCTGGAAAGTTGTCCCAGGGGCTTGTGCCACCGGCAGTTCAAAAGATATTGTCCAACCGGGCCCATTGTACCACCGGTGGTTCAAAAGAAGTTGTCCGACCGGGCCCTCCTGGGAAGTTGTCCGAGTGGCTTGTGCCACCGGCAGTTCAAAAGATATTGTCCAACCGGGTCCATTGTACCACCGGTGGTTCAAAAGATATTGTCCAACCGGGCCCGTTGTACCACCGGTGGTTCAACAGAAGTTGTCCGACCGGGCCCTCCTCGGAAGTTGTCCGAGTCACTTGTGCCACCGGTAGTTCAAAAGATATTGTCCAACCGGGCCCATTGTACCACCGGTGGTTCAAAAGAAGTTGTCCGACCGGGCCTGAGAAAAATACAATTAACCCTTTGCACTGGAGAGGCGACTCTCACTAGTCACTCAGTTTATTGTGACAACTTAAGCGGCGACCGAGAGGCGACATTGAGATGTATTCCAGTTGTCGGTGATTTAACGTCCAATAATAAAATATAACTGCGAAAAATTCATGTTGCGTCTCAGTCGCCATTCGAATTGAAGCGATAAACAGAGTGGCGACTGAGAATCGCCTCCGAGTGCAAAGGGTTAATAGAACTGCTTGGTTAAGCGAAATATGAATTTTAGAGCTGGTTTTAACATATTTATTTGTTTAATAATACTTTCATTTGATGCCTGCTGACAAATGCAACATTATTCGAACTAATAATTGCTTTGCTTCATAAAAGCATAATCTTTATTTAGGGTTAATTTGAAGTACCAATCAGTATATAATTCAGTTATTCCGTTCTTCAGAGGATTACATAGCCACGTTAATTAAACACCTCTCGGTATAATTAAATTCTAGTATTTCCAGTGGTAATTTGGTTAACCGCGTACAAATGATGAGAGAAATCAATTAACACTAGAACTACAGAACATATACTCAGTTATACTAACACATTTATTTATATAAAAATTATGGCTGTAGGATTTAAGGTAATTAATGCATTCAATTATTTGCATTATACAAGTATACCAAATCTGAAAGAATACGTCGTGGTGTATTCGAATAATTTAACTAAAAATGGTGGACAAATCATTTTGACACCTTTGGTAGTTCTAGTGTTAAATAAACTCTTTCAATTATACAGTCCATTCAAATTGATATCATGACGTCGAAAGATAATAATATTTCATTTAATGAGTTTTCGCATTCTAAATATCCCTTTCATTTTCCTAATCCGCTACTATTTTGTGAATGTTTGTAAACATGTTCTATTGCGGTCACCGGTGACCCCCACAGCGTTAATATTTAATATTTACAAAAAATATTTAACTTATTCTCAGCACATGCTTGGTTGCGAGTTTTCAAGTGTCGTATTTTAAATGCGATAATCACGTGTAAATAATAACCTTCAAGTCATTTAAAACAATTCAATTCAGCGAATTCCACGAAATACGTTGAATATTAAATTTAATTAAATTAATTAAATAACAAGCACTGTTCGGATTGTTAGAATTATAGTCAGTTTGTATCGCGCTTCGTGCGGTCCATTGGCGACTGGGCCAGATGAGCGGACCTCAGAGAGAGGCGCTATCGCGTGGTTGCCATGGTTACGCACGAGGTTACCATGGTTACGCACGAGGCTGCCATGGTTACGCACGTCGCTGCCATGGTTACGTCGCTGCCATGGTTACGCACGTCGCTGCCATGGTTACGCACGCGGCTGCCATGGTTACACACGAGGTTGCCATGGTGACGCACGAGGCTGCCAAGGAAAAAGACTCGCGTGTCCTTCCGAACCATCAGTCGTCGTTCAGCAGCGTTGCGAACTACATGCTCTATTCAGAACATCAAAATAAATAATACTTATTTTTCCTTAACGCCAATAAGTCGTCAACTCCCTTTTCTTTTATTAATCCCATCGGGAGTTAAGGGTTAAGTAGGATAGAAATACCGGGAGGACCCAGAGCGACGAAACAGAATCCAGGGACGTCGCAGATCCAAACAAGCACACTTGGACTCTCACGTCTGAAATCAGGGGTACCTGACAGGCACACTTGGAGTAGAATGCCGGATAGCGGTGGTGCATGGGTGGTACACTTGGAGTGATAAGGGTTAATACTCTAACGGAATTGTCTGTTCCTACTTTTGTCTCCAGTTTTCTGGTGTCTTCTTCCCATGCTTGCAATTTGTTTACGTATCCTTCGTTGCTCAGGAATTCAGTCTGAATAGTCCTGGCAGCCTGTTATCCTTAAGCTGTTTACTCTAATTACTTACACCGCGTACCCTGCGAAGTGAATTCTCGAGGTAAATCCTTCAGATAGAGTCGAGCAGTTTTATTGGCCGGAATTAAAAGGCTAATTAACGTTACTCGACGAATACGTTCAATTAATTAATTAACACACTCTAACGACAGCAGGACAAAATTATTTAGCATCTGTCTTCCATGGAAACGCACCTTCCTGCGATCGAATCTTCATTTCACAGCCAACATTTTTATATGTCGATATATATTTATTCGATATGTCGATATATATGTATAAATCGTTTTGTTCCACAACCTTCCAGTCCTTTAGCCCATGCGTTGGAAACCTAGACTTTGTGTCCTCTAATTTGATACATCAACGAATTTCATTTAATATTGCAACGAAATTTGTAATATAAATATAATATAAATATAGTAATATAAATATAATATAAATATAGTAATATAAATATAAATATAAATATAAATATAAATATAAACGGTCATTAACGTGGAACAAAAAATAATGAGCTGTTGTGCGATGCACCAAAATAATTGTTCTTACTTTCCAAAATAAGTTATGAATATTTTGACCATAGTTATATTTGACGATGGGTTAAATTAATGTTGCAGGATAAATGTAGTTGGACAACTCGAATGTCCTATTTATGCAAAAATGTTTGTTACACAGTTTGATTAACATTTTATTAAAAATTGCGCCAACAAGTTTATGGAAATTAAAAGCTCCCACTTTATAGGAACGGTTTACGAACAATTTTAATATTTATATATATATATATAAGCTGATAACAAAGTTACGATATGTAATGCCTTGATATACTTCATCGACAGAAATTACTCGGTTTCTGCTCCATGAACCGTTATATTATATTACGGTATCAAAAGTTTGAAAAGCTTTATAACGAGCAACTGATACATTCACTACAATTTCTGAGTAATTACCATTCCCTAATAGTAATGAATATGTATATTAATTTCATATTTCGATCTTGTTCCGATGATTCCAAATTCGATTAGCGACAGCTACATGCAATATTCGAAATATGCGAATGCCAATTCGATTTCATTATAAAAATGAGTATTAACCGTTTGCATTCGAGTGGCGACTGAGAATCATCTCCGACTGTAAAGGGTTAAGATGCAAAATCCGAGGACCTCGGAAAAAAAAGGAGAAACAAAAAGTTGTTAAAGTGTGTTTGGACCTGCGTTTTGATTTTTATTTACAACACCAAAGTCTGCTTTGCATATTTTAAAAGTGCTTTACAAAGAGGAATGTCTGCTCTATCGTTTAGAGTAATTGGATCCCCGTGGGAAGTCTAATTTTCTAGTTTTCAGCGCGTCAAAATCGATAAGAATTGCTTACTTGTTGTTACAAAATTTGTTTATGTTGAAGAGTGTAATTGGTTCACAAAGATTGACAAGAATTCCTTCGTGAATGTCTTGTTTTCTCGTGTTGACTCCCCGTCTACATCAGGGTCCCATCGACCGAATTAGTACGTTATGCCGAAGGAATGAAATTCCGTGGTAATCGAGTCGATAACGGCACTTCCGTCGGTTTGTGGAAATTAATTCCTTCTTGTCTGTTTGATGAGCAGGATGGAAAGCACTCTCGTTTGAATTAGTGCATTCCAAAGCGGCAGGTGCTTCCGATGCTTCTGAACCGTTCGATGTCAAAGACACGATTTATCTTGAAGTGGCAAGGGTCGTTATCTGTTTCATCCTACCTTGAACAATCACTCAACTGACCGCTCTTATCGCCTTCCGTTCCAAAAGAATGACTAAGGGAATTATAATCGATGAATTATATCTTATAGCTCATCCCACGAAGCCTTTTACTCGGCTCAGACGAGTTTGCGTTCGTTCTGCGCAGGCCCCCACTATCACTCCCTACTCCGAACACGCTATTGGCGTTAGTCCCACTGTGACGTCACAGAAGGCGGGCATAAAGCAGTGGTGGGAGGAAAAGGTATAACTCGTTCCACGAAACCGTTCACTCGGCTCAGACGAGTTTGCGTTCGTTCTGCGCAGGCCCCCACTATCACTCCCTACTCCGAACACGCTATTGGCGTTAGTCCCACTGTGACGTCACAGAAGGCGGGCATAAAGCAGTGGTGGGAGGAGAAGGTATAACTCGTTCCACGAAACCGTTCACTCGGCTCAGACGAGTTTGCGTTCGTTCTGCGCAGGCCCCCACTATCACTCCCTACTCCGAACACGCTATTGGCGTTAGTCCCACTGTGACGTCACAGAAGGCGGGCATAAAGCAGTGGTGGGAGGAAAAGGTATAGCTCGTTCCACGGAACCTTTCACTCGGCTCAGACGAGTTTGCGTTCGTTCTGCGCAGGCCCCCACTATCATTCCCTACTCCGAACACGCTATTGGCGTTAGTCCCACTGTGACGTCATATAAGGCGGGCATAAAGCAGTGGTGGGGACTGCGCGCGCCGGGTGAAAGGTTTCCTGGGACGGACTATAACGAGGAGAGTTTATACATTTGTATGCAATTTGTTAACGAGATTTTGGTTGGTAAATATGATATATCGGATTTTTAGTGGGTAAATGAAACACACTTTTTATACATGTTAAGAGAACTGCATTAATCAAAGTACGATCCATTAAAATCTACTGACTTCTGCTAACGGAATGGTAAGTCCAAAATCTATTTTTGAAAAAATTCTGTAATATTGGAGGTAATGAAATTTGTAAAAGCTCGTTTGACACTATCTTCCGATAGTTCTAGTATTAAACCAATGTGTAAACATAACTGATTGGCGATAGATCTCTATGTCCCGATGTCTATCGGTAGATCGGCAGATAAACTGTGTGGCGACTGAGAGTCGCCCAGAAGTGAAAAGGATTAACACAGGACACTAGACTTTTCGTTTAGGTAGCGTTGGTCCTTGGGTGCGTACTGTATACAATTTTCAAAATAATACGTCATAATTCATGTGGTATTAAAAAAATATATTTAAACTTTTCTAATGAATTTTATTAAAATTATTATAAAACCAGTGCAAAAATAATTGGAAGAGAAATAGTTAGTAATTGTACGAAGAAAGTTGTCACCTTTTGCAATACATGCAAAGGGAAACCTCGTATTGGTATAAAATGTTTTAATGAAATTGATTAGAAAAGCTCAAATATATTTTTTCATATAACATGATTTACGGAGTATCATTTTTTAAATTTGATACTCTCGGCTCCCAGGGATTACACCACCTAAATGAAAAGTTCAGTCAGTTCCCATCGGTCCTCGTCGGTCCGCGTCGGTCCGCGTCGGTCCTCGTCGGTCCTCGTTGGTCCTCGTCGGTCCTCGTCGACCCACGTCGGTCCGCGTCGGTCCTCGTCGGTCCGCGTCGGTCCTCGTCGGTCCGCGTCGGTCCTCGTCGGTCCTCGTCGGTCCTCGTCGGTCCTCGTCGGTCCTCGTCGGTCCTCGTCGGTCCTCGTCGACCCACGTCGGTCCTCGTCGGTCCTCGTCGGTCCGCGTCGGTCCGCGTCGGTCCTCGTCGGTCCTCGTCTGTCCTCGTCGGTCCTCATCGGTCTGCGTCTGTCCGCGTCGGTCCTCGTCGGTCCTCGTCGGTCCTCGTCCTCGTCGGTCCCCGAAGTAGCGCTTAACGTGTTAACACACTATGTGCGAGAAAGGTATTACGCATAATAAACCGACAATTTCCGCTACACAACGTGAAGTTAGTAGAATTCAGGTCCGCGTGCGGTTAACCCTTACAGTACCTTATAAGTTTTCCGGGTACCGTAAAAAAATACCTTAAAAAATACACTATTCTTGAGGTATCTATTAATTTTTGCATGTCATTACTTGCGTCTAAATTATATTAAACCCACAAAGCCGATATATCAGCACAAGATATTTCTCGGAAAACCCACAAAGCCAATATATCGGCTCTAAGGTACTAAAAGGGTTAAGTTGCATTCCATGGTAACCATATTTGAAAGGTGCTGAAAATTTCTGTTTTTCAGTAGCAATTATGAAGGTTTGATGACCGTAGGGTAAAAAACGCGACATGCCGGTGTACTCGAGACGGCAGGGGGTGGTAGATTGGTAGATGGAGAACGCTTAGCTTGATATTGATCGACCTTCTCCCTTCACCCAGCGTTTCCTCGCACTGTCTTTTTTCCACCCCCCGAAAATCTTCTTTATCTCGCTCTTTCGAATGACTCACAGGCTGCTCCATTTCTGTCGATCATCGCTATCGACACCGGTTTCTTCATTTTTTCTCTTATCACGTTCGTAAATGTTATCCTACATGTATTGAGATGTCTAACGGGCTTTTGTTCCTCAACGCAGAATTTGACACCCCTTGTTTCAGTCTTCAGAGTATATTTTCCGTGTTCTTTGCGTAAACAGTTTCGGACAGTTCTGGCTACTATTTTTGATATTTGGCAATACTTGGTTTGCTTGATAGTTTACGAAGTTATCCTCTTCAAACAATTTCGACTAGCTTTATTGTACTTTATTGATATTAACAAATTACTCCTAATGCTATTTTAAAATTGTTATTAAATGACAAATAATATTTTCTTCGGCACGGTTTTGTACCCTCTTTACGTTTCTACTTTAAAAATAAAGAAGCTTAAATTGTTACATTTGGTCTATTAACAGCCGAAACCCAAAATTACACATACAAGTTATTATTGGACCAATAAATAAACCATTAAATAATATTTTCTCAAATAAATCAAATTCTTTTAACCTTTTAATCAAGGAGTTTTTCCAAAAAACGACATTACGCGGCTTCTTCCAATTTAGCGATAACATAACACATTTAAAGTAGCTATCCAGAAGGATATTTTTTTACGACCGCAAACCCCGAACTATTTATTATTCTGAACGTTAATGATCCCACTTATCAGAATAATACACGCCTTTGTCATCTTAAAGTTTAAGCACTTAATCTTAAATACACTGAAATAATGACAAAGAAAGTACAGAAGTAAAATAATTCTCCCAAATTTACGAGCAAGATTTCTTCCAGTTTTAAAATTCTATCTCTTTTAAGCAGAGTTTTCACAAAATACGGCATATTATTAACACGTTGATTGCCATGGCGGTCACCGGTGACCACCGATGCCGATATTATTAAAACTTGACTCAAATATATCGGTAATATTTGTAAAATTTTCAATATTTTTAACGTTACGATAACGATTTAAAGTAACCAGTGTATCGTAAAGCGCTTAAACAGTTTTATTTTTAGACGTTACGTGCGCGTATCGCAAGGTATCGTATAACACGGATTTTGCCCTGAATTAAATATGTCGCTAATATGAAGCGTGTAGAAAAGTACCGTGTAAATATAAACCGTGTAAAAAATACCGTGTAAATATAAACCGTGTAAAAAATACCGTGTAAATATAAATCGTGTAAAAAAGTACCGTGTAAATATAAATCGTGTAAAAAAGTACCGTGTAAATATAAATCGTGTAAAAAATACCGTGTAAAAAAGTACCGTGTCAATATAAATCGTGTAAAAATGTACCGTGTAAATATAAATCGTGTAAAAAAGTACCGTGTAAATATAAATCGTGTAAAAAATACCGTGTAAATATAAACCGTGTAAAAAATACCGTGTAAATATAAATCGTGTAAAAAAGTACCGTGTAAATATAAATCGTGAAAAAAAGTACCGTGTAAATATAAACCGTGTAAAAAATACCGTGTAAAAAAGTACCGTGTTAACATAAATCGTGTAAAAAAGTACCGAGTAAATATAAATCGTGTAAAAAAATGCCGTGCAAATGTAAATCATTTAGGAAAATGCCGTGTAAATGTGAATCGTGTAAAAAAACCGTGTAAATGTAAATCGTTTAGGAAAATACCGTGTAAATGTGAATCGCGCAAAAACAATACAGTGTAAGAAGAGACATAGGTGTATTTCATTTCGCCGGATGAAAAATTGGCAGAGCTAAAACTTCGGTTTCCTTATCTCGGGTTTATAACATTCTTGACGCGGTTTTATGACGTGCTATCATCCAGCTTCCGAGAATACACCTCCTCTCTCTACATTTCCATGTCTCGAGACAGCTCTTTATTCGATGGATACCAAGAATCGTTTGGATTTCCTTCCGGTCCGAGAATGATTTATGTCGGATTCTGCCTGAGAAGTGAGCGCAATCATTTCACGCCACGGCATGCGTTATTAATATGCATATCATGTCCTACATATATTCAGATTTCCAATATATTGTCCTGATATTAACACTAGAAAGACTGAAAACAATATATTAATATTTAGTATGGGAAATTGGAAAAACAAATCAATTTGTCTAAATATTTTTTAAACAAATTCATTTTTCTCGTAAATTTAATGCCACTAAATTCCCTATTGAAAAACACATAATGATTCTTTCATTATCCTACGACCCCTCGTTTCCGAGATATTAAAAAAAACCGTTTTTACTCAATTTTTTGAGGGCTGTTTTCACCCCTTCAAAGTCAATGTCAGCCGATAAAGAAAAATACGGGTCAAATATTTTTTCGAGAACTATCTCCCATATAAATTTTATCAAAATCGGCGTATGCGCACTCGGTATGTTCCCTTGTTAGTATATACCTATATTGTTCAAAATTTTGTCATTATATACATAATTGTTTTTCTAATTGAAATTCAAAAGCAGTCAAAATGACTTCCTTGGGCAATCTAGTGTTAAATTCACTAACCCGAATCATTCTCCAATTCCGCAGCAAATATTGATATTTATAGAGTTCTTATTAGAGGAGTTTAAGGGGTAAAACCAACCCTGGGATTTGGAAGAATTGAATTTCTTTTTTGATTTCAACACTTGTTTCGAAGCGTATCAATCTGATGCCAGTGGTTTTAGAGCGATGTTCGAGGTATAGCGTAGTGCTAGAGTCGTTTAAAGTGAAGCGTCTGTACGCGCGTTCCATAGTAGCTGCGAGTTTACGGAGCGCTTTTCTCGGACCACGATTTTTCAAACTTGCGCGCAAGCTTTCTCTTACAATTTTTATCCGATTGACTTGAAACTTTGACGCAACCTTCCTAAATATATACTGCTGGGAAGTACGTAGGATTTTTTCGAAATGTTGACAACTTTTTGTACAATCATCGTTATCTTGAGCAAATCTTGGATGAAAATCTGATTTTTGTCTTCAAGCAGTCGCCATTTCGGGAAACATCGCTATTTTTACAAACGGCTACGTACTTCCCTAGTTTTGTATATGTAGATAATGAAACGTTTTTGCTTTTTGTTCTGTGATGAACCGTGTCGCAGAAAAGCTGCGGTAAAAATTTACTTTTTAGAAAAACATGATTTTGGAAGATGGTCAGTCCGCTGTCATATTTAACTAAAAAAGTTGATAGAAAAATATTTGTTTGCACTTAAACATATATAGAATAAAGCCCCCAATTTACTTTTGAAATAAAATTATTCATTAACCCTACAAAAATTCATGTATCAATATATCCGATCTTTATCATATTTTGTATAGTCAACAATAAAAAATATAAAATGTTAAAAAATTGTATGGCTTAACTATATAATTTAAAAGACATGGATCGTTGGATCGATATTAATCAACCACATAATTAAATCAAATTCCGTAAATGTACGTATTTTATGAAATTTTATAATAAATCGAAATACTGGACCTTGAACCAGAAATAATTGTCCGATTTGTGGTTTTCTAAAGAATAACTTAACTGAATATAATGTAATTTATAAAGTTACAAAACACATTATCACTAACCAAAAGAAGATATCAATTTGCAGCGGAAACTTATATTTACTTCCGTTTTCATGCAAACAAGGCTTATACCACTTTATCTTTCGACTTTAATATTATGACTAGCAAAAAGAAGATATCAATCTGAAGGGGGGAAACTATATTTACTTCCGTTCTCATGAAAACGAGACTTACACCATTTTCAAAAATAACGGCTCATATAATAGTCCGTGGAGAAACGATTTCCTTGCTCCAGTTGGCGTGCAGTAAGAGTCGTAATTTACGTACGATTTATTTTCTCGTCGCCATTTCCACCGGTCCTGTCGACGTATCCTTAATGTCTCCCGAGAAATTGGCGTACACCGTCGGAATATCCTGAAACGAGGGTCCTGACAGATGAAAGGAGTGTTTAACGACCATTTTTCCTTGCTCCATTAAATACATTGCTCGCGCCATTTTACTGTGTGTCGACCCCATCTCGGAGATGCTTTTAAGGCCAGTTTACAACATCAGAACCAATCGCACCGTAGTTTTCCAATTAATACATCATTCCTCATTTCTTGTACGTGATAATACTGAAGGATTGATTACACGCGAATCAAAACCATCTTTGAATACCGGGATTAATATTTAATTGATGTATTCCAAGATGCTTGTCATTCGAAATCATTCTGTAATTTATATTTGCTTTTCGTGAAAATATAATGCACTCTGAATCCGCCCATTGTTCATTATACCGCTCTTTAATGTTCCTGCGTTTTCATAACATTATGCAACATTGGTTTAAAAAATCAGACAAATTTGATCTATCGAATCGTACGAAATGAAACGCATTAGTTTGATTCAAAAAGTGAGAAGTATAAAGCTTTTAGTTAACAGCTATTCAGTTGTCAACGCAACGACGATAAACAATAATATTTTCTTTCCAATGATTTTCTAATGAAATTTTGTCAACAATAAAAGAAAAGTATTCTGATGTACATTGATGTTGAAATGTAACGTAGTTGATGTTGAAAGCTTTCACAGATAGATTTTCTTATGAGTCATGGATTCCGCGTGGCTCAAATCAATTCCAATAGACTTGGAACGGTTTACAACGTAAACATGTTTAACACGCTAACGCCGGATTGTACCACCGGTGGTACAAACATGGTTGTATCGTCGGTCAGCGTGTACTACCAGTGGTACAATGTTTCCTCGCGTGCGGCGCGTACCACCGATGGTACAAATAAGGTTGTGCCCTCGTACGGATGTACCACAGGTGGTACAAATACGGTTGTGTCCTCAGTCAGACGTACTACCGGTGGTACAACAAAGGTTGTGTCTCAGGGCGGGGGCACCATAGGTGGTACCAATAAGGTTGTGCTCACATACATATGTACCACCAGTGGTACAAACAAATTTGTGTCCCCGGGCGGCTACACCACCGGTAGTACCAACAAGGCTGTGACCCCATGTGAACGTACCACCGGTGGTACAACACATTTGTATCCCGGGTCACATGTACCACGGGTGGTACAAACAAGTTTGTGTACCCGGGCGGTTGCAACACCGGTACTACCAACAAGGTCGTGTTCCGAATGGTGTACCACAGGTGGTACATCCAAGTTTGTGTCCCGGTTAATGTACCACCGGTGGTACAACCAAGTTTGTGTCCCGAGCGGTTGCACCACCGGTAGTACCAACAAGGTTGTGATCCCAGGTAGTGTACCACCGGTGATACATACAAGTTTGTACTCCCTGTCAAATGTACCACCGGTGGTACAAATAAGGTTGTCTCGTGGGCAACCTCGTCCCAATGTACATACATGTATTGTTCTTGCTGGCAGTAAAAAGTCTTTAAATTCCAGTTTCAAACCGAATAAAAACTGAAATCATTTTTAAACCGCTATTCAAACCGCACAGTTATTCACATCGATTTTCATCACGTTAAAAGTGGTTTTCCAATTTCTAACACAGCGCACTCTGACGTAGTTAGGTAGTTAGGTAATTACGCAGTTAGTGCACGAGAAATTAATTAATATCCGGTCACTAAATTCATTCCGGTAAATTTCCTGCGATGAACGGATGAAAAGCATATCGTAAGATTAAAAGGACCACACGTAATTAACATTCGGGCGTATCTCGCGTAATCAGAGTGTCCACGTCCAGCGAACACTAACAAGTGGAATAATGATGACCGTGTACAAAATTAGGAAGCGAGTGGCACGTTTCATTTCCTCCTTTTTTAATATCTGAAATTGACGTTTTCCCTATTTCCGTGAATTTATTTCCACCCAATGGCCGGCCGTTTCCGGTGGAGTAGAATCTGTGTATTCAATCGGGTTTAACTTTCCTCGCACTCGAAACTTTATACATGCCGTATATTCTATGTTCGATCTGAGGTACACTCCCGCTCAAAAGTTCGGCGCACGTTAATGTTTCAACAGAAATACATTCGAGTCCCTTTTTATACGTATCTTTTTAATGCGGTTTCGAAGTTATGCGGTGATGCAAAAATGCAAGGAAAAATGAGTAATCCAAGGAATCTAAAAAGTTTTGAAAGCTTTTTATGCATAAACAAGAAGCAACTGAATGTGTGTAAGTTGCTTCTTTTGTGTTGCTGGTATCTCAAGAAGTTATCCATAATTTTGCAAACAAAGCTTATCTTTTTTTGTGAATTTTTTATGATGATTTCTGTGGGACGTATTCACCGCATAAAAAGAGATCCAACTGAAATAAGTTTCTTAATGATTGGAGTATCGGACCTTGAATTATTTTGAATGCTTTTTGAATGCTTTTTGAATGCTTTTGAATGCTTTTGAATGCTTTTGAATGCTTTTGAATGCTTTTTGAATGCTTTTTGAATGCTTTTGAATGCTTTTGAATGACCTTGAATGACCTTGAGCCATAAGTCATTGTACGCGCCTTAAAACGCTCTACTAGATGTTACCAAGAAAAACATATCATTGTACATAAAAAAACGAAGTTGACCTTCATATCTCCTCTACATGTCCACCAGTAAAACAACTATGGCCGTCAGATTATGTAACGCTCGACCAATAGGCGCCGCTTAATTTGTAAGCTCAATATCTCAAAAACTAATTGAAATCGGTCATACACATGACGTGTCAATGAATTCGTCTTGAAAAGCACTATCAAACGATCGCAAGAAAAATATATAGTTCCAATTAAAAAACCAAACTTGACCTTCATATCTTCTTAACTAATAAAGTTAGAAACAATTCGCTTTCGTCAAAAGATTTCTTCCCTTGTACCATGTAATAAACGTTATAAAACATTTTGTCTATCTGCAATACTTTAGGAAATAAACAGCTGTTTATTTACAGAGTTATTTTTCTCGTTTCCCATTTTTCCGTCCTTTTTTACGTAAATGAGTTTCAGAAATTTCTTCCCCCAAAGTGTCCTTTTGAGGACTTTTATCATTCCTTGTTTTTAACAACGACTGAAGTTCATCATCGTCCCCTTGCTTCAATGATTTCCGGATTTTCTTCCGAATATCATTCTGGTTATTTGTCAGGGGTGCCACCCTTCAAACTGAACGTGGTTGACGAAACGCTATACCCTCAGGGCAGGAAGCAACGCAATTTACGGGATGATGTTACAACCCTCGTTTCTTTTCGAGTGTAATAAACGTCTAAAATGTAAGAATACTCGCTGAAAGCCTTAAACATTTTCCCAAGGATTATAATAAAAGTCCGAAAATACGTGTAAAAGGAAATGCCTTAGTTACCCAATTGGATTTAAATGACGTACAGTGTGTGTAAAAAGTATTCGCACAGCAGCGAATTTGAACAAAAACCTCGTCGACCTTTGTTTCCGCATGAAACAAATTGTGAATATTTCCATAAACAATATAGATAAATAATATTTTTTAATAAAATTCATTTCGAATATCTCTAAGAATATCTACATACTACTTGTTTGTTAAAATGTTTTAAATACACAATATTCTAAAAAGCTTACGAAAACAATTTTGTAGAAAACTTTGATTTGGAAACGGGTTATGTGATTTGCAAAAATCGGAATGCAAAACCTATGTAACCGATCAACAAAAATAATCGACAAATATGATTGTTATAAAGAAAAAGGAAGGCATAACAAATGGTTGCGAATTTAGTTGCCAACCTAATACAATCAACTTATTAATCACACTATAATTGTTCAATTCGTTATCAATATTTATCTTTCTCAAATACGGTAAAGTTTTCGACTATCTGGCGATTAATTGGCTGAAACCGTAATAAATTTTGTGTAAACCGTCATGTAAACCGAACTTGGAACATGGGAAGAAGAGTGGGGGCGGGGCGAGGGGCGGGGCGAGCGCAAGATAACGAATAGCGATACGTAACCCTTGCGCTACCGCAGGTCTTGCCGCCAATCCGATCTCGCTGAACTGAGTGCCATGCCGTGTGCGCACAATTCTTGCGCAAGCTTCTTTGGGCTCTCCTGGTTTGTTTCTTACACCTCGAAAATCTACTTTCATAACACTAATTTTATTATAAATTTTTGTACTAAAAGAAAATATGATTATTGCTTTGTTAATTAATTTTACGCGTTTTAACACAATCCGTAGTAAATTTGAATTACATGTTGAATTACACTGCCAAATAATAAAGAAAATTTGTAAACTTTAAAAGGAAGATGGCTACTTGCCAGAAAATTGTACAAAGCTAACAATAGAAGGAAAACAAGAAAGCCGTCTTTGCAGTCACATCGAGTCACCTGTTTCGTTAGAAGTTAATTTAAACAAATAATTCCGGACGATAAAAATAATATTTCTAATTGGAACCGTTAAATGAATAAAATAAAAAATGATTGAAATTTAAAGAATGATCTCAGTCATCAAATATTCAAATATTTAAATATTCAAATTGCCATAATCACGTGGTGTACTAAACATATAAATAATAAATCATATTTCTCCCGAATGTTGTCCATCGATGCATGTTTCGTTAGAAGTTAATTTATTCCAATAATTCCGGACGATAAAAATAATATTTCTAATTGGAACCGTTAAATTAATAAAATAAAAAATTATTGAAATTTAAAGAATGATCTCAGTCATCAAATATTAAAATATTCAAATTGCCATAATCACGTGGTGTACTAAACATACAAATAATAAATCAATGTTTCCTTCGAACTTAATTTATACAAATAATTCCGGACGATAAAAATAATATTTTTAATTGAAACCATTTTATGACGATTCATATTTTTAATCTCCGCTTTATCATAAATGTTATTTGTTGTCACATATTCAGATGAATATAACCGGCGACATAATTTATTTATAGTATAAATATTAAATGATGCTCATCGTGATTCAGTGAAGGCAGATGAATATTTCCACGCGATTTTAACCATTCAAATAACTTGAAATACAGCGAATGATAACTCTGACTGATGTCACATACAGAATTTCATATTTTACCCCACCTAGGATTTTCTGGCGTATTAATATGCATCTGATCCTGCGAGCGCGGATTTGCATATTCTGCAATCTTCATTACTCAAACCAAATACGCTTTCGTAAACGCTAAAACTTAATAAAATATATCTTTATTTTATTTCTCTGCAAGTTTTTTCATCGGACTCATTTATTCGTCGGAAGTAATATTTTTATTAATTTTTAATATCTCATTAAACATTTTATTAAAACTGTGCCAACTGTGAAGATGTGATTCAGGTTTTGCACTCGAAATTAACCCTTTTGCAGATCATATTCACCCTTCCACAAATCAAATTTATCTTATTGCAAATCAAATTCGCCATTTTGCAAATCTAATTCGCCATTTGGCAAATCAAATTCACCCTTTTATAAAACAATGCCATACAAATTTTGTTGCATGTTTGTAATAATACTCGGACATAAAATAACACAAAATGACGTAAAATTAACATAAAATACTTATTCAACGCCAAAAAATATTTTCAAATATTTAATTCACATATATTTTATTTATAAATATTTTCGATGTTAAATAACTATTTTATATTAATTTAATATTATTTTATGATTAACCCTTTGCACTCCGTAGGCGCCGTTATTGCGCCATATGCTTTCATTGCATATTTAATTCATAACAACGGATCTTTTCGCGTTGTTTAAGTACCGCGTTGTATAAGTACCGCCTTGTATGAAATCGCGTTGTATAAGTACCGCCTTCTATGAAATCGCGTTGTATAAGTATCGCGTTATATAAAATCGCGTTGTATAAGTACCGCGTTATATGAAATCGCGTTGTATAAGTACCGCGTTGTACGAAATCGCGTTGTATAAGTACCGCCTTGTATGAAATCGCGTTGTATAAGTACCGCGTTGTATAAGTATCGCGTTATATAAAATCGCGTTGTATAAGTACCGCGTTATATGAAATCGCGTTGTATAAGTACCGCGTTGTACGAAACCGCGTTGTATAAGTACCGCGTTGTATAAGTACCGCGTTATATGAAATCGCGTTGTATAAGTACCGCGTTGTACGAAATCGCGTTGTATAAGTACCGCGTTGTACGAAATCGCATTGTATAAGTACCGCGTTATATGAAATCGCGTTGTACAAGTACCGCCTTGTATGAAATCGCGTTATATGAAATCGCGTTGTATAAGTACCGCGTTGTACGAAATCGCATTGTATAAGTACCGCGTTATATGAAATCGCGTTGTACAAGTACCGCACTGTATGGAATCGTGTTGTACAAGTACCGCATTGTATGGAATCGTGTTGTACAAGTACCGCGTTGTACGAGGGTTATTGCGCCATATGCTTTAATTGCATATTTAATTCATAACAACAGATCTTTTTTTTAGTCAAACAGAAGTTCATTTTTCAGATGCTCCAACGCAAAAATGTCACGGAGTTGCTGCACTCTTGAGTAAAAAAACACTCGGAGTGCAAAGGGTTAAAAGTATTAATAAAATTCGTATTTCGGTACGATAACTTAACATTGGATTTTATGTTTATTGCAATAGCATTTGATTTGCAATGAAGTGAATTTGATTTGCTGAAAAGTGAATGTGATTTACAAAATGATGAATTTTGACTAAATCCGTCGCTAACATATTTTGCAAAACTGGCTCGTGGCAAATATTTGTCCTCCGAAGAAATCTGCAAAATGTTTAATTCAAACGAGGCTGAGAAAAAGTCTCTCAGCACGTAAGCCCGCCACAACGCATCGGCCCGCTGGCACTGAAAGGGTTAAGAATGGTCAGAAGGTACGTTGCACATCTACCAGATGTAGGAATGGTGATGTTTTTTGTATCTCTTCTCGTGCGGATGCTTCGATATGACTTTACTTAGTAATGCGGCACATTCCCGGTAGAACACGTATTGTGTCGTGTAGAGAGAAACTAATGGCCGGTACATCGATTAATTGACAACTGTCCCGTGCATGTCAGTAGGAGCTTTCAAATCCAGTGACTCCGATACGTACAGTAGGAATACTCGACATCGAGTATCGAAATCAATTCGACCGCCGGTAGATTAATTGGCAACGGAGCGTGTCGGTTCTGCCTTCCAAGTAGAGGAATTGCCTTGCATAGAATTGACGTATCGCTCGATACTTCGACCAGCTTTCGGAGTATTCGGAATTACCGGTCAACACATTCAATTATTATTATGCATTAAAAAATAGGTTAATTTCTAGTGAATATTTAACCTATACAGTCGATTACGCATAGTTTTTTATTATTCGTATCGTTTTAATGCCGTTTTGAGGTTGTGCGGTGAAGCAAATAAGCAAGAAAAAATAAGGAATCCAGGAAATCTAGAAAGTTTTATCGTATCGCGCTTATACAGTTATTTTCGTTCTTTTCATATTTTCTGCTGGGAATTAAGAGAGAAGAGAATAATTCCAACACAAATAATGCTTAGCTTTTCTCGTTCGAATCTAAAATTTTTGTATGGTATGAACTATGCGAAACAGCTGAGTATGTGTAAATTACCTCTCTTGCGCTGCTCTGGTATCTCAAGAAGTTATCCCTAATTTTACTTAGAAAGCTTATCTTTTTTGTGCAGTTTTTTATGACAACTTCTGTGGAACGTGTCCACCGTATAAACAGAGACTTGACTGTATTAAACAAAAATGTATACAGTAGACCCCTATATAACGTGAAATTGCGTTGTATAAGTACCGCTTTGTATGAAATTGCGTTGTACAAGTACCGCGCTGTATGAAAACGCATTATATAAGTACCGCGCTGTATGAAAATGAATTATATAAGTACCACGTTATATGAAATCGCGTTGTATAAGTACCGCGTTGTATGAAATCACGTTGTATAAGTACCGCGTTGTACGAAATCGCGTTGTATAAGTACCGCGTTGTACGAAATCGCGTTGTATAAGTACCGCGTTATATGAAATCCTGTTGTATAAGTACCGCGTTGTACGAAATCGCGTTGTTTAAGTACCGCGTTATATGAATTCGCGTTGTATAAGTACCGCGTTCTTTAAGTACCGCGGTATATGAAAACGCGTTGTATAAGTACCGCGTTATATGAAATCGTGTTGTATAAGTACCGCGTTGTATAAGTACCGCGTTGTACGAAATCGCGTTGTATAAGTACCGCGTTATATGAAATCGTGTTGTATAAGTACCGCGTTATATGAAATCGCGTTGTATAAGTACCGCGTTGTACGAAATCGCGTTGTATATGTACCGCGTTATATGAAATCGTCTTGTATAAGTACCGCGCTGTACGAAATCGCGTTGTATAAGTACCGCGTTATATGAAATCGCGTTGTATAAGTACCGCCTTGTATGAAATCGCGTTGTATAAGTATCGCGTTATATGAAATCGCGCTGTATAAGTACCGCCTTGTATGAAATCGCTTTGTATAAGTATCGCGTTATATGAAATCGCGCTGTATAAGTACCGCGTTATATGAAATCGCGTTGTATAAGTACCGCGTTATATGAAATCGCGTTGTATAAGTACCACGTTATATGGAATCGTGTTGTACAAGTACCGCGTTGTACGAGGGTTACCTGTATAGTAGACTCTCCTAAAAAAACGGTTAATACGTTACGCGTTGTACGAAACTGTACATCATTTTAGTAATATCTCCAGTAATACGTTTTATCTAAAAATTTGATGCATTCATACGAATTTCATGACTCCTTCCTGGTTAGAAAGTTCTGGCGATGTTCCGGTATTCAGAAAACTCGTCGCCTCATAAAGGCCTAAATTTATGGCTCGTTTTGCGTTTCGAATTGCGGCACCATCAGGATTTCATTTTATCATATTTGCGAGTCGGTATCCAATTCACTTTGAATGTCCGCTTACCGAAACACGTTCCCGCGGCAAACTTGCTTCGTTAACGTTTACGAATATCTCTGGCGCCGGTGGCTTTCGTTCCGACGTCTCTCCGCTCCGTTTCAATTCTACCCGTTGAAATATATATCGCATGGATTGACCAATCCGAGCAGGAAATTCCCTCGGCCCGGCATACTCAGCGAAAAATCAAGTTTTTTTTTCTTTTTCCGCTTGTCTGCTATACTTTACCAGACTTCTACACCTTTCTCATTTTCATTTTTGTATTTTTGTATTCTTAAAAGAGTGAGATACAAACATGAATTATCATATATTATTATTTATTTGATGCGGAGTATGTAAACAGTATATATAGGAGTAAATATTAAATGTCGCTTCTCAGTCGCCGCTCGAATTCCCCCAATAAAGTGATCGTGAGTGGTTACTAAGAGTCGCGTTCTGAGTGCAAATGACTAGTAATTACTGTTTATACTTTTACTATATAAAAGCACTTGCATTCATAAAAATACTCCACGCGTAGTATCACGTGTTTGGAAGTGAACAAAAATAAGATAGTAAATTTTTAATGAAGTAACTAAATATACATGGCGGATATTTCCTTCAAAGATTAAGGGAAATTGGTAGAGGAATGTTTTCTGTATTTCCATAATTTCCGCATGAGAAAGGATGGGTTCCACTAAGCCATACACAGTGTATGAATGCAAGTAAATGTGAAAGCGGAATTTTCCCCTTTTCCCAGGCAACATTTTACGAGGACCATTCCTTTATCCGTAAAAGACTAGAACAACAATTTTGTTTTCCGTAACTATGTCCTGTTTCACTGCATGCCAGTAAAACTTTCCGGACATGGGTCTACTCACGGATGCATAGAATTTTTCAGTGTATCTATGCAAAAGAAAAAATCCCTATCCGGCTTTCTGCATTTGTAAGTAATTGCAGTTTATCTTCTGTTTCTGCTTCTTGACTTACATTCACTAGCAATTCGTCTTCAACTATGGATGACTATAGTAGCTGTTAGTACAGGTGACCCTCCTACAGCACGGCATCCAACAACACGTTTAGACATTTGCGAAAAAACATGGTATAACACGGCCACCTACAACACGGTTTCGCTCTAACACGATCAGAAATTTGCGGAAATCCTGGTATAACACTGTACTTATACTAATTGACGTATGTGTGTATTTAGAAATCTAAAATTTAGTTCGTGGAAATTACGTTCGTGGAAAATGCCGTGTTGTGCGAAACCCTGTTGTAAGACACCGTGCTGTAGGAGGGTTACCTGTACTTTTATTAGATATACAGATAATCCTCCTACAGTACGGCATCTAAAAACACGGTTTCGTTCTAACACGTTTAGAGGTTTGCGAAAAAACCTCGTATAACACGGCCACCTTCGACACGGTTTCGCTCTAACACGATCAGAAATGTTCGACTACCCTCGTATAACACTGTACTTATACTAATTGACGTATGTGTGTATTTAGAAATCTAAAATTTATTTCGTGGAAATTACCTTCGTAGGAAATGCCGTGTTGTGCGAAACCGTGTTATATGAGACCCACGGCAAGTACAAAAAGGGGGGTTAGGTTCCGAAAACTTATGTTAGAGCGAAACCGTGTAGTAGGTGGCAGTGTTATTCGAGGTCTTCCGTGAATGTCTAAACGTGTTAGAGCGAAACCGTGCTGTAGGAGGGTTACCTTTACATTAGTACGTTAAATAGTAGAGGTTCAGTGTTATACGAGGGTTTGCGCATATTTCTGATCGTGTTAGAGCGAAACCGTGTTGTAAGACACCGTGCTGTAGGAGGGTTACCTGTACTTTTATTTGATATACAGATAATCCTCCTACAGTACGGCATCTAAAAACACGGTTTCGTTCTAACACGTTTAGAGGTTTGCGAAAAACCCTCGTATAACACGGCCACCTACGACACGGTTTCGCTCCAGAAATCTAGAATTTAGTTCGTGGAAATTACCTTCGTAGGAAATGCCGTGTTGTGCGAAACCGTGTTATATGAGACCCACAGCAAGTACAAAAAGGGGGGTTAGGTTCCGAAAACTTGTGTTAGAGCGAAACCGTGTAGTAGGTGGCAGTGTTATTCGAGGTCTTCCGTGAATGTCTAAACGTGTTAGAGCAAAATCGTGGTGTTGGATGACGTGCTGTAGGAGGGTTACCTGTACTTTATGAAAGCAGAAGACTGGGAAGTATCTATTGTGAATCATTGAACAGGTTTGAAAGAAATTAAAACTCAATTCCACGGATTTACCAAAAATACGTTTGCAGGTAGAACGGATTTGTATTTTGAATTTTGATTCTGAAATTAGCTATGAATCTTCAAGAATTCGGTTTAAAGAAAATACAAGAAATTTATGGTGAACTTTGCCTCCCGGAAATCCGAAGAATTTCGAGATATATATGTACTTTCAATTTGAACATTTCAGGTAAATCCGCCTACCTTTCTCCTTGAACATATATCCTGGTTGCGCCCACCAACCTGGCAAATATAAAGTTCCTAAAAAGCTCTCGTGAGGCTACTGAATCTCAGATAGAAAAAGAGAATGAGTTGCTAAAAAGCTAAGGGGTTATAAAATATTAGCCTGTCTGTTTGTTCCTCTCAGATTTAGAAACTTTTGGCAATTGAATCTTCTTCTATTTTCTAGCGGATTAAGTACAATTTAAATATAATTTTTATAATAAAATTGATTAATCATTTATTGTGAAAGTGGTGCAAGTCCAATTCCCGCGATATTGACTGGCCACCAAGATCTCCGGATTTGAAGATTTGACTCCACCGGACTTTTTTTTGTGGGATTTTTGAAGAGTAAAGTTTATGTCAACAAGTCAACAAGCTCAAAGACAAGATTCGAGCCGAAATGGCAGCGATATCGCACGAGACGCTGGCCAATGTGATGGAAAATGCCAGAAAAAGAGCTCACTTATGTCTCACCAATAAGGGCGGCCACTTAATTGATATTGTTTTCGGAAACTAGTTGAGATCAATTGTAAAAGAGTAAGCTTAATAAAACAACGGAACTTTTTGAAATCTATTGAGAATTGTCAAAGTTATAATATTTCCATTGACCAGATTGAGACGGCGCACCCTGTGGACTTCAAGGAAGATGAAATGCTGCGAATTATTTCGAGTCCCACATGGAAAAGGAAAAATGGCCCGTCAATTATCATCGCGCTTCTGTGTGCCAGCAATGCATCAAAAGTGCACTGCGAATGCGCGTCAAAATCCAAATCCATACTTTCCCCGTTTCCAGGTTTTCTATAAAGAAAACTAGGTCGGTTATCTATGGCAGTTGTGGATTAATAGGATCGGGTTTCTAACGTTCGTCCTTTTCGTCATATTAACACTCATATTGCACTCGGGACGCGACTCTTAGTCGACACCTACTATATTGCAGCCACGACGACACTCACCGTTATAAGAAACATTATTTGTCTAGAAACTATGAAAACTGTTATTACGTAAATCGTAGGGTATTACAATCGTACTCTTTTAAATACCGACGTAGGATAATACAGAATACTGCAATACGTTTGAAAAATATAGAAGGATACTCGCTACACGGTTTGATCTGAGCTGAATGGATTATTTTCTTTTCCACTGAGAAAGATTATTCTTACTATTTGCGACGGATTTAGCCATTCTTATCTCGCCCCGTATTCTAAATAATCATAGGAGTTTAACCCTTTGACTGCTAAAGGCGTATATATACGCCCTAACAAATCCATCAATATATACGAAAAGCGTATATATACGCCCTCACAAATCCATCAATATATACGAAAAGCGTATATATACGCCCTCACAAATCCATCAATATATACGAAAAGCGTATATATACGCCCTCACAAATCCATCAATATATACGAAAAGCGTATATATACGCCCTAACAAATCCATCAATATATACGAAAAGCGTATATATACGCCCTAACAAATCCATCAATATATACGAAAAGCGTATATATACGCCCGCACAAATCCATCCATATATACGAAAAGCGTATATATACGCCCGCACAAATCCATCAATATATACGAAAAGCGTATATATACGCCCTCTGTAAATTAAAATAGCTTAAAAAGTTACTTAACATAAATAACAAAAATTGATATTTAACATTTTTTTGTCATTATTATTTTTTAAACCCTAAGAATGGCATCAAATTTCCGGGTACTGTTTTGGTCACTCTCAGTGGACAACTAGTCGCAGCGACTGACAAGCGAAAAACGCGCCGTCCATATAGATGGAGTCAAAGGGTTAATAATAGACGTCACATACGGACAATTTCATTCCCGAATTGGCTCGTGTTTCGATTGCTTCCGAGGTGTTATATTAAAATGCAAAATTATGTGTAAAGTCCACACACCGGTGCCGGAACTCCGGAAACTTCAGAAACGATTTAGTGGTTACGCAAGGCCGTTGTAATCCCATTGGCGGTTATACATTGTGAGAGGAAGTACCCTGCAGTCGGACACCGAGGCTCCTTAATTAATTAGTGTTAATTAACAAACGTGCTCGAGTGCCGCGAAGCTGCGTCGTGGTTTCTCTGTTGTATATTCCCTGCCTCTATCCAACACCCTTGCTTTGTTTAGATTTCTCACGGGACAACCAGCGTGTAGTTTCCCTTAATCCACGTCCACCAACATCACAAATACCATCCACTCTTGCTGATCCACCTATTCCTGCTTTTCCTATTCGTTCACTTCTATGGAATCCAATGTTCCCTTCCCATCCTTGTATATCACATTTCTGATTGTTTCGCATTGTTTGTGCGTTCATCGGACTGCAAAAGCTTTGCTTTCGTATCTACAACTGCCAGGTAAACAATGTCTGCTTCCTTTTCGGGGTCTGACTTCGATGCTTTGAGGACCTACTTAGACTGCAGATTGTTAAATCAATCCTGATTTAATCCTGTTAAGTAACTTTTTAAGCTATTTTCATTTACAGAGGGCGTATATATACGCTTTTCGTATATATTGATGGATTTGTGAGGGCGTATATATACGCTTTTCGTATATATTGATGGATTTGTTAGGGCGTATATATACGCCTTTAGCAGTCAAAGGGTTAAAGACTGGGTCATTGTTATCTGTTCGTTATAATGCAGTGTCAGGTTCAAATAATGTACAAACCTAGTGTTTTTTAGGACACGAATCTATCGGCCGCGGTCCTTGTGCGAAAACTGCCACGGGCCGATGCGTTGTGGCGGGCTTACGTGCTGAGAGACTTTTTCTCAGCCTCGTTTGAATTAAACATATTTTATAACTAAAAATTTGGCTGCGCAACATTATATTCCATATTCTTTAAGTTTCAGAAGAATAAATGGTAACATTTTCCTCCAGGAAATCGGAATTTGGTTCCTTATAAAGCTATTCATATAAGCGCGCATATCAAATCGGCCCGTGGCATTCTTCGCATGTACTCCGTTAAATGCCTGGCACTAAAGGGTTAAGCTCATCATTTAAGATCATAGAAATACATATTACTGGATTGATCACCTATTTCATTACGTATTGTAATTCAGTTAATCAATAGTTTATTAATTGGTCCAATAATAATTGAAATGTGTTTGATGGGTAGCGGCTATGGATAGACCAAGTGTAAATTTAAACTGCTTTATTTTAAAGTCGATACGTTTCGGCAATTCGTATTGTAATTTAAAGCATGATCAAAGGGTTAATTAATGGGAAACACACCTATAGGCAGAGCTGAATAATCTCAATGAACATAACTGAGGTAGCCGAGAAATCTGACGTCTACCATGCACTGCTCACAGTAAACTGCCGGCAGGATATGATGTTGCAGTACATATTCGCGAAACTACCGCTTGAGATAACACGGATGGATGAGCTGCATTGTGAACTGACCATAATAACTCTAGATAACTCTAAATAACTCTAGATAGCTCTAGATAACTCTAGATAACTCTAGATAACTCTGTAAACTCTGATAACGTTGTAAATTATCTATGAAGTATCATTGAAATTATAACTTTATGGAGTATTAGTATTCCAATTCGGATAACTCTAGATAACTCTAGATAACTCTAGATAACTCTAGATAACTCTAGATAACTCTAGATAGCTCTAGATAGCTCTAGATAACTCTAGATAGCTCTAGATAGCTCTAGATAACTCTAGATAACTCTAGATAACTCTAGATAACTCTAGATAGCTCTAGATAGCTCTAGATAACTCTAGATAGCTCTAGATAGCTCTAGATAACTCTAGATAACTCTAGATAACTCTAGATAACTCTAGATAACTCTAGATAACTCTAGATAGCTCTAGATAGCTCTAGATAGCTCTAGATAGCTCTAGATAGCTTTAGATAGCTCTAGATAGCTCTAGATAGCTCTAGATAGCTTTAGATAGCTCTAGATAGCTCTAGATAACTCTAGATAGCTCTAGATAACTCTAGATAGCTCTAGATAGCTCTAGATAGCTCTAGATAACTCTAGATAACTCTAGATAACTCTAGATAACTCTAGATAGCTCTAGATAACTCTAGATAACTCTAGATAGCTCTAGATAACTCTAGATAACGCTAGATAACTATTACTAGTGGGATAGGCTGTTGCGGGGCAACAATAGACACCTGCACACGTTTCGAACATGTTGTGTCCCAAAAAAAAGGTTTGCAATCGTCCCTTTAATTGTTTCACAACTTGAGACTTCAATGATCCTCGGTCATCCGACCCACCTGACTGCTATGATTGCAAATGATCATGCAATACTACATGAAAAATCGAGTACCAACATAGAAAAAACTATGGACTTAGCTTGAACAAACTCATTTCAATCGAATTCATCCCTTTTTGGACAATAATTGACTGAACGTATGCGACTCAAAAATAATTTCGATCAGTACATCTTTGTCTACGGAAAATATGACCGGAAAGAGTTAAACTGTTACTGAAACATAACCTTAAACTATTGAAAGTCAATCAGGGAAGTTTTTCAACATGATTAAAGCTGTGCAAATGATGATTTCATATTAACGAAAAATGTTTTGGCTTTGATAGTGGTTATCATTTGGGCAATCTTTTAAATTGGCTGTCGCGTGTCTGGACTGTAAAGAGCGAATGCCAACGTAGCGGAGTCATCGATATGCGGAAAAAACCGTTTTTCCACGTCACGAGTTTGTTAAACGATCGAATTAGTCGACGTTCCACGCACGCCGCATACATATCGCGGAATACCGTGAATCCCGTGCCAAATCTTGTTTATACATGGCATACGAATGTGGTCATAAATAACACTAGCGAGAATTTAACTGATTGAAATCGATTTAGCTCCTTATAGCAAGGGTGGCCAACCTTTTTTACTTCCTTGGGGTACATTTGAAGAAAAAAGAATTGTTTCCGTCCGCACATAAAATACAGGTAACCCTCCTACAGCACGGCATCCAACAACACGGTTTCGCTCTAACACGTTTAGACATTTGCGGAAAAACCTCGTATAACACGGCCACCTACGACACGGTTTCGCTCTAACACGATCAGAAATTTGCGGAAACCCTGGTATAACACTGTACTTATACTATTTAACGTATGTGTGTATTTAGGTGGCCGTGTTATTCGAGGTCTTCCGAGAATGTCCAAACGTGTTAGAGCGAAACCGTGTTGTAGGAGGGTCACCTTTACATTAGTACGTTAAATAGTAGAGGTTCAGTGTTATACGAGGGTTCGCGCATATTTCTGATCGTGTTAGAGCGAAACCGTGTTGTAAGACACCGTGCTGTAGGAGGGTTACCTGTACTTTTATTTGATATACAGGTAACCCTCCTACAGCACGGCATCTAAAAACACGGTTTCGTTCTAACACGTTTAGACATTTGCGGAAAAACCTCGTATAACACGGCCACCTACGACACAGTTTCGCTCTAACACGATCAGAAATGTTCGGAAACCCTGGTATAACACTGTACTTATACTATTTAACGTATGTGTGTATTTAGAAATCTAAATGATACACTATGGGCACACAATGCATATGTATACATAGAAAAATCAAATACAATTGGTGTTGCGTCGCAAGCTTGTTGAGTTGTTGTTGGCTGGATCTATTGCCGCACTTCATAGCTGGCAATACAATAGTACATATGTTCATATTTTTCATCAAAATCAAGTTGCTTGTATGGATTTAAAAACAAATATCTGTTTTTAATCAGTTTTCGGAACCTAACCCCCCTTTCTGTACTTGCTCTGGGTCTCGTATAACACGGTTTCACACAACACGGCATATTCTAGGAACCTATCTACCGTGTTGTAGGAGGGTTACCTGTATACTAATTCCGGGGAATCCCACAAACACAATGTATATTTTTAAAGACTCTTTATAGTAAGTGTATACTGACGGCATCCTGGGACAATTTTTTTAATAAAAAGTAATACAACGCCGCGCGAGTTTCAAAAAGTCCAAAAAAGTAAGCACGTCAAATTTCAATGTTTTAAGTAAGCTTACGATTTTATGTTGGGATATTATATATAATACTTGTTACGCGTACGTGTGGTGCGGCCGATTGGAACTTCAGGCGTGACCCAGATATGTGTGACGTGGCGCTCACCGTGTTATAGCATCCCAAAACTGAATACGAGTTCCTCGTCACGACTGACCTGTATTCCACCACGTAATGTTTACATTGCTTTCTTCGTTCTTTTTCGGCGAGCGAGTTATTCAATAATGGAATTAATGTGTTGACACTCAGAAGTGGAATTCAGAAAAAGATATTTCCGCGAAAAAACTGACTAGAGATCATAGCACAGTCGGAGCATAGCTCGTAAGGAGCTATAGATAGCGGTGGCTTTATAGAAATTTCGGGGACTGTATTTTATGTAAACACCTCTATTTACCACCCATAATACAGGTACTTTAGGGAATCTTTACTAAGTCAAGCATCTCTGGAGTGCTAAGTCGATATTCACTGCATTCGCCCATTTACATTGTACGATATTACATCTTTCAATCGTTGACCTTTTGAGGAGCTTTCAAGAAACTTTCAAAGAGTTTCAATGTCTTTTGATGAGCGCTTTAATGCACCTGGATTATACGGAGATTCTAATCCCAAAAGCTCGAACTACTAAACAGATTATTATCCTTTTGTCGAGTATTAAAATGAAGGTTTCTTGGAACACCGTTCTTTCATAAATGCTATTCTGCACTACTTTAATGCCTTTCATCTTTGATGCTCATTCCTGCGCAATACTTGCACGGTAATATTTATGATTTTCGCTGGTCTTAACCCTTTGCGGTCGGTGTCCCCCTAGCGGGGACATTTCTAAATCGTCGTAGAAGTCGGTGTCCCCCTAGCGGGGACATTTTTAAATAGTCGTAGAAGTCAATGACCCCGCAGCGGGAACCTTCGGGAACCTTACGTATTATAAGTAGTATTAAATACAACAAATCAGTTTCAACAAATTCTGTGTGTTTTAATATCCATATATTGACTTTAAATCCTGTACGGAAAAGTAATTGCGAAACGATAGATTTGCTCCGACCTACTGGTACTCCCAAAAGCGAAATCTGCCGATCGCAAAGGGTTAATATTTATATGGAATTAGCTGAAAGTGCATTGTTTCATGTAAACGCGGGATGTATAACCTTTGGTTTCCTTCGGCAAGATTCTTCAAACAGCTACATACTATAATATTACCAATTTGAGTTTACACTATTATTAAGTTATATTATTCCTTATCTTTCAATATTGTTATATTTTACATTTATATTAAAGTTCCGTTCGTTCTTTCCCGTCTAACAGAAAAATTCTCGACTGAAGACGGTAACAAACGTGTTACTGAAACGTTTCGTCGACATATTTAAATAAAGAAGTTTTCATTTAATTTTTGGTCTGATTAATAGCCGCAAAAAAAATAAACATTGTATATTAAAAAGGAAACTTCCGTAAGATATTACTAAATTAAGTTCCCCCCTCTTGTAAACACATTATTTAATATTACAAGCTAATATTTAATATTAATTGCAATTGTTATTGGCAATTATTAACCGCAGTCTTTGAGTTTCGAAATATTAATTACATTCAATTTTCACGCAAAACGTGTATAAATGTTTATCAATCAAATCTGTAAATGGACGCCCAATTGTTCTCGACATCTAGTTAATTCCCGATATGGCGATAATTAATCGAAGATAATTGTAAACCACAATTACCGACCGATCGGTGCTATCGTTATCCGCCATTTGCAACCAACACTGATTAGTCGCGTCGGTGGAACGCTTTTTATTGGTGGAATTGTTACATCGAACCAACTACCCGGAACGACAAACAAACGCCGATAAAATTTTATCACTCGTGGAAAAACGTTTCTCCTCTTTTTACCTGGCGGACTTTTCATTTGACATTCCTGGATATAATCCTCTGATTTTATATCAATGTTCGATTCCTCGAACTATTTTGAACATTTTATTACCTTTTTTAACACGTTGAACGCCATGCCGGTCACCGGTGACCACTGATGTAAATATTACTAAAACCCGAATCAAATATGTTGCTAATATTCGTAAAATTTGCAATATTTTTAACGATATTTTTATGATAATAATGTAAAGTAACTAATGTATCGTAGAACTTTGCAATTATTATAATTTCAACACTTTCAAATGTGATATTATTGTTAATTTGAATATTGAACTAATTATATCGGTTCTACTATTATAAAGTGGACGTAGAAATTGTGCAGCATTTTTCATGTTTTACAGAAAATAATTACCCGGATCGCTATGCGTACGATTTTAAGTGACGTTCACTGTTCGATGTTGAACTGTAGAACGTGAAGTTAGCGGCATTCGGGTGCGCGCGCAGCAGTGAGCCCGGAGCGCTATGCGTTCCGCTAACTTCACGTTGTACAGTGAAAGATGCATAAATGTATGGAAATCGCGGCTATTTCTAAACTTTCGTGTTGGTAGTTGAAAAGGTTCTGATTTAAAGTTAGATGGCGGCCATATTTATGTAGAAAATGTGAACTGCTGCCGTTGAGTGGAAGTGTATGTCTTAATTCTAATTGGTTGGAAGTTGTATTTTCCAAAAGGGTTCGGTTTTCCAAAAGGGAAATGTATGTCTTAATTCTAATTGGTTGGAAGTTGTATTTTCCAGAAGGGTTCGGTTTTCCAAAAGGGAAATGTATGTCTTAATTCGAATTGGTTGGAAGTTGTATTTTCCAAAAGCGTTCGGTTTTCCAAAAGGGAAATGTGTCTTAATTCAAATTGGTTGGAAGTTGTATTTTCCAAAAGGGTTCGGTTTTCCAAAACGGAAATGTATGTCTTAATTCTAATTGGTTGGAAGTTGTATTTTCCAAAAGCGTTCGGTTTTCCAAAACGGAAATGTATGTCTTAATTCTAATTGCTTCGATGTTGTATTTTCCAAAAGGGAAATGTATGTCTTAATTCTAATTGGTTGGAAGTTGTATTTTCCAAAAGGGTTCGGTTTTCCAAAAGGGAAATGTATGTCTTAATTCAAATTGGTTGGAAGTTGTATTTTCCAAAAGGGTTCGGTTTTCCAAAACGGAAATGTATGTCTTAATTCTAATTGGTTGGAAGTTGTATTTTCCAAAAGGGTTCGGTTTTCCAAAAGGGAAATGTATGTCTTAATTCTAATTGGTTGGAAGTTGTATTTTCCAAAAGGGTTCGGTTTTCCAAAAGGGAAATGCATGTCTTAATTCTAATTAGTTGGAAGTTGTATTTTCCAAAAGGGTTCGGTTTTCCAAAAGGGAAATGTATGTCTTAATTCTAATTGCTTCGATGTTGTATTTTCCAAAAGGGAAATGTATGTCTTAATTCTAATTGGTTGGAAGTTGTATTTTCCAAAAGGGAAATGCATGTCTTAATTCTAATTAGTTGGAAGTTGTATTTTCCAAAAGGGTTCGGTTTTCCAAAAGGGAAATGTATGTCTTAATTCTAATTGGTTGGAAGTTGTATTTTCCAAAAGGGAAATGTATGTCTTAATTCTAATTAGTTGGAAGTTATATTTTCCAAAAGGGAAATGTATGTCTTAATTCTAATTAGTTGGAAGTTGTATTTTCCAAAAGGGAAATGTATGTCTTAATTCTAATTAGTTGGAAGTTGTATTTTCCAAAAGGGAAATGTATGTCTTAATTCTAATTGCTTCGATGTTGTATTTTCCAAAAGGGTTCGGTTTTCCAAAAGGGTTCGGTTTTCCAAAAAGGAAAAGGTTCGGTTCTCGGAATCGTAGCGGCCATTCCAGATATAAATAGTTTGTCTCCTTGGTCCGACAATGGCGTAACAATTATATATCTACATGCCACCAGACCAGTCTTAAACTAAATATATCTCCAACAAAAGTTCAATAACATCAATTCAGTATTATCAATATTTAACCTTGTCGTTATGTTGCCTCCATTACTTGCATAAATAAGCCAACAAAACCCAACAGAATTCGATAATATTCCCTAGGAGTCTCCATAATATTCTACATAAAATGTTAGTATCTTTCTTTTTCCCCTAAACATACGTGCGGGGATACTTCTGTGTGTTATATATACGATCGAAACTTTCTTGATAACGTGCTCGTAAAGCTAAAGTACGGTTCTCAACATACTTTCTCGCCCGACGTATACCGGTTATCTTACCATGTGTTCGTCTATGTACAATGTACATATAAATGCATATACTACTTACTTCGATCTGTAGATATATGTATACATGCGCGCGCATGTCACGTGTTTGTGTGGAACTCGGAACATCGCATAATCATCGCCTAACGAAGCGTCTGCGGTTGCAGAAGACACAGTATTGCCAACAGTATAGGCTTTCCGTTTTGTAATTAGCGCGAACAGAATATATTCGTGAACTTATATTAACGGAAGTATATGGTTATGTATCTCGTGTGCTGCCAACCTGGACCAGCAACGGTTACCTGAAGTAACTTAATAAAATGCAAATACTTTACGAAAGTGATCTTGGAATTTTATGGATTTCGCAATTTCCACGTTTTATGAATATTCGGAATAACATTTTCAATACTGTGACTTTAAATAGATTGTTTAAATAGGATAGTAAATGTGTCTTTATATAAAGATATTTTATCGAAGGGACATTAAATGCTCAAAAATACGTAGCATTTCTAAAGGAAACCTTAGATCCATTGTTGGAAGAAGTTTCGTTGAATGTTCGCCGAAGAATGTGGTACCAACAGGACGGCTGTCCCGCTCGTTATGCGTTGATTTCGAGGCGGGCTGTTCAAAAATTGTTTCCCAATCGATGGATTGGTCGAAATCAAGGTCATCTTATTATAGGTCGTTGGATTGAGCTCTTCATCGGCTACATGATACCAGTAAAAAAAAGCGCATTGACCTATAAAAAACTCAAGGTGACCTTGAGATTTCGGAAAATATAAAATTTTCAAAAATGAAATTGCGTCCATCTGATGGGGCGCTCGAAATACAACAAAATGCGTTATAAACATTTTTGATACGATCAATAGAAAACAAGTTATTTGAGGTGATCATAGTTATTGACTCACCCTGTATATTAGCCGTCATACATTTCGGTGGGAAAGTCAGTGTTTTAACGAGAAGAGGTTGGCAGTTGTGTGAGATTTCTTAACAAGATTTTGAAAAAACGTAGTATAGACACAACTAATTCTGTAGCACACAATTTTTAGGTGCGAGGACCACGCGTTTTACAAAAAAGGGGATTTTTATTAGACGCGATTTCCATACATTTATGCATCTTTCGCTGTACAACGTGAATTGGCGGAACGCATAGCGCTCCGGGCTCACTGCTGCGCGCGCACCCGAATGCCGCTAACTTCACGTTCTACAGTTCAACATCGAACAGTGAACGTCACTTAAAATCGTACGCATAGCGATTCGGGTAATTATTTTCTGTAAAACATGAAAAATGCTGTACAATTTCTACGTCCACTTTATAATAGTAGAACCGATATAATTAGTTCAATATTCAAATTAACAATAATATCACATTTGAAAGTGTTGAAATTATAATAATTGCAAAGTTCTACGATACATTAGTTACTTTACATTATTATCATAAAAATATCGTTAAAAATATTGCAAATTTAAATTCGGGTGCGCGCGCAGTGAGCCAGGAGCGTTTTGCGTTCCGCTAACTTCACGTTGTGCAGTGAAAGATGCATAAATCTGTGGAAATTGCGTCTAATTTGAAACCCCTTTTTTGAAAAATCGCAGTGCTTCTTCATGTTAGTTATGTTTAGACCTCGGCATTATTTGAATGAAAGTATTTTGAAATAACGATTAAGATAAATAGACATCTTATTTCATCAGCTGTTATTTTTCCAGAATTTGGAAATTATTTTGCAATAAACAATCAACCAGTGATTAATTTATTTGTGAAAGCAAATAATTTAGTGATTATTTACCGCGTATGAAAAGTACCGCGTAAATCGAGGGATTATTTACCGCGTTTAAAGAATACCACGTAAATCGAGGGATGTTTTTACCGCGTGTAAAGAGTACCGCGTAACTCGAGGGATTATTTCCCGCATATAAAAAGTACCGTGCAAATTCTTTCTCAGTTATTTTGTTTGTGATTTTTAGGGAAATAATGGTTGATTTGATTTCTTATCCAAATAAATGCGTTTATAAATAATCTTGCAAATAACTTATAATATTTACAATTCTGATTTATATTTTTGAAACCCAGCAACACAATTTTCTTTATTATTTTATTTGAGACAATTAACTTAAATAAAAAATTATTTTGAATTCATTTATTTGATTCTGATATGAAATAAAGATACTTCTCTAAAATTGATTTCGAAAGAAAACTAATCATGTAATTCAAATACCTCATTATTTGAAATTTTATTTTTGATTTTGTATTTCAAATAATAAATTCCCGGGTCTGCTTCTATCAGCATCGTAAATCGATTGGCCAGCCTGAAGAAGATCACATCGATATTTTAATTCGGCTCGTAACACTTTTTCACGAATATCTCTGGACGATGGATTTCGAACGACCGGAAATACGAAAGCAAAAAAAGGGGTGGTGAGAAAAATATATAGAGTCGTGTTGCAAGGGGTTTCGTCGAATGTCGTCCGTCGAAAAAGGACTGGAATTTATTGCAGCCAGACATAGAGAGGGTGGTAAAAAAAGATGGACAAAAATCAGAAAAGCAATCGACGACTGTTGGTAGAACTGGTTGGTTAAAATAGAACGAAGATGAACTTCAACATTCGAATAATTTAACCTTGTTCTTGATCTTCATAATTCGCTGAGTAATTAAGCTCGTTTCAATGATTTTGCAAGCAAGCTTCATCATATTCAGTTAAATATTATTAACCCTTTATGGCCCAATTTCGTTCGTGCCTAAAAAGGAAATCGTATAACGTAAATTTAGTTAAACAAGATTCTAACGAAGGTAAATTCCGTGAAAATTGTAACGAATTTACTTAAATGCACCGAAAAGGTGACGATCGTTGCGCGTACTTTTATAATTATTGTTATTATAATTATTATTACAACGAAAAAGTCTAATGTAATGAAGGATACGGATATGTATTTCACAGATTTTCGCAAATGAAATGAACAGTTGTGATTGGTTAAGCGATGAAGTTCAAACAGATCAGAATTAAATAATTAGTACAGTTAATTAAGCGTTTGCGTCCCATTGGTATATAGTGAGTTCATTAAAGATTGTAGATAAATATATGTTCTGCCCGTGTAAAACAAGATCGCGCAAATTGGTACGATGTAAAAAGTTCGCGTAAACGGAGGGATTACTTACCTTCTATAAAAAAAACGCGAAATCTAGGGATTACTTACTGCGCATAAAAAGTACCGCGTAAATCGAGGGATTATTTACCGCGTTGAAAGACTTCTGCGTAAATCCAGGGATTATTTATCGCGTAAATGGAAGGATCATTTACCGCGTAGAAAGAGTACCGCGAAAATCGAGGGATTATTTGCCGCGTACAAAGAGTATCGCGTAAATGGAAGGATGATTTACCGCATATAAAAAGTACCGCGTAAATCGAAGGATTATCTCCCGCGTATAAAGACTCCCGCGTAAACCGAGGGATTATTTACCGCGTATAAAGAGTCCCGCGTAAATCGAGGGATTATTTACCGCGTAAATCGGGGGATTATCTCCCGCATATGAAAAGTCTCGTGTAAACCGAGGGATTATTTACCGCGTATGAAAAGTTCCGCGTAAATCGGCGGATTATTTATCGCGTATAAAGAATACCGGGTAAAACGAGGAATTATTTACCGCGCATAAAGAGTCCCGCGTAAACCGAGGGATTATATACCGCGTATAAAGACTCCCGCGTAAATCGAGGGATTATTTACCGCGTAAATCGGGGGATTATCTCCCGCATATGAAAAGTCTCGTGTAAACCGAGGGATTATTTACCGCGTATGAAAAGTTCCGCGTAAATCGGCGGATTATTTATCGCGTATAAAGAATACCGGGTAAAACGAGGAATTATTTACCGCGCATAAAGAGTCCCGCGTAATTCGAGGGATAATTTACGGCGTATAAAGACTCCCGTGTAAGTCGAGGGATTATTTACCGCGTATGAAAAGTACCGCGTAAATCGGGGAATTATCTCCCGCATATGAAAAGTCTGGTGTAAACCGAGGGATTATTTACCGCGTATAAAGAGTCCCGCGTAAATCGAGGGATCATTTAACGCGTATAAAGAATACCAGGTAAATCGAGGAATTATATCGCGCATAAAGAGTCCCGCGTAATTCGAGGGATAATTTACCGCGTATAAAGACTACCGTGTAAGTCGAGGTTGTGTATGTACCGCATCCAAAAAAGCCCGCGTAAATCGAGGGACGAGTGTATAGTTCTTCCTTTTAAATAACAATCCACAGGCATAATGGCCAATTCAAGCAACATCCTCCGCTGAAAATATGAATAACGAATAAATTCTACGAATGAGTTATTTACCGAGTCCCCTTATTCAAATAAATGTCTATTCGATTAAAAGCTTATTCCATATTCGCGAATACAACGCTGTTCGCCCCTTTTATTCGTTATCTGAATGAAATTCAGCGCTGCTGTATCCAAGGGGTGTGTCGCTTATTATACTTTCTTATTATTTATCGACTCCCATAAATAGTAAGTCCGATCGTGGATGCGCCCCCATCGTGCAGTCGGCGGAGATGATTTATTGTCCTCTCGAATTAGTGTCATCCATCCTGGCATTTTTCATCGGCATATTAATCCCGGCAAACTTACACTATCGCAACCCTCGGGGGCCGTGAACGAAGGGTTGAAGTTGGGAATCCATTAGCACTGATCGCTTCCCGTGAATTCGATTCCGCAACGTTCTACTTCGGCTAAAATACTCAAATAACGCCTCACCGATCAAAATTCGATTTCACCGCTAACTTCGTTCGTCATAACTTGCGTTAAAAGTTGCAATAACTAATATAAAATCCTCTCTTCGATTGGGGTTATTCATTGAAATATATGTAACTGTGGATGAATATTTAATACGTTCAACGTTATGACGGTCACCGATGACCGATGCCAATATTCCGAAAACGCGAATCAAATATGTCGCTAATATTCGTAAAATTTGCAATACTTTAAACGTTACGATAACGATGTAAAATAACTCATAAGGCGTAGTACAGGTGGAACTAATTCTATCGCACATCATTTTTATACACCTTTCCCTGTACAACGTGAAGTCAGCGGCATTCGGGTGCGCGCGCAGCTGCGAGCCAAGAGCGCTGTGCGTTCCGCTAACTTCACGTTGTACAGTGAAAGATGCGTTATCCATGTTCCAACGCGGTACTTATACAACGCGGTTTGGATATAACGCGGTACTTATACAACGCGGTTTCGATATAACGCGGCTCACAAATTGTGGCGATTCTCGTATAACGCGGTACTTATACAACGCGGTTTCGATATAACGCGGTTCACAAATTGTGGCGACCCTCGTATAACGCGATACTTATACAATGCGGTTTCGATATAACGCGGCTCACAAATTGTGGCGATTCTCGTATAACGCGATACTCGTACAACGCGGTTTCGATATAACGCGGTTCACAAATTGTGGCGACCCTCGTATAACGCGATACTTATACAATGCGGTTTCGATATAACGCGGCTCACAAATTGTGGCGATTCTCGTATAACGCGGTACTTATACAACGCAGTTTCGATATAACGCGGTTCACAAATTGTGGCGACCCTCGTATAACGCGATACTTATACAATGCGGTTTCGATATAACGCGGCTCACAAATTGTGGCGATTCTCGTATAACGCGGTACTTATACAACGCAGTTTCAATATAACGCGGTTCACAAATTGTGGCGACCCTCGTATAACGCGATACTTATACAATGCGGTTTCGATATAACGCGGCTCACAAATTGTGGCGATTCTCGTATAACGCGGTACTTATACAACGCGGTTTCGATATAAAGCGGTTCAATAATTGTGGCGACCCTCGCATAACACGGCACTTATACAGCGCAGTTCACTAATTGTGGCGATCCTCGTATAACGCGAAACTTATAAATACAACGCGGTTTCGATATAACGCGGTTCACAAATTCTGGCGACCCTCGTATAACGCGGTACTTATACACCGCGATTTCAATATAACGCGTTCATATGAAACAACATTTGACGTTCTGATTTTCTTCATTATTAAATGAAATTATAGGAATTGAATGACGCGGTATAAAGAACACTCGATACTATTGGCTCACAGCGCGCGGACGCGCTGTTGTTCTTGTCTGTCTAGTCTGAAGGTTAACCATTTTGCAGATCATATTCACCTTTTTCCACTCGAAATTAACCAGTTTGCAGATCATATTCACCTTTTTGCAAATTAAATTCACTTTATTGCAAATCAAATTCACCCTTTTCCTAAAAGCTTTTCTACAGACTTGTTTTCATAGGGATGTTCGATTCTCTATAAAGAATCGATTTTCGAATCGATTTTGAAGCGGATCATGAGAATCGATTCTGAAACGAATCATGAGAATCGATTCTGAAACGAATCGAGTCTGAATCGAATCATGAGAATCGATTTTCGTTTCGTTTTTAATAATATATGGATTTTTAACACAGTTCTACAATAAATCTGAAATAGAGTTATGCAAATCGGACACACGAATATATTCGCGACGATGACGAAGTCTTACATTATTTCAAAGTTGGCGCTCCTGCTAGCCATGTGGCTTATATATCTCACTGAGATGGCGGAATACAATTTTCATTTATCTAAGTATATGAACATTCAATAAATAAATGAACAATTAATTTGTCCTTCTCATTACATGAGTTTAATTTATATTAAAAATGGAAAGCCGATATATTGGCCCAAGGTATTTCTCGAAAAACCCACAAAGGCGATCGTTTTTAAGGTACTAAAAGGATTAAAAATTGACTGGACACATTTCGATATTTAAAGCGTGTGGACGTCTGTCTTCTGCGGCAAACCATGCTACTTCTCTTTCGCTGGTGGTTTTAGTTCCCAGTCTCAGCATTACTTCTGTTTCGTCCTCGTTCCACGGTTGCCTGCCGCAGTTTTACGAGAGAATTTACGTGATTTCCAATACAAAGCTCGTTCTCGTTTTATCGTGCCACCATTTCAGCAGTCTGCGCCGCTGGAAAATAACCGACCCTGAAGAAAATCTGCTTGATCTGACTTTTCCGACCTACTCGAGTTCCTCGAAATCAGCCCACTCAGTTCACCCTTCGATTGAATATTAAATACGACACCTAACCTTTCTGCAATTTCACAAAAATTCAAGTTCTGTTTCGTTTATACTCAATATTTCATTCGAACTCATAATGTACGTAATTCGTTGATACTGGTAACCTTCGTACAACGCGGTACTTATGCAAGACGGTTTCGATATACATAACGCGGTTTATTAATTGTGCCGATCCTTGTATAGCGCGGCATCGATACAACGCGTTTCGCTTATTGTGGCAATCCTCGTATGACGCGGTACTAATACGGCGCGGTTTCGATATAACGCGATTCGCTAATTGTAGTGATCCTTAGATAACGCGGGACTTATAAATACAACGCGGTTTCGATATAAAGCGCTTTACTAATGGTGGCGATCCTCGTATAACGCGGTTTCGATATAAAGCGCTTTACTAATTCTGGCGATCCTCGAATAACGAGGCATCGATATAGCGCGTTTCACTAATTGTGGCAATCCTCGTATAACGCGGTACTAATACGGCGCGGTTTCGATATAACGCGATTCGCTAATTGTAGGAAGCCTTAGATAACGCGATACTTATAAATAAAACGCGGTTTCCATATAACACGGTTCGCTAATTGTGGCGATCCTCGTATAACACGGCACTTATACAACGCGGTTCACTAATTGTGGCGATCCTCGTATAACACGGCACTTATACAACGCGGTTTCGATATAAATTGGTTCACTAATTGTGGCGATCCTCGTATAACACGGCACTTATACAACGCGGTTTCGATATAAATTTGTTCACTAATTGTGACGATCCTCGTATAACGCGGCACTTATAAATAAAACGCGGTTTCCATAGAACACGGTTCGCTAATTGTAGCGATCCTCGTATAACACGGCACTTATACAACGCGGTTTCGATATAAAGCGGTTCAATAATTGTGGCGACCCTCGCATAACACGGTACTTATACAGCGCGGTTCACTAATTGTGGCGATCCTCGTATAACGCGAAACTTATAAATACAACGCGGTTTCGATATAACGCGATTCACTAATTGTGGTGATCCTCGTATAACACGGCACTTATACAAGGCGGTTTCGATATAAAGCGGTTTAATAATTGTGGGGATCCTCGCATAACACGGCACTTATACAGCGCGGTACACTAATTGTGGCGATCCTCGTATAACGCGAAACTTATAAATACAACGCGGTTCGCTAATTTTAGTGATCCTCGTACAACGCGGTAGTGATATAACGCTGTTTCGATATAAAGCGGTTCACTAATTGTAGCGATCCTCGTACAACGCGGTTTCGATATAAATTGGTTCACTAATTGTGGCGATTCTCGTATAACGCGGCACTTATAAATAAAACGCGGTTCGCTAATTGTAGCGATCCTCGTACAACGCGGTTTTGATAAAACGCGGTTCGCTAATTGTAGCGATCCTCGTACAACGCGGTTTCGATATAAAGTGGTTCACTAATTGTGGCGATCCTCGTATAACACGGCACATACGCAATGCAGTTTCGATATATATAACTCGGCTTACAAACTGTGATGATCTTCGTATAACGCGGCACTTTATACAATGCGAGTTTGATATAACAGGCAATCTAATGTTACATTTTTAATTCTTCTATTTTAACAATTTTGTGTCTGTTTTGTTGAATGTAATTTTCCGAATAAAATACAATTGTTTTTCTAGACTCCACAGATAAAGTTTATATTTTATTTAAAATACTCCTTTTTCAAATGTAAACCCACTATTCGTGTAGAGTCTTGCATCACGTGATTTTTATAACGCGGCCTTTCTCTGGAACTTCACTCCCGCGTTATACGAGGATTATCTATATATCTATTATATCATCGTTATTTAATATTTCCAGTGGATATTATTCATTTCATACCATTAACATTATTATTTATTAATATTGCATACTTTGCGAGTCATACAAGAGGACAATATTTTATTTCATAAATATCAACTTTTAATAGGTTGGACTAAATGGAACTGCATAAAAATACGGTGCAGTTTTTCAAGCATTTGTAGGCTTTTCATGAAAGCGTTAATTTTTAACTAGCTACGTTGCGAGTATATAAAATTATTCATCACAATTCTGCCAGCAAATTTTATTAGTTAAATCCTCTCACAACTAAAGCATTCGAAATTCCATGTTACCAACATTTCAATAGCATTAGCTGTAAAAAAAGAAAAAGAAGCCATTGCTTTGCTCAAAATATTTCATTAAACAGGCGAACGTAGTTTTCTGTTTATGAAAAATATCTGTTTCCTAGAATTTACAAGATATTAAAATGTAGGCACCGGAAAAGGTACGTACGGATTTTTAATAAAAATTCAATTACTCTGGACCTTCTGGAAAGTTATTTTCTTTTTTTGCAATGGCTTAAGAAAACGAATTTCTTGAAAAACTTCTTGCAAAAGGTTGAATATGATCTGCAAAATGTTAATTTGGAGTGCAAAAGCTGTAATAAGTTTCATAATTAAATAAATATTTTATCCGTAATATTGTTCTTCCATTTCCAATTGCAAAACGTATTAACACATTTTCGTAAAATTTTCAATATTTTTAACGTTACGTTTACGTTTTTGTGTACATTTATGTGTATATTTGATTAAAGTTTCTTGAATGCGGCGTTGTTTGATCACTGTTTAATTAATTCGGACTTGCAACGTGAAAAGGTACCCCACCCCTGCTACAGGACTATACTATATACTATACTGTATACTATACTGTATACTATACTGTATGCTATACTGTATGCTATACTGTATGCTATACTGTATGCTATACTGTATGCTATACTGTACGCTATACTGTACGCTATACTGTATGCTATGCTATACTATACGCTATACTGTATGCTATGCTATACTGTACGCTATACTGTATGCTATGCTATACTGTACGCTATACTGTATGCTATGCTATACTGTACGCTATACTGTATGCTATACTGTATGCTATGCTATACTGTACGCTATACTGTATGCTATACTGTACGCTATACTGTACGCTATACTGTACGCTATACTGTACGCTATACTGTATGCTATGCTATACTGTACGCTATGCTATACTGTACGCTATACTGTATGCTATACTGTATGCTATGCTATAGTGTACGCTATACTGTATGCTATACTGTATGCTATGCTATACTGTATGCTATACTGTATGCTATGCTATACTGTACGCTATACTGTATGCTATACTGTACGCTATACTGTACAGCCCGCGAAATTTCTATAAAGCCACCACGTTTTTTGCTAATATCTTATAAATATTTCATACTTTTGATAAGTTTGTGGGTGATATTATTTTAGGAGTATTAAAGACACATATTTGTCGGTTTAAATAATTGAAATAAGATTTATTTAAAATAGGAAACGGATATATGTAATATGACATAAAATACAATGCGAAATTTCTATAAAGCCACCGGATTTTTTAAGAGATAAAATCAATATTCACAATAATTTATTTTTTATTTATATATTAATAGCTTGTATAACTGCCATTTCTTCGAAAAACTTCGAAAATTCGTTTCGGCATTGATACAATTAAATTTCGAAGTGTGTCAATTTCGATGGGTGCCCACGCTTCGTTCACCGCTGTCCATAATTCATTAACTGACGATTATTGCTTGCAATTACCGTAAACTTTCCTCGCAATTATTCCCCAAAGATTTTCAATTGGGTTTAGATCGGGTGGCCATGATAAAATTCTAATGTCTTTTTGACAAAACCACTGTTTGGTGTGGTTCGACGCATGGCCACTGGCATTGTCGTGCTGATAAATAAAATTATCGTGCTCAATTTCTTCTGTAAAAGGTATTAGCACTGTATCTAATAATTCTGTATATTCTACAGAATTCATTTTTGTGCTGATTCGGCAGATAGGTCTTTTTGCATCAGCACGAAATGCAGCCCAAATCATTTGTGAACCACCACCTCATTGACACCTTCCTCTCCTTCGCCCAATATCGCATAATTATTTACGAGCATACGTGATCTATTAATTTTATTTGCAATTGTGCGATTAGAACATCCCATACTTTTATAAGCATCAGTGGATGCTTTTTCTTCGCTCGTTAATAACTTTCCTTGTGGCATCTCGAAGTCAATTTGAAGAAAGACTGATTTTTCCGATTTTCTCTCACTATTTATCGATGGACAACCAGGTCCCCACCTTCGTGGAGGCGGAGAAACTTCTGCAATTTGCACTATCCTAATTGGTCGAACCAAGTTGGGACCTTACAATTGGGTTCCATTGTTTGCAATAAATTCCAGGAATCCGCGAACTCCTATGGGTCGTGCGCCCCAGGTAGGGCCGCGAGGATCGACGTTTGGTCGTCAGATGTGGGACTTATCCGTTCGCTCAAAAATAAGTAATAATTTGCGAAGCTAGGTACAGGGCGTAATGACCGATGCATAACTAGCAACAATAGACCAACAACACAATAGGTCCTCTGGCCGCTGTAGCATCGGTCCGTCCCAAAGCAAGACGACCGTGCGGTTTTAGGGTAATAAAAACTCCGTCCGAAATGGTAAAAAGTTCAAAATGGTACATCCGTTTAACCGTGAAAGTAGTACCACATGCACAAATTGCAAAAAGAAAATATAACGGTTCCGGGACGCAAAATTATCCACACAAAACTAAGTGGCTTTATAGAAATTTCGCATTGGATTTTATGTCATATTACATATTTCCGTTTCCTATTTTAAATAAATGTTATTTCAATTATTTAAACCGACAAATATGTGTCTTTAATACTCCTAAAATAATATCCCCCACAAACTTATCAAAAGTATGAAATATTTATAAGATATTAGCAAAAAACGTGGTGGCTTTATAGAAATTTCGCGGGCTGTATGCTATGCTATACTGTACGCTATACTGTATGCTATACTGTACGCTATACTGTACGCTATGCGTACAGTATAGCATTTGAAACACATTTATGTAAATGAAACACATTTTTCGTTCATACGCGAATGTTTTATCAAAAATATTGCGCTAATTAATGAAACTATCATTTCATTAGCACTTTGCCGTCCGGCGGCACCATTTTAGTGCCCCCTACAAGATGGCGAACAAGTACAGGTGGCGCCACGTGGATGTTGCTTACAAAATGGTGGACAATTACCGGTGGCACGTTACTTATTCCTGTTTTTTCCTCACTTCCTTGTTAGTTTACATTTATTTACATATATCCTCGGAATTCCGCGTAAATCAGGTGACAGGATCAAGAGTTATTATGATTTTCATGTTTTACTACAATATATTGTAATTACAATATGAACGATCCCGCGAAAAGTGCCGGCGACAGATAAAAGAAAAAGTATTTCTATCACAGATTCGCTCAAAGTATTAGTATGTTTTACAATTGGAACTCGAAGAAGAATATTATGAACAAAATATTTATTTAATTAGGAAGCTCTTTCTTTTAAAATCCTAACATGCTCCAAACTTTTGACCGGGAGTGTACATCGAGGCAAGAAATAAAAGGTTATGGCAGAGGTAATGTTGAGAACACTAATAGCTCATGTCGCGAGCAACTTGCTAACGAGCAAAAAACAGAAGTAGGACATGTCCATTATTATAACCACGTGAGTCTAACTCAAGAAAATATGCAGCATTTACTTATTTAGAAAACATGTACAGTGTGTGTAGAAAGTATTCCTGCAGCAGCGAACTTTAAGAAAACCTCGCAGAAGTTCGGTTTGGCATGAAACAAATTCTGAATATTTCCAGAAATGATAAAGATATGGATACATAATATTGTTGTATATATTTCTATGATTTCATTGCGAAGATCTTTCAGAGTATGTACATATCGCTTGTTTGCTAAAATCTTTTAAATAAACAAAGTCCTACGAGGTTTTCATTAAAATTCGCTGCTTACGAATACTTTTTACACTCACTGTGTATCGAAATTTATTTAACCTTCTATAATATGCTATATTGTATTACTGTATTAATATATATTTATTTTGCTTCAAGTACATATGTAAGTTCATTATAATAATAATTTATTAGTGTTTTAATCACAATTTTAATAGTGGATAACCAATGTTAGTTTCTGCATAAAATTGAAAATTAGAACAACTCTAATGCCATGCAACTTTTCGTATCTTACCAAATAAAGGGTTTAAAATTAGACTCGATTTCCATACATTTATGCATCTTTCGCTGTACAACGTGAAGTTAGCGGAATCTGGGTGCGCGCGCAGTGAGCCAGGAGCGCTTTGCATTCGGCTAACTTCACGTTGTACAGTGAAAGATGCATGAAAGTATGGAAATCGCGCCTAATTTCAAACCCCTTTTTTGAAAAACCGATTTTTTGGGACCGATGGGGACCGAAAACTGAACTTTCCATTTAGGTAGCGTGACATCTGGGCACCGATAGTATTAAATTTAGAAAATAATACTCTTTAATTCATGTATTATTAACAAATATATTTGCACTTTTCTAATAAATGTTATTAAAACATTTTAAACAAATACATGGTTTTCCTTTGCATGTATTACAAAAGATTACCACTTTCTTCGTACAATTCCTAGTTATTTCAATTACAAATATTCTTGTATCGGTTTCATAACAATTTTAATAAAATTCATTAGAAAAGTTTCAATATATTTTCTAACACTACATGAATTATAAAGTATTATCTTTCAAATTTGATACTGTCTTCACTCGAGAACCAAAGCTGCCCAAACGAAAAATCCACTGTCGGTCACCAGGGACCGACGTCGCATTTACGTGTTAATAAACATTCACGACGGGGTTTTAAGTACCAAAGGATCTCATAAAATCGGAATTAAAAAGTGCCCCGAAGCAAGATGGCCAACTATTTAAATGGATTCGATTTGGAATAATGCCAGCTTCTCAGAAGTGTTCTTCGACTGTCGTCGAAGGATGAATGTTCGGAAAAGGTGCAACTCGATTCGTTGAACGAATTAATTGCATTCTGCAAGAATTGATCTGCTATTAGAATGCTAGAATTCAATTTCATTCAATGATGAAGAACGCGTGTTCCTGTCGTGTTTCGAGACTGCTGAACTTTTTATCGGCGGAGTTCAAATGTCGATTGAGTCGGTGCATTAATTTAATCGGCTGTAATTTATCGACAGATGTTTCAAGTGCAAGCCGTGTTTTATTGCTCTTCGATTGGCTCGTTTTATTTGAAACGGTTTCCTTAAGCAGATGTTTTTCATCTACTTGAAGCGTAGCAAAGGTAAACAGAATCAGATACAAAAAGTGATTACTTAACGAATTCTACTTGGATGAGTTTACTTGACGACTTTTATTTATACTTGGTTTGAATGGATCATATTCGTGCAGGTAACCCTCGTACAACACGGTACTTATATAACGCAGTTATTAATAATTGATGAACCGTTTCCGCAATGTTTCCAATTCCTGAAGGACGGAAAAATACACGAAAGAATACTTATTCATTTCGATACCGGAAGTGCTCCGTTTTAACGACGGAAGGCTACATTTCGAAGATGATATTCTCGTGGAAATTGAAGACAGTTTTAAAGGGAAAGTTATGAATATTTGCATCGATATAGGAAATATGTTTCGTTTCCTGGAACGAAATCAATAATTTTTAATCAACTTCAAACGTGCATAAGTTTGCCGGAAATTCTGATTAAATTTCATTCAGCACTACATTGATATGTTATCAGTTCCCACGAAAGAATCTTTGGATTTGTTTACATAACCCTTTTAGCGGTGGAATTTCGTTTCGAAAGTATACATCTGCTTGCGTGATTAACAGGTTGAATGTCGTGGGAGTCACCGGTGACCACGGATGCCAATATTACAAAAATTGGCTTGACACGTAAAATATTTCAGAAGTTTAATCCAGTAACCAAAACAATTTACTAAAAGCGAATTACGCTTCCCTATGACGTGATATTTAACTCGCAAAGGTCCAGTTTTTAATTAACCCTTTACACTCGAGAGGCGAATCTCGGTAGCCACTGAGTTTATTACGGCAAATCGAGTGGCGACTGAGAGGCGACATTAAGATTTACTCCACTTACTTTTCGTTATTGAAGTTTAAATCACCGACAACTGCAGTAAATCTTAATGTCGCTTCTTAATCGCTGTTCGAGTTGTCACAATAAACTGCGTGGCGACTGAGAGTCGCCTCCAAGTGCAAAGGGTTAAATCGCCGACAACTGGTATAAATTTTAATGTCGCCTTTTAATCGCCGTTCAAATTATCACAATAAACTGCGTGGCGACTGAGAGTCGCCTCCAAGTGAAAAGGGTTAAATCATCGACAACTGGAGTACATCTTATTGTCGCCTCTTAATCGCCCTTCGAATTGTCACAATAAACTGCATGGCGACTGAGAGTCGCCTCCAAGTGCAAAGGGTTAAATCATCGACAACTGGAGTACATCTTATTGTCGCCTCTTAATCGCCCTTCGAATTGTCACAATAAACTGCGTGGCGACTGAGAGTCGCCTCCAAGTGAAAAGGGTTAAATCACCGACAACTGGAGTAAATCTTAATGCCGCCTCTTAATCCCCCTTCGAATTGTCACAATAAACTGCGTGGCGACTGAGAGTCGCCTCCAAGTGCAAAGGGTTAAATCATCAACAACTGGTATAAATTTTAATGCCGCTTTTTAATCGCCGTCCAAGTTATCACAATAAACTGCATGGCGACTGAGAGTCGCCTCCAAGCGTAAAGTGTTAAACTTGACTTCTCATGGAATGAAAATTATTTCTAGTCACAGTAAAATATGACAAAGTAGGTCTTTTCACACTACTTAACACGTTCTTGCGATATGCATGCTTGACAGTTCGATCTACTCTGAATTTCCAATAACAGTCTGTCAAAACTTCCCAACCCTCGAGTTCTTACAAGAAAAAACTTCTTGATGTCACCCTCGTCTCATTTCTCTTTCGTTGTTTCTGCTCGAGACAGTTGACAGTAAGGAAGGGGCCATTTACTTTCGTCACGTCAACGCAATCGAAAAGGCCCTCCATTTCTCTACCTTCTTGGTACCGTCATCTTCGTTCCCCACGCGCAAAGACTTAGTTTACCATTTGTTTCTTTCACGAAATCATAATATGATCACAAAATAAGTGGGAACATTATACCGCCCGATAAAGTGTATCCCATTGGGTGTACAGGTAACCCGCCTACAGCACGGCATCTAAAAACACGGTTTCGTTCTAACACGTTTAGACATTTGCGAAAAAACCTCGTATAACACGGCCACCTACTACACAGTTTCGCTCTAACACGATCAGAAATGTTCGAAAACCCTGGTATAACACTGTACTTATACTATTTAACGTATGTGTGTATTTAGAAATCTAAATGATACACTATGGGCACACAATGCATATGTATACATAGAAAAATGAAATACAATTGGTGTTGCGTCGCAAGCTTGTTGAGTTGTTGTTGGCTGGATTTATTGCCGCATTTCATAGCTGGCAATACAATAGCACATATGTTAATATTTTTCATAAAAATCAAGTTGCTTGTATGGATTTAAAAACAAATATCTGTTTTTAATAAGGTTTCGGAACCTCATTTGTGGTGATCATAGTTATTGACTCACCCTGTATAGAATAACGATATTGAATGCGTCTGAAAAGTCAAAAGCGACTCACCGACAATGTTTCCCTTTCCCTGGTAAAACATCCGAGATTTCCGAAGGAGTTGACGAAATCTTGGTGGAATATCTATGAGCGGTGTGCGGAAGGAGATTTGACAAATGGTTTTATCCGGCAGTTGACGCCTCGGTTGACGCGCGTACGTGCATGTGACATGTGTCGCGTTTGTCGCGTTTGTCGCCTCGTGTGACCTCGCTCCCAATGGGAACCTGAGAATACGTCATTCCTCGACGTTCCTGAAAATGGATGGCACCGTGTTTGACGTGGCCAGGAAACCTTCTTGTGGAAATTTCGGACCAGCCTCAGGGTACGATATCGAATTTTGACGAGCTTCCCAACGGGATTCGTCTCCACGGAACAATGAATGACACTTGTAGCCGGGGGATGATATTCCGCCGGTGATCTTCACTCTTTGAACCCGATTTCATTGACTCTCTTATACAGGTAACCCTCCTACAGCACGGCATCCAACAACACGGTTTCGCTCTAACACGATCAGAAATATGCGCGAACCCTCGTATAACACTGAACCTCTACTATTTAACGTACTAATGTAAAGGTAACCCTCCTACAGCACGGTGTCTTACAACACGGCTTCGCTCTAACACGATCAGAAATATGCGCGAACCCTCGTATAACACTGAAGCTCTACTATTTAACGTACTAATGTAAAGGTAACCCTCCTACAGCACGGTGTCTTACAACACGGCTTCGCTCTAACACGATCAGAAATATGCGCAAACCCTCGTATAACACTGAACCTCTACTATTTAACGTACTAATGTAAAGGTAACCCTCCTACAGCACGGTGTCTTACAACACGGCTTCGCTCTAACACGATCAGAAATATGCGCGAACCCTCGTATAACACTGAACTTCTACTATTTAACGTACTAATGTAAAGGTAACCCTCCTACAGCACGGTTTCGCTCTAACACGTTTAGAGATTTGCGAAAAAACCTCGTATAACACGGCCACCTACGACACGGTTTCGCTCTAGAAATCTAGAATTTAGTTCGTGGAAATTACGTTCAAAGGAAATGCCGTGTTGTGCGAAACCGTGTTATATGAGACCCACAGCAAGTACAAGAAGGGGGGTTAGGTTCCGAAAACTTGTGTTAGAGCGAACCGTGTAGTAGGTGGCTGTGTTATTCGAGGTCTTCCGAGAATGTCTAAACGTGTTAGAGCGAAACCGCGTTGTAGGAGGGTCACCTTTACATTAGTACGTTAAATAGTAGAGGTTCAGTGTTATACGAGGGTTCGCGCATATTTCTGATCGTGTTAGAGCGAAACCGTGTTGTAAGACACCGTGCTGTAGGAGGGTTACCTGTACTTTTATTTGATATACAGGTAACCCTCCTACAGCACGGCATCTAAAAACACGGTTTCGTTCTAACACGTTTAGAGATTTGCGAAAAAAACTCGTATAACACGGCCACCTTCGACACGGTTTCGCTCTAACACGATCAGAAATTTGCGGAAACCCTCGTATAACACTGAACTTCTACTATTTAACGTACTAATGTAAAGGTAACCCTCCTACAGCACGGTTTCGCTCTAACACGTTTAGACATTCCCGGGTGACCTCGAATAACACGGCCACCTACTACACGGTTTCGCTCTAACACAAGTTTTCGGAACCTAACCCCCCTTTTTGTACTTGATCTGGGTCTCATATAACACAGTTTCACACAGCACGGCATATTCTAGGAACCTATCTACCGTGTTGTAGGAGGGTTACCTGTATTAACACTTTTGCCGAACAGTTTTAATAGTTAACGCAAGGAATAGGCTCGATAGATAAAGACCCATGGCACTCAAACGGTTAAATAATGCTTCGAAAGACATACCTTTCCATGTTTTCGTGTAATAACAGGGTAGTAATATCCAGGCGTACCATCTGGTGCTAACGTTTGATTCGAGAACGTGCTTGGAGCGAGTGTTTCCACAATCGTAAAAAGAGGCGAGGGGGAAATGGAGGCTGGAAAGTGATCGAGGATGTGCGCTCTGGTTAGAACATGTTGAACTCGCTAATTGCAAAAACTGCCTGCAGCACGGTCCATGCGATTCGCCGTCTCGTTCCTCGATGAGAATGAATCCACCATCTAGGAAAAAGAGGAATATGGAGAAATACGTTGAACATGGCATTTGGTCAGAATGCTGGAACCTTTCCACTTCCATCATTCAGTGGAACAAAATATTCAGGGACTACGGTGAAAACTGTTTTCAGATAGCAACATTATCAGTTAATCGTCTGTTTAATTAATTTCACTTTTTGAAGACATATTTTTGTTGATGAAAATACAATATAAACAGTAAATGCCTATTGAAACAGGGGAATGTTGATACAAAGTATGATTCCAAAATGAAATGGCATATTTGGAAGTAGTTATTTAAATATCTTTAACCCCTTGGCATACATAACTGTGTGCGGCGGACAGGAAAAATGTCATACTTTACAGAACTACTTATTTATTCTTGAATAATGTTACTTCATTATTGTCCATTAATATTGTGTATCAATCTTATTAAATGATATTTAGCATTGTAAATATTCCGTTCTGTTTCAAAGCTTACATAACTGTTCAGGTGAGCCAAATTAAATAGTATTTCTTGAACCCATGAAATTCCGTTTCATTTATATGTCAAGGGGTTAATATCACATGTTGAACATAACCTTAACGTCACATTGTATAGCGAAAGATGTATAAATGTATGGAAATCGCGTCTCATTTTCAACCCCTTTCTTGTAAAACGCGTGGATCATTCCACCTAAAAATTATGTCCATTGGAATTACTTTTATAGCTCATCCCAGGAAGCCTTTCACCCGGTTCGCGCAGTCCCCACCTCCTTTTCTCCCCACCACTGCTTTATGCCCCACCTCTGTGACGTCACAGTGGGACTAAGGCCAATAGCGTGTTCGGAGCAAGGAATGGTAGGCGGGACCTGCGCAGAACGGATGTAAACTCGTCCGAATCGGGTGAAAGGTTGCGTGGAACGGGCTATAGTGGGAGCCTGCGCACAACGAACGAAAACTCGTCGGACTTCTGATTCATCCTAAAAGTGAACGCAGAATTGCAGTCTTTAAACCGAGTATCTTACTTGAAAACAGTTTCCATAACCTTTAAACATTGTTTCATTTAATTAGCGAGCTTTAATAAATCATTAATAGATGAATGTTTAACACATTTCCATAGTTTATATCAGAAATCTCATACACAACTGACAAACACTTCTCGTCGGTGAATACAACGACGCTTTTGATTTTTCAGACGCATTCTGTACAACAATGATAACAATATCGTTATTTTATACATAAAGCATGAAAACTAATGGTCAGTCTGTATTCAATTGTTTAATTGCGATTATTAAACAACATTATTGTTTGAGGTTAAAATTATTGGATATTAATGTCCAACATAACCTTCAATTGTAAATCATGATACACAATCTATTTTGGTTTTGTAAGCATATTGCATTAATTGCAATCCACTAACGTTTTGTGAGCCACATATGTGGTTAAAATACGACGGCACTGAAGTTATAGTGGTAATTATTTCATTCATAATCCTTTAATAACTACATTCTGAACGAATGAGTATTTAATGCTGTGCAGCATACTCTAGGATTATATTATATATAATATAATATAATAATATATAATATAATATAATATAATATAGTATATATATAATATAATAATATATATATATATATATATAGGTATATGTCAATATTAATCAGAGATTTATGGTTAATAACAAATTAACACTAAAACTACCGGCAATATATTCAGCTATATTTGTATATTTATGTGTACATCCTTAACACTTTGACGGCCGCTGTCACGTGTACGTGATTTCGACAGCCAGCGGTTATCGGCCGCTGTCACGTAAATGTGACTTCGCACTAGCATTCTTAGACCAGCATTATATAAATATTTCGAGATCGTAGATTCGACGTTTGTATATTAATCCTTTTTAACTGTTTCTGAGTTACTGCTTTCCAATTGTTACGAGTTTATTGGCGTTTTTTAATTCTCAAATTATTGGTTTTGTGAACTTTCCGTGTTTTAGTACGCGAGAGATGCCGGCGGTAGTAGCGCGACTTTCAGTAAAATGAGCGGCCGTCAGTGTTAAAAGAAAGGATTTACGAAAATATACATTAATCGATTTATCTATGTCCATTGTGCAAATGAACCGCGGAAAATCTCAAAAAATGAAATGTTATTTTGATTATTTTTATTAAATTTCGAGGACCCTCCATTTTGACTGCTTTCGTAGTTTTAGTGGTAACAATAATGGAGAATCAATTCGCAGCAAATGTACCGCGATAATTGAAGACTGCTTGTAAAAAATACTGAAAGTGCAAAAATTAAACAATTTTTTTTTCAATCGATAAATGTCCTACATACCAGTGGTAACACTGTCGTATACAATTTGAGTGCAATTTCTTTTTGCAAATATTTCATAATAATGCTAAAGGTTGGCACCGCTGATGCCTCCAAAGTGATTTTTCGGGAAGTTTTTTTTCTCTGCTGAAAAGTTTGACTTTTCGGATTTACAGTGTTTTCGACGAGGAATCTTTAATTCAAGTACAAGATATAAGTCTTAACTTTATATTGCGTTTGATAATAATTAATATCAAATGGAAATTGTGAGAAATGGTGCAAAAAGAGTAATTATATGTTAAATGAATATCAGTCTGCTATTTTTATAATTTTATAAATATACTTCAAGGTTTTCTAATAGTTTAACTAAAACAACTGATATTACCATTTTACATTTATTATGGAAATCAGAAATCTTGCGAAATACCGTTTACAATTGTAAAATTTGTAGGTCTTTAACACGTTGAACGCCATGGCGGTCACCGGTGACCGCGGATATCAATATTACTAAAACTCGAATCAAATATATCACTAATATTCGACAAATGTTTAATATTTCTCACGTGACAATAACGATGTAAAGTAATCAATAACAAATATTTATATATTTTATTTATATTATTAAATATTTATATGATTTATATATTTTTTACCGGTGACCGCAGATATCAATATTACTAAAACTCGAATAAAATATATCACTAATATTCGAAAATGTTTAACATTTTTAACGTAACAATAACGATGTAAAGCAAACAATAACAAATATTTATGTATTTCGCAGATGTCCTGACAGCGGGCCCCGGGCCACCAGAATGCCGACGGACGACGACTATGGCCGAAGAGAACGTCTCCTATTGCACCAACACCCGATTACACAGTACGGGCACTCGTCATCTCCGGTTCCAGGATCAAACGCCGGGAGTTCCGGAAGTGTCGGGCCCCAAATCGGTTCCAGTAATCCTTCAGACTGCTTCAGTAAACAGCAGCAGCTGCAACAACAACCTGATTTGCGCGCCAGCGCGAACACCCCAAATGCGTCGAGCCAAGATCGTTACCATGCCGAGCAGCAAAGCCAGGGTAACGAGCACATCGATTATGGATCTCGAGAACGAATGGCCGGCATCGATCGACATGACAAGTCAACAGATAAATCAGGGAACGATGATTTCTCCAAGTCCTGCACGGACACACGCTCGATGCAGTCAAGCTGCGACCGTTTTGGACACTATCAAAGTCAAGAGCGATTTGGTCAGTCCAGTTTGCAAGGTCACCATCAATACACACCCGGAAGACCAACCACTTCCGGGCAAACATTGTCGCAAAGTGTCTTGGCCGACAGATTTGCACGATTCAACGAACTCAGTGCACTGCACAACGAGCAAAGACTCTCTTTGCCAACGAGTGATCGTTTTCAACAGACAACTAGCAATGAATTGCGCTTCCATCATGGTACAAATGAATCAGTATTGGTTTCCTCGGGCAACGACTATGCCAACACCAATATCTTGGCTTCGACCTCTTCGACAAGCCCGTTCTCATCAGAGACGTTCCCCTCACCGCCTTCGCCGGCACCCGCGAACGATCGCTTTGTCCCACCACCACCTCTATCGCCCAGTCCAAGTGAAAAGTATGCTTCCACCCAGAGTTTGGCTGGTTATCCTCCTGTTGATCGGATTTTACCCCCCGGTTCTCCAAGCACCAGATATGGTAGTGGTACAGCACCAGCTTCGCCGATGCCAACAAAGGAACGATTTTCCTCGGCGGAGCGATTATTGGCCAACCAACAGTCGACCACGAGTTCCATACATGAATCCAAGGATCAACAACGCTACTCTGGAGCTACCAGTGATCGCCTGTTGTCAGGCTCTTCGCCGGTGTTGGGAAGCCTACAAGCCAGTTTACAAAACGACAGAAGCACTAACATGTATACACCCAGTATGGATTCCAATAGTTCACGATATGGGACGGTGTCAACAGATAGACTACTTTCTTCTTCACCGATACACGCACCGGTGCCAGAAAGATTTGCAAGCAAATCTACCGATCGGTATCTCAACGAATCCCCTGTTCATGATCGATATCATCGCCAGGAAACACCGTCGAACGTTCACCATGATCGTTATTCGTCCATCTCGTCGAGTAACGAAAGATTTCTCAATAACTCGCCCAATCCTGAGGTATCTCATCAACGATACTCATCGACAGAAAGGTCTTCGCAAGTATCATCGAATACTAACGAGCAGAGTAGAAGATTGTATACTGATCGAGGTGTCGAGACAGTATGCGCAAAGTATACTGATCGATCTAATGGTTCTCCAGCGCCTACGGATTTCGGCAGATATTCTACTTTCCAAGAAGTTGCTAATAATCAATCTAGATACATTGCCACTAGTGATCGCTTTAACGATCTCGCAATTCAACGCTGTAGCCAATCACGGCAAAACGACAGATTCTGCAACGATCGCTACCATACCAGTTCATCACCAGCACACGATGGAAGACTCAGTAATAATGACACATCAAGGTACATCGTTGCAGGATCTTCTACGGAACGTTTATTGGCGGCGACGTCCACCTCGTCATCCTCTTCTTCAGACACACTTGGAAGTAGATATCACTTGTCGTATACAAATACAGCAGCGACACAGTCGTCCACCTCCAATGATCGTTTTACTTCCATTTCGCCGACACCCGAAGCAGCAACTACCAATCATAGACCTGGAGGAACAGGCTCAGCGAATGCTAACGGAAGTGGAGTCGGAAACGCAAACTATCAGGGTGCGGCAAAAAGCAGTGTCGACAAATATCTTCAAACATCGAAGTCCGTACAGAGCTACAGTAACGATCGGTACAGTATCGGAAACAACAACGATCATCAGTTTGATCGTCCCACGCCAGACAGATACGAGAGATTCTCCAATTCTGCCAACAGTACTGATCGTTTTACATCAACCAGTACAACATCCGATCGTTTTCACACTGCTTCTGATCGCTACTCACCAGCGCGTGGTGTTTCCACCGATAAATACCTGTCCCTTCCAAAACCAAAGGAACGTTTCAATGGTCGCATAACACCGACTTCTTCTTGTGGTACCCCTGTCGTTGCTACTTCTACAGACCGCACATATGGCTCGTCTAGTACTACCGGAAGCTACGTACCACCAGCTGCTCATACACCTGTCGAACGATACGTACCTCAACCACCTCCAGAGGTTCTTTATCCAGATCGGTATGTCGACCGGTATATCCCACCTGCAGCACATACGCCAACCGATCGTTACGTACCTTCCAATGACCCTAGTGATCCATATACGAGAAGGGAATCAGGTTTCCATCATCATTATCGGCCACCACCACCTCCCGCTGGTTACCCCTTTCATCATTCGCATTATCGATTCCGTGGTTTCGCTTACGCTTCGCCAGGTCGTTTAGGCGGAAGTCCGGGATCGAGTAGTTCGAGTAGTACGACCTCCAATCAGCGCGATAGTTTTTCAATGTCCCCGTTGCTTAGACCGAAAGTGCGTGCTTCGACCGTGGAATTCGCGGCATCAACCTCCGGCGTTGTCGGTCGTCACATGTGCGCGAATCCTCCATCTTGTTGCAACGAGGCTGCTACCAACAACGGCAGAGCGTGTTGTCAAGCTGTTAGGAGATCATTGCCACCTGGTGCGTTGCCGGCGATACCAACTCAGTCATCGCATTCTTCTTGGTGAGTCAACTTTTTATTTATTATATTATGACGTATACATCTAATTATTCTTATATCTTCTTATGTCTACGCGTTCTAATTAATACAGGTTTTGCACTCCAAATGAACCCTTTTGCAAATCAAGTTCTCTTTATTGCAAATTATTATAACATAAATTCAACCTTTCACATCAAATTCATCCTTAAATTAACATAGAATACGTATTTAACAGCAAAAATATTTGCAATCATCTAATTTGTTTAATCTGTTACATTTTTTAAGTCAAATTCACCCTTTTGCAAATCAAGCTTGCTGCAAATTTGTTTTCTTAAGCTATTGTAATCAAATCCAATATAACGAAATTAACATAAAATACATATTCGACACCAAAAACACAGGTAACCCTCCTACAGCACGCCATCCAACAACACGGTTTCGTTCTAACACGTTCAGACATTTGCGACAAAACCTCGTATAACACGGCCACCTACGACACGGTTTCGCTCTAGAAATCTAGAATTTAGTTCGTGGAAATTCCTTTCGTAGGAAATGCCGTGTTGTGCGAAACCGTGTTATATGAGACCCACAGCAAGTACAAAAAGGGGGGTTAGGTTCCGAAAACTTGTGTTAGAGCGAAACCGTGTAGTAGGTGGCCGTGTTATTCGAGGTCTTCCGAGAATGTCTAAACGTGTTAGAGCGAAACCGTGTTGCAGGAGGGTCACCTTTACATTAGTACGTTAAATAGTAGAGGTTCAGTGTTATACGAGGGTTCGCGCATATTTCTGATCGTGTTCGAGCGAAACCGTGTTGTAAGACACCGTGCTGTAGGAGGGTTACCTGTACTTTTATTTGATATACAGGTAACCCTCCTACAGCACGGCATCTAAAAACACGGTTTCGTTCTAACACGTTTAGACATTTGCGGAAAAACCTCGTATAACACGGCCACCTACGACACGGTTTCGCTCTAACACGATCAGAAATGTTCGGAAACCCTGGTATAACACTGTACTTATACTATTTAACGTATGTGTGTATTTAGAAATCTAAATGATACACTATGGGCACACAATGCATATGTATACATAGAAAAATCAAATACAATTGGTGTTGCGTCGCAAGCTTGTTGAGTTGTTGTTGGCTGGATCTATTGCCGCACTTCATAGCTGGCAATACAATAGTACATATGTTCATATTTTTCATCAAAATCAAGTTGCTTGTATGGATTTAAAAACAAATATCTGTTTTTAATAAGTTTTCGGAACCTAACCCCCCTTTTTGTACTTGCTCTGGGTCTCATATAACACGGTTTCACACAATACGGCATATTCCAGGAACCTATCTACCGTGTTGTAGGAGGGTTACCTGTATTTACAAATATTTAATGTGCTTCACCTTAATTTTGTTATATTGGATTTTATTAGAATATCTTAAGAAAACAAATTTGTAGCACAAGCTTTTAGCAAAATGGTGAATTTGGAGTGCAAAACCTGTAATATCTTAAATTTCCAATAATACCAATTTCCAATTTTCAATTTTACTAATTTAACTAACTGGCTTTTGGTTTAGTTAAATTAACTGTTCCGCATTAAATAGAACTACCCTTTCCTTGACTGTACACATTGATTTACCGAAACGTCCATAAATCCACATTGCGTAAATCCCAGTTTCGCGCAACACGATTTTTATAACGCGACATTTCCCTGTAACCTATTACAATTCCCACGTTATACGAGGGTTACCTATATTCAATTTGAGTTTTACCAAACTTATAACCGATCTAAATTCCAAGTTTAACGAAATCCCAGATGCGCGTTTTACAAAGTATTTAGTAATATAACTAGATATAATGAACGACGTTTAATATAAACGTTTAAAGCATAAACATGGCAATAAGCTGCGGAATATGAAAGTTTCAAGGATAAAACGCAAACCTCCTATGTCGAATAAATCACCTGTTGTAGCTGCGAGGAATACAAATCCAAGGATTAAAGGGATCTTCCATTCTAATTCACGAGCTTTATCATAAAGGCGTATGATTACGAAAACACGTATATTACCTGAACTCCTATATTTCGCTAATCCCTGATCACATCTGCAAGCTCTTAACACATGTAATTCCTATTCATTGTTCCACATATTATCTTCAACTTTGTATGCAATTAATTTCACAACTTAAAATTAGTCAATTTGTTTGAATCGAAAGTATACGGTTCGTTGCTTTCACTGTTATGCTTTACGGTTGGTACTCTGAGAGATATGTCGAAAGAAATGTTTTACCATCGGTATTTACCAAGGAATATCGAATGAAAGATGTCCGTCGATAAGGTTCATTTACGACACTGTAAACTTTACGAATATCAACAAGGAAAACCGCTGCGGAAGCATGTGAAGTTTGTTAAATGTTTCGGCGCATGCGCGGTATCTGAAAGAACGCGCGGAAGATGGTGCGAAACATTTAAGAACGGAGACTCTAACCTCGAAGACTAACCACGCTTTGGAAGACCTTCCGTGATGGATGATGATATTCTTGGCAACATTTTTGAAGTGGACCCATTTTTACGAAGAAGTTATCATCGTTAATGGAAATCACATTGTTCATTCAATATTAATGAACAACATAGAATTCTATTACTTTCGTTTACTAAAAGAACGGACAGAATTCTCCGGCAGACTTAATATTTGTATTATATTCTTTACACTTTATTCTATTCGAGGAAAATCCTCGAACTGGATTTTGTGACAACGAAGCTGAGTACTAATGGAGCTAAGCATCGAGAGTAAGGTTCTATTGAATTCATACAGCGAGAAAGGATTCTGCGGAGTTAGTGATACAAGGGGTGGTAACATTGCAAAGATCTGGGTCACGGTAGTCCATTAACCTGATTACCGCGTTGAAAGTAGCGACCTCTTTTACGTGACTGACAAATCTAAACAGAACCTACATTCCACATCGTCTTTAAATAATCTTCTATACATCACCCGTTTGTCGCAAGACACTTAAAAGGATTTCTATTAAATTGCATTGTGTTTATTTATAATAATACTTATCAACCATTGGTATTAGAACATAAGATGAGCGTTTGTATACATATTTCGTTTGCATACAAGTTGTTGCTACATTACATAGAATACCGGGTGTGATGATAATGATGTAATGGAATGGCTTCGTAGTGATGAAGGCGATAATAATGATGCTTTAATGCAAATGGTAACTGCGAACGAAAGTGATGATGAAGAAGATGTGTTAATCAAAATAATCTTTCTAATGATCATTTTTTTAAATTTGGATTTCTGGAAATTATAAATACTTCTGAAGACGATTTTTCCGGACTCTTAATTAGAAAATGTTTCCTTACGAATGAAGATTTCATTCTCTTTAGTATGAAACGTAAGCGGTGTAAAAATAAGGTTAGACACGTAAGCTTACTATAAAATGCTTACTTTAAAATCGGATGTTTCATAGTATGAAATTGTTTACCAATAAAACGCCAGGCTTTTACACAAAAAAGGAATGTATAACCTTGTAAAACGTTGGAAAAGAGTTGTAGAAATAAATGGTGTCTACTTCACCAAGTAAAATTACTTTCCAGAATGATCAGAGTATTTGAATTTTGATTTAAAAATCCGCACAAACTTTTTCCGGAAAATAGCTAATAAAATCACGCGAATTACAGATACGAGAAGAGGTTAAAATTTGTTGCACAGTGTAATTAGATCAATACATAGACATCTTTTTAAAAAAGCTTCAAAATAGAAGAAAAAGTTTCGCAAACGTGATACGCCAGATTTATCGCAGGATATGTTGAAGGTTCGAAGAAGAACAGTTCAGCAGTTGGTACTGCGAAAACCATATCCGGTAAAGGGTGATTCCGCTCGAAAAGGAACGGAAGACACTACGTTTGCTGGACTCTCGGATTCTGCTGAGTATTCAGTTTGTTTGGGAATATCGGCTTTACTCGTTCTCGCCTAAATCTCTTGCAAGTTCTCTTCCGGAACATCCGTTTTCCTCGGAAGTATGCCGAAAGGTTTGTACTGGCAAAGCCGATTCTGATGAGCTGGTCAGTTTGAATGGCTACCAAACAACTCTCCGTATTTCTATGAAAGTATAATATTATCTCTTTGCGCGCGAGTCTACTCTAGAGGCGATTCTCAGTCGCCATTCATTTGTTGCGGTACTCTAGAGGCGATTCTCAGTCGCCACTCATTTGTTGCGGTACTCTAGAGGCGATTCTCAGTCGCCATTCAGTTTGCTCCGGTACTCTAGAGGCGATTCTCAGTCGTCATTCAGTTTGTTGCGGTACTCTAGAGGCGATTCTCAGTCGCCACTCATTTGTTGCGGTATTCTAGAGGCGATTCTCAGTCGCCACTCATTTGTTGCGGTACTCTAGAGGCGATTCTCAGTCGCCACTCATTTGTTGCGGTACTCTGGAGGCGACTCTCAGTCGCCACTTCGTTTGTTGCGGTATTCTGGTGGCGATTCTCAGTCGCCACTTCGTTTGTTGCGGTACTCTAGAGGCGATTCTCAGTCGCCATTCAGTTTGTTGCGGTACTCTAGAGGCGATTCTCAGTCGCCACCTCATTTGTTGCGGTATTCTGGAGGCGATTCTCAGTCGCCACTTCGTTTGTTGCGGTACTCTAGAGGCGATTCTCAGTCGCCATTCATTTGTTGCGGTACTCTAGAGGCGATTCTCAGTCGCCACTCATTTGTTGCGGTATTCTAGAGGCGATTCTCAGTCGCCACTTCGTTTGTTGCGGTACTCTAGAGGCGATTCTCAGTCGCCACTCATTTGTTGCGGTATTCTGGAGGCGATTCTCAGTCGCCACTCATTTCTTGCGGTACTCTAGAGGCGATTCTCAGTCGCCACTTCGTTTGTTGCGGTACTCTAGAGGCGATTCTCAGTCGCCACTCATTTGTTGCGGTATTCTGGAGGCGATTCTCAGTCGCCACTCATTTGTTGCGGTACTCCAGAGGCGATATAACGAGTATAACGCGGTACTTGTACAACGCGGTTCCGATATAACGCGGCTCACAAATTGTGGCGATTCTCGTATAACGCGGTACTTATACAACGCGATTTCAATATAACGCGTTCATATGAACAACATTTCACGTTCTGATTTCCTTCATTATTAAATGAAATTATACGAATTGAATAACGCGGTATAAAGAACACTCGATACTATTCTCTCACAGTGCGCGGACCCGAATTCCGCTAATTCACGTGGTACAACGAAAGCTGCATAAATGTATGGAAACCGCGTCTAACTTTAACGTTTACTTTAAACGTTAGAATGAACATTAAAAGTAAATAGAATATAAAGCCTTTGCCCATTTTATAATTTTACCATTAATATTAAACTATTTTCTTGCCATGCAGACACATTGTATCGGCACCCGGCTGTAATAAGATTTTGTTGCCTTCAAAATCGGTCGGCGCCGTTTTTCTAAACCCCTTTTTCCAAACCGATGGCCCACATCGCACCTAAAAATTGCGTCCTATAGAATTAGTTGTGTCTATACTACGTCTTTTCAAAATCTCGTGGGAAAATCGCATACACAACTGACACCACTTCGTACAATGACAACGTAAATCCTGATCCTGGCCATTGTTCTGTTAGACTGACAAAAACGGTAAGTCCTAGAAAGACAATACATTAGACATTTTTATTCGACTTAATAAGCACTACAAAGATCTGTAAATCTTGTTCACTTTAGATGAGGTCGAAATGTTGACCTTTGAACCCGTTTTTTGGGAGCAAGGTCACTCATCTACAGCCAATTTTGATTGCATTGTAAAACACTCGTCGAGACCTACAATTTGAGCTATGACTCGTCCAAAGTGTATACAAAGTGAATACAAAGTGAATACAAAGTGAATACAAAGTGCGACCTTCCCCCTGTGAGATCTTCTTGTTCGTATTGAATCAAGTTTGACCAAAGTACGTTCCCTCCGGTTCTCCTAAACTTACCTGAATAGAAACAGAATTCATGTGCAGGCGAAAATGATTCAGGACACTTAGTGTACCGTAACTTAGGAATTAGGTAAAGGCTTACAACTACATAATTGCAGTTCCTAAACTGTCAGCAAGTACAGTTACTTTATACGAATCCTGACTAGAATTTATACCGCTTTCATGACGTGCTGCGATTGGATGATCATCTCGCATTATCCCGACTCATTATTCCTGTTTTTGCAACTTCTTCGAAAATGCATTACGATGGCCTTTAACACTAGAACTACACCTCGCTTATTATTATTGTTTATTGAGAATTATACAATTATTACCATTGTATTTGATGCCAACTTCGCGGTGTTCAAGGTATTGAATACAGTCGGGAAGATTACTGAAGATAACAATGAATTCAGAACCCTGGGAATGTAACAGTCTCTTACTTCGAATCCTGACCAAGCGATTCGCTACGACATTTGAATTTCCCGCGGAAATTCCGAGCATAGTCCGAATCGTTTTTGCATTAAGAGGAGTAGCAATTTGCAATGAGGATTATAGAAGGGCGGATGTAGATATCCGGAAATGATTCGATAAGATCATGAAGGACGTGTGCATTGGTTGGGGAGCGTAGTGGGCGTTTACGAAGGATCTTGTGGGAAATCCGAAATTAATCCGGGATGACTCTCGGAGGATCGTGATACGGCGGGGTTACCAAGTGCAGAAGGGGTTAGGTTCTCGTCGCTAAAACCAGACCGGAAGTCATAAGGGGAACAGCCGGGCATTGTCTTCAACGAGCAACTAGCTACGGTGTAGCACGTGCTGTTGGCAACTTTGGTAATTATGTATAAGGTGCCCCGTGAGTTTAACTTGCCGCGTCACGTGACATTGCAACCTGACACACTGCTGAAGTCACGTGAGGTCATACTCATTGATTTCAATTAAGGCTTTTATTCTACCCTTCGGAAAATTGCCACTCCTGCTTCCATCTTGGCACTCTTAATGCCCCGTTTCCTGTCTGCAAAATAAGGAGCCAATTATTAATGCCATATTTGGATTACATATGAGAATTGGAATTTAATGGCCAGGATGGTATTATTATTATGATATTATTATGATAACGGGAAAGAGGTTAGGTATTGATGAAAGATGTGGTGATCAGAAGGAGAGCAATTAGGAATGTATGGAGGATGAAGTTAAACTCATCATTCGGAAATGGTTCATTCTTTGGGGACTGAGAGGCGACATGAACATTTTCTATAGGTATATTTTGTTATTGGATATTAAATCACCGATAACTGAAGTCAGTTTTAATGGCGCCTTTTAGTTGCTACTCGAATTGTCGCAATAAACTGCGTGGCGACTGAGAGTCGCCTCTAGAATACCGCGACAAACGGAGTTGCGGCTGAGAATCGCCTCTAGAGTACCGCGGTAAACTGAGTGGCGACTGAGAGTCGCCTCTAGAGTACTACAAGAAACTGCGTGGCGACTGAGAGTCGCCTCTAGAGTACTACAAGAAACTGCGTGGCGACTGAGAATCGCCTCTAGAGTACCGCATCAAACTGAATGGCGACTGAGAATCGCCTCTGGAGTACAGCAACAAATGAGTTGCGACTGAGAATCGCCTCTAGAGTACCGCAACAAATGAGTGGCGACTGAGAATCGCCTCTAGAGTACCGCGACATACTGAGTGGCGACTGAGAATCGCCTCTAGAGTACCACAAGAAACTGATTGGCGACTGAGAGTCGCCTCTAGAGTACTACAAGCAACTGAGTGGCGACTGAGAATCGCCTCTAGAGTACCGCAACAAATGAGTGGCGACTGAGAATCGCCTCTAGAGTACCGCAACAAACGAGTGGCGACTGAGAATCGCCTCTAGAGTACCACAAGAAACGGAGTGGCGACTGAGAATCGCCACTAGAGAACCGCGGCAAACTGAGTGGCGACTGAGAATCGCCTCTAGAGTACAGCAACAAACTGAGTGGCGACTAAGAATCGCCTCTGGAGTACCGCGGCAAACGAAGTGGCGACTGAGAATCGCCTCTAGAGTACCACAAGAAACGGAGTGGCGACTGAGAATCGCCACTAGAGTACCGCAACAAATGAGTGGCGACTAAGAATCGCCTCTAGAGTACCGCAATAAACGGAGTTGCGGCTGAGAATCGCCTCTAGAGTACCGTAACAAATGAGTGGCGACTGAGAATCGCCACTAGTGTACCGCGAGAAACTGAGAATCGCCTCTAGAGTACCGCATCAAACTGAGTGGCGACTGAGAATCGCCTCTAGAGTACCGCAACAAACTGAGTACCGACTGAGAATCGCCTCCGAATGCAAAGGGTTAAAATGGCGTCGTTTTAAGATCTGGTGACGAATTACGTAATGATCGATTCAAATCAGAATCAGATTTAGCGTTACTTCTTGACTACATCAACTACTGTTCCGAAGGAGCAACCGAGTTGGTTTTTGCTTGAATTCCGATGTCCTAATTACTCGTCCCGGATAGCAATCCACTCGGCGAGTTTAATTACTCCCGATAATCGGCCAGATCCTTCGCATCCTTCTTCTCAGAGAATCCTACGAACAGATTGCGATGACTTTAGATGCTATTCTGACATTGAGATGGGAATCCGGGGATAAATACAAAATGGCGACTTTAGATCTCGTCAAATTGTCTACTCAACCTCTGCTATCCATATAAACGCTGCAGACACAGTTTCCAAAGAATTTCTGAAAGGAATTCTAATAATATAATCAAATCCCGAAGGAATTACAATATTAACACATTCACACAAAATGCGTTACAAAATTTTCCAACAAAATATTTTCAAACATTTTCAGAAATGATATTATTTTTTAATAATTTCTTAACTTATATGGCACTTATAACTTTTCCGGGTATCATCAACCAATTTCTTGAAAATTATTAGATTTTTAGATATCTATTAATTTTCGTATCTCATTACACATCTTTAAAATTGTATTAAAAATGGAAAGCCGATTAAAAGGTTTAATTAACCCTTATCACTTCATTTTCGTTCACATTCACATTATAAACTTTTAATACAAACCTCATCGCCACTTCTGTCCATATTAATTTTTGAACGACTTTTCATACTAAACATTATATTTCAAGACTCTCCAACAGATAAAATCAAATGGAATAAATCAGTAGTAAATCGCCGACTGGTGTTTGACAGTGTTAATAATAGTTAATGCTCTCCAGACGCAAAAAAAGAGAAAGTGGGTTTAACAATAGTATCTGCATGTAAACCATTGCAAATGCCTTAAATCGCGACAGTAATAAACACATTAAGCAAGGAGCTTAATGTGCGGCCAGAAATCATGAGTAACATCGACCGCCATTGTCATTCCAAGTATGTTCGTTACACTATACCTATTACGTAAACTATACTGCGAGGATTCCGGTCGTGCAAACAGTGACCTGTGGGGCTGGCTTTACTACTCCATAAATCGCGAGACGTTGGAACAACTGTGCTTCTGACATTGGCCAACGATACTAGCGAATCGCAAGCGCGAGAAGAAATTTCATTCGGCGAGTATATCGTTGTTTGAAATTATGAAAACAATTTCGTCCAAGGAAATGCAAACCTGGCAGGGACTAATTGCAATTCCTAAGCTGTATTTGCACTTAATGAAATTACTTTGATGTTAACACTTTGACGGCCGCTGTCACGTGTACGTGACTTCGACAGCCAGCGGTTATCGGCCGGTGTCACGTTAATGTGACTTCGCACTACAAATCAGAGACCAGCATTATTAAATATTTCGAGATCGTAGATTTGACGTTTGTATGTTAACACTTTGACGGCCGCTCATTTTACTCAAAGTCGCGCTACTACCGCCGGCATCTCTCGCGTACTGAAATACGAAAAATTCACAAAACCAATAATTTGAGAATTAAAAAACGCCAATAAACTCGTAAGAATTGGAAAGCAGTAACTCAAAAACAGTTAAAATGGATTAATATAGAAACGTCGAATCTACGATCTCGAAATACTTATATAATGCTGGTCTAAGATTGCCAGTGCGAAGTCACATTTACGTGACACCGGCCGATAACCGCTGGCTCGCGAAGTCACGCACACGTGACAGCGGCCGTCAAAGTGTTAAGAGTCTTCTTCTTCGTTCTGAATGCTAGAAAGAATAAGTGATCCAACAAATTTCGGAAAATATAAAATTGTCCAAAATGAAATTGCGTCCATCTCGATGGGGCGCTCGAAATACAGCAAAATGCGTTATAAACATTTTTGATACGATCAATAGAAAACAAGTGATTTGAGGTGATCATAGTTATTGAGTCACCCGGTATATAAAATTACTTCACTACTACGTAGATACGTAATGCAACATTGTTTCTTGAATTACGGTGAACGGTTTATCGGGTGCTGGCGCAAGAGAAGTATTTAGTAATTCAGGACATCCCTGTGGGATCCTTGTATCCTGCAACAGTTTAGTTGGTACCCTTGGCTCGTACAATGAATACTAATGGCGCCCTACCGGTAAACTAAGTCCTGATAAAGGGGGACTGTTATACCTTACTGGTTTGTCACTGATTGAGCTCAGCTCCGTGAAGATGCAAAACTTTTAATTAGTTACTGATCCTTTTGCTAAAAGAATTTCATCCAAGGAGATAAAAGCGCGACAGGAATAAATTGAAACTTTCTTCCCAGGCTGTACTGGGAATTAATAAAATTACTTGGATATTGACACGTTGAACGTCGTGGCGGTCACCGGTGACCACCGATGTCAATATTACTAAAAGTCGAATCAATTATATCGGCAATATTTGTCAAATTTTCAATATTTTTAACTTTATGATAACGATTTAAAGTAATCAATGTATCGTAGAGCATTTTAACAGTTTTATTTTTAAACGTTATGCAGACTTTGCACTCCAAATTAACGCTTTTGCAGATCATATTTACTCTTTTGCACTCCCAATTAACGTTTTTGCAAATTAAATTCACCCTTTTGCAAATTAAATTCACCCTTTTGCAAACCAAGGTTTTTTGGCTTTTCAAGCTTTAGACGTTAGGGACGCGTATCACGAGGTATCGTATAACACGGATTTCGGCATGGCGTTCAACGTGTTAATATTATCTCGACTATATCAGTTGAATGTCTAAAGGCGTCAAGCATACACAGTGAACAATTTTCAAAAGGGAAAGGGTTAAATCGTCCGCCATAGGGTTAAGACAGTGATTTCCAACCAGTGTGCCGCGAAAAGATTTAGTAGATCATTAATTAAATCATTATCGAAAAATGGCCAAAGCACGATAAGTGTACATATCAAAATTAAAACCTCGTTGAATTGATTATACGAGTATATCATTGTTATAATAAACGTATACACAATATAGTAAAAAATATATTAATGATTATAATTTAAGCGTGTCGCAGGAGTTTACCCCGCTGACTGCAATAACACGTCTGCATTTCAAATAAATTTGTTTGTTAAAAGGTATAAACGATTGACTCCAGTTTTGTGTTTTAACGCACAATAACAATTTCTCGCTAGAGAAAGTCTTAATGTCGTATTTCAGTCGCCACACGAATTGCCGCAAAGAAACTAAGTGGCTACTGAGAGTCGCCTCTGGGGTGTAACCAAAGGGTTAAGTACAGGCAGTGTACAGGAAAACTGTCCAACAACGTAACATTAGCATTTATAATATCCACCCTTCCGCTCAAAAGTTGGAATCTGTTAGCGTTTTAAAAGAAATACTGAGTTTCTTAAGTAAACAAATATTGTATTTATAATATAATCCGCGAAGAATCCGCGAAGAACCACGTCTTGGACGAATTTGCGTTCGCCGTGCGCATATCCCCGCCTCCATTCCCTGTTCCGAACACGCTATTGGCTTAGTTCCACGGGGGCGTGACCGGTGAAGTCAGGGATTGGAGCATTGCCGGGGAGTAGGGTAAGGCGGCTGCGCGAGCTGTGGTCAAACTGATCGTGGACTGCCAGTAGGTTCAAGTGTGCCGTAACATAAAAAGGGTTGAAAAACACTGTGGTAAGAGAATACCAGTGGAAACCCGACAATCATCAGGATCTTGGTTGAAGGTTATCAACCTTCGTCATTATTGCTAGGTGACGACGTAGAAACGTGACCATTCCCGTTTATACGAACGGAAGTAACTACATCACCATTTCTGTCTAGATTCTGATCCATAATGGCCGCACTGGACACGTTTATGGACAGAATAATGGCTGCACAGTCAGACGGAAATGCCATGAAATAGGATTGCGCCTGATAAACGCGAATATTCTATTATAACTGCGAGGATATCCGCAGAATTTAGCTACAAACATCCTTGTATTATATGATCTTGGTTGCGTCCCAACGTAAAAGGACCATGTTTGTGGATATGAATACTGGGAATAATAGAATTCGATGGACACGTTCTGTTAGCACTTATTAGGATTAGATTCGGGTACACATGTTCGTGTTAATCACTTCGAGTCCATGCGTGCAAGAAACGAGGAACGTTCTACAGGGTGGTTCACAAATGCCGGTGCCGCTTAGTCAGGAATTTTTTACGGACCCAGAACCGGTGCTAGTTAGTCAGGAATTTTTTACGGACCCAGAACCGGTGCCGTCAGTCAGGAATTTTTTACGGACCCAGAACCGGTGCTAGTTAGTCAGGAATTTTTTACGGACCCAGAACCGGTGCCGCTTAGTCAGGAATTTTTTACGGACCCAGAACCGGTGCCGGTCAGTCAGGAATTAATATGTGTCTAAATATTTTTTTCCTCTGACATTGTTTTCTATCATAAAAAATAAGTAGATATTCAAGTTAAGTGCACCACCCTGTATAACAGAAAAATCTCTAGCTCAAATGTTGCATCTCCTTACTAAAAAATAAAAATTAGAATTCAAATTAAAATTAGAATTGCAGGATTTCAATTTACACAGCATTTTCGGGAACCAATCTACCGCGTAAATTGAAGGTTACAGTTTGTTACGTGGGAACAAATCTGAATTAGTAAAAATTCTCTTGCAGCAGTTGAGGATTATGTTCTTCAATTTCCCCTACATGTGCAGGGCACACTTTTTATGACAGGATTTCCATAATGTCAATTAGTTTGTTTTGTACCCCTGGCAGACCAGCGCACGTTGGTCACCTGGCACGCAGACCTTTTTTTCAGACCGCCGATAAGTTACTCCGTTGGTAAAAGGCCAAAACGGTACCCTTTGTGCCATTTACGAGTCTCCAGGGTGGAGTTTTCATTAATCAATATTTCATAAGTTAAGCAACGAATCGCCACCCGTTAAACACGCCTGGATTACAATATATATATATATACTCGACAAGTTAAGGAAAGCAGGAACTATTCAGGGCCGGCGCTAGGGTTCTTGGCGCCCTACGATTATTGCTATAATAATTTTTAGCATTAACTGGTATTTGTAACTGTAATTACTTAAAATTTACGTATGACTAAAAGTCACGTCGGATTCTCAAAAGACCACTTGAATAAAAGTTCAAAAAATTCTCCTTTCGCGACCAAGAAAAAATGCGAATTCGAATTACCTGCCATTTTTAACCCTTTGCGGTCGGTGTCCCCGTAGCGGGGACATTTCCAAATCGTCGTAGAAGTCGGTGTCCCCCTAGCGGGGACATTTTTAAATAGTCGTAGAAGTCAATGACCCCGCAGCGGGAACCTTCGGGAACCTTACGTATTATAAGTAGTATTAAATACAACAAATCAGTTTCAACAAATTCTGTGTGTTTTAATATCCATATATTGACTTTAAATCCTGTACGGAAAAGGAATTGCGAAACGATAGATTCGCTCCGACCTACTGGTACTCCCAAAAGCGAAATCTGCCGATCGCAAAGGGTTAATAAAGAATTTATATCATTTATAAAAAAGCTTATCATACGATCATAGTAAAGGTTAGACATAACATCTGACTATAATTGAAATAAATTGAACTCGTTTACCCCGCGAGGTACAGAGTCCAAGCAATAATGTACATTATACGAGAAGAATTGCATCGGAAGGAAGGAAATTGTCGTATTCGAATCAATAAACGAGCGCACGCTGGATTTCGATTTCCCATTGCAATGGATTCCTCGTAATAGTCAATCGCGAGTTACGTCCCGGTGTATCGCGCATCGCCTCCAGAAAATTGCATTTGCTACTGAATTTTCTTCGTCGCTTGGATCAGAGACGGCACTGGGGAATCCCCATCACTTTACGGCAGTATACGCCAGATTGGCTCGTCAAATTATACGTCTGTTTCTTCGATGTTCATGCAGATTTACTTGCCTTGATATTCAGAGCCGTGCCTACGGCATTTGATAAAACACTTTGGGAAATGGACGGCAAGCATTGAACCCAGTTTCATCGAATATTAAGGTACTTCGGAAGAAAGCGGTTTCGACAAAATAAAAATTCTACGTGAATGGTACAAAGACGGCTATTTCAATTTTGAGGTATTTTGAGACCTAACCCAGTGTTATGGAATATTAAGGTACTTCGGAACAAAGCGGTTTGGACAAAATAAAAATTCTACGTGAATGGTACAAAAAATGGTTATTTCAATTTTGAGGTATTTTGAGACCTAACCCAGTGTCATCGAATATTAAGGTACTTCGGAACAAAGCGGTTTCGACAAAATAAAAATTCTACGTGAATGGTACAAAGACGGCTATTTCAATTTTGAGGTATTTTGAGACCTAACCCAGTGTTATGGAATATTAAGGTACTTCGGAACAAAGCGGTTTGGACAAAATAAAAATACTACGTGACTGGGACAAGAAACGGCTCTTTCAATTTTGAGGTATTTTGAGACCTAACCCAGACCTAATCCAGTGTCATTTAATATTAAGGTACTTCGGAATAAAGCGGTTTGGACAAAATAAAAATACTACGTGAATGGCACAAGAAACGGCTCTTTCAATTTTGAGGTATTTTGAGACCTAACCCAGACCGAATCCAGTGTCATCGAATATTAAAGTTCTTCCAAATAAAGCGGCTTCGGCAAAATAAAAATTATACTTGAATGGCACAAAAAATGGCTATTTCAATTTTGAGGTATTTTGAGACCTAACCCAGACCTAATCCAGTGTCATCGAATATTAAAGTTCTTCCAAATAAAGCGGCTTCGGCAAAATAAAAATTATACTTGAATGGCACAAAAAATGGCTCTTTCAATTTTGAGGTATTTTGAGACCTAACCCAGACCTAATCCAGTGTCATCGAATATTAAGGTACTTCGGAACAAAGCTTCTTCGACAAATTAAAAATTCTACGTGAATAGTACGACAAATTATGCGGTGGATACATTCCAGAGAAATGCGCATTAAAAAAGCCGCACAAAAAAGATATAGTTTTCTTTTGCAAAATTAGGGAAAGTTAGTTGAAATACCAGCAGCACAAGAAAGATAACTTACACATTCAGTTGTTTTATTTAGTTTATGCATAAAAAGATTTTAAATTCGAACGAGAAAAGCTTGATTTGTGTGTGGCAATTATTCCATTCTCTCTTAATTTCCAACAGAAAAAACATAAAAGAACGAAAATAAATGGATAAGCGAGTTACGCTGTTAACATTTTCTAGGTTTCTCGGATTACTTATTTTTCCTTGCTTTCTTACTTCACCGCATAACTTCAAAACTGCATTATAAAGATACGCATAAGAAGACTCGACTGTCTCATATTATCCCACCATCAAATTATATCCACGGAATATATTTTCTAATATATGGAGATATATAATTCGAAAAATAGAATAATGGTTTACCTAAAAGTGGTAAATAAATAACCAATCTTCACTGCTAATATTTTAATAGAAAATTCAATTCGGCGAATCTATTATTTGACTCGTAGTTTGGATGATTAAATTACACTGCCTCTCTTGATGTTCCATTAACCAATTAGAGTATTATAATCTGTCGGTCGGCTTGAAAGCTTTCAGCAGAATACGTGGAAACCGTAGAATCCTATTAGTATCCTCTAGATTTCAATAATCTTTTTAAAACCAAAATGAATACATAAAGTGAATGCAAAAAGTATTCATACAGCAGTGAATTTTAACAAAAAACTCGTAGAATTTGGTCTGTGGATATTTCAATAAAAAATATGAATAAATAATATTTTCTTTGATGAAATTCATTGCGAAGATCTCTAAGAACATGTACATACAACTTGTTTGTCAAAATGTTTTAAATAAACAAAATTATCCTGGTCAGACTTTAGGAAGTAGCATCCCGAAAACAGCGTTATATCCAAACCGCGTTGTGTAAGTACCGCGTTATATCAAAACCGCGTTGAATAAGTACCGCATTATACGAGGCTTCCACGCAATATTAATTCGACGTGCGGAAGAAGTACGAACGGACGCAACTGCGTTTTCCACGTTCTTCAGATCAAACAGTTAAAAAGCATTAAAATCAAAATATGATTGCATTTTCTTCAAACTTCGGACGTTTATCAAAATATGATTGCATTTTCTTCAAACTTCGGACGTTTATCAAAATATGATAGCATTTTCTTCAAACTTCGGACGTTTATCCTTCTGTTCTGTTGTCCCCTCGACTTAATGAATTTTGGATTCACAATCCAATGCTAATATTGCTGAAACCCTCCATTTTCCCTGCTTGCGTATATTTGCCCAAATGCGTCTTACAAAGCAAACAGCTTAGGATTCGAAATTTACTGTGCGTTAAACTCTCGGCAGAGACTTAGTCTTTTGTTATAACATACAAGACAAAGTTCAACAAGAAACTGGGCTACCAATCAAACAAAGAGATGTTGAGATAGACTTTGCCCGGTCGTTAGGATCAAAATTTATTAAACCTCGTTTAATATAACGTTTGGATATAACGCGGTACTTACACAACGCGGTTTCGATATAACGCGGTACTTACACAACGAGGTTTGGATATAACACGGTGTTGGTGTTATATCCTGTGGCGATCCTTGTATAACGCGATACTTATACAACACAGTCCACAAACTGTGGCGATCCTTGTATAACGCGGTTCACAAATCGTGTCGGGTCTCCTATAATGCTGTTCTCAAATAGTGGCGACTCTCGTATAACGCGGTTCTCAAATAGTGGCGACTCTCGTATAACGCGGTTCTCAAATTGTGGCGACCCCCGTGTAACGCTGTTCACAAATAGTGGCGACTCTCGTATAACGCAGTTCTCAAATTGTGGCGACCCCCGTATAACGCTGTTCACAAATTGTCGCGACTCTCGTATAACGCGGTTCTCAGATAGTGGCGACTCTCGTATAACGCGATTCTCAAATAGTGGCGACCCCCGTATAACGCTGTTCACAAATTCTGGCGACTCTCGTATAACGCGATTCTCAAATTGTGGCGACCCCCGTATAACGCTGTTCACAAATTGTAGCCACCCGCGAATAACACTGTTCACAAATTGCGGCAATCCCCGTATAATGCTGTTCACAAATTGTGGCGACCTTCGTATAACGCGGTCCAAACATTGTGATCCTCGTAAAACGCGGCACTTATTCCGACGAGGCGAATATTACTGAAACCCGAATCAAATATGTCGCCAATATTAACAAAATTGTCAATGTTTTTATTAGTTATTTTTAATTGCATATATTTGAGGAGAAATACTTGCGAAATAATCTGATGAATAATTTAACATCTCAAATGGCGGGCCATGAATCGAAATTCCACTGTTTAAACAGATACAGTGTCCTATATCTGGAATACTCAAACTCCCCAAAGGTTCAAGGCAAATTAATTGTCTTATCTAATTTATGTCAGTGGTATTGGCTAACTTCGTTGGCTGCCTATTTGGTGTTAATAAAGTTTGCCGCGCTATCTGTGTATTGAGATGAACCGCAGATAAATCAACTCCTATTGGTGATCTACTATCAGATATAGAATACACTTCTGCTTGAACAGTTGCAGAATGTAATTACTTGGAAGCCAGTGGATAGCAATTAACTTTAATTTTCAATTAATTCTTCCAAACATGAATTTATTAGATTTTATTTATTTATTGATTTTAGAATTTATTAGATACATTTATTTAGATTTCTATACTTTTTTCATTTATTCGTTGCCTCTTGTATTTACATACAGTGACCATAAAAAATATTCGCGTAGCAGCGAATTTTAACACAAACCTGGTAGAATTTTGTTTATATACAATATTTTATCAAACAAGTGATATATAGAAGATTCTTAGTGATCATCGCAATGAATTTCATCAAAAATAAATATTATTTATCCATATTTTGTATGGAAATATTTACAATTGGTTTTATGCGGAAACTAAGCTCTACAAGGTTGTTGTGTATTCGGCATAACGCGGTTTTGATACAACGCGGAACTTATACAACGCTGTACTTATACAACGCGGTACTTATACAACGCGGTTTTGATATAACGCGGTTCTTATACAACGCTGTACTAATACAACGCGGTACTTATACAACGCTTTACTTATACAACGCGGTTTTGATATAGTGCTGTACTTATACAACGCGGTTTCGATATAACGCGGTACTTATACAACGCTGTTTCGATATAACACGGTACTTACACAACGCGGTTTTGATATAACGCGGTACTTACACAACGCGGCACTTACACAACGCGGTTTTGATATAACGCGGTACTTACACAACGCGGTTTCAATATAACGGGCTACTTATACAACGCGGTTTCGATATAACGCGGTACTTACACAGCGCGGTTTGGATATAACGCGGTACTTATACAACGCGGTTTTGATATAACGCGGTACTTACACAACGCGGCACTTACACAACGCGGTTTTGATATAACGCGGTACTTACACAACGCGGTACTTATACAACGCGGTTTCAATATAACGGGCTACTTATACAACGCGGTTTCGATATAACGCGGTACTTACACAGCGCGGTTTCGATATAACGCGGTACTTACACAGCGCGGTTTGGATATAACGCGGTACTTATACAACGCGGTTTTGATATAACGCGGTACTTACACAACGCGGCACTTACACAACGCGCTTTTGATATAACGCGGTACTTACACAACGCGGTACTTATACAACGCGGTTTCAATATAACGGGCTACTTATACAACGCGGTTTCGATATAACGCGCTATCGATATAACGCGGTACTTATACAACGCGGTTTTGATATAACGCAGTTCCGATATAACGTTGTTTCGATATAACGCGGTACTTATATAACGCGGTTTCGATATAACGCGGCACTTACACAACGTGGTTTCGATATAACGCGGTACTTATACAACGCGGTTTTGATATAACGCAGTTCCGATATAACGTGGTTTCGATATAACGCGGTACTTATATAACGCGGTTTCGATATAACGCGGCACTTACACAACGTGGTTTCGATATAACGCGGTACTTATACAGCGCGATTTTGATATAAGCGGTTTAGATATAACGCGGTATTTACACAACGCGGTACTTATAGAACGCGGTTTTGATATAACGCAGTTCCGATATAACGTGGTTTCGATATAACGCGGTATTTACACAACGCGGTTTCGATATAACGCGGTATTTACACAACGCGGTTTCGATATAACGCGGTACTTATAGAACGCGGTTTTGATATAACGCAGTTCCGATATAACGTGGTTTCGATATAAGGCGGTACTTATACAACGCGGTTTTTATATAACAAAGTTTCGATATAACGTTGTTTCGTCGCAACGTGGCTTAATAATAGTAACTCAAAGATTTTCACGTTAGACCCCACCAAAGTTCGAATCATGCAATCGCAGTGTTTATTTAATAATTGTCCACTCCCATTTGCACGTTGCTCGTCAGAAATAAAACCAGCCGTAGGAATATTACAGAAAAAGTGGAGCGTTTGGATTTATTGAAATCTAATCGATGGTCACTCATTTGCCGGAACGCCGATTGCACGATTTGCTTCGGAAAATCTGGAACGTAACCCGCGCCATGTATGTACATTGTACATATTGCTCGATGGTGGATGTACACATTTCAATTTGCATTCAAAATAAATATGTCGCGTGTGCGCGCCGAGTTAAATGCACCCGCATGCATACACCGAATTTACTGTCCCGAGATCGGCCGATTTGATACCGGCCACAATGCACGCCCGAGCAATAATATTTCCCGCAAGACAACTTGATATGCAACTGATGCTTACCCGTGCGCCCGCCGCAAAATCACCATAATACTTGAGAACCAATATCGCATAACACGGTAATGTTCCATGTTATTCTCTATCAGACAATATATTAGATCTGACGAAAAAATCGGATTGATTTTAGCAAAGTAAAATACGTGTAACCCTCGTACAACACGGTACTTTTATAACGCGGTTCACAAATTCTTTGTAAATACTAACATTTGGACTCATGTTTAGTAAGACTTTTTGTTTGTTTTGACGAGTATTACAGGTCCCACAAAGGGTCTAACCGGTTAAGGGGGGCCCAAAGTGCCCCTAAAGCAAATCTAACAAAATTGAGAACAATACTATCACTAATACCTACTTACTCAAATAATATAATTATAGTTCTGCAACTCCTTCGATACAAAATCGGCATTTTTCGGAATTTTTTTGCGTTTTTTATTTGTCACAGCTTGGATTTGCAACATAAAAATCTAAAAAAATTCTGTAATATGTATATTGCTAACTGACGTGCCACTAATTTTTTTCAAAATTTTTCATGCACTCAGTTGGAAGGAATTGAACAAAAACGTGATTTTTCGTTTTTTGCCCTTTACTACCCCCCCAGTCGAGATACAAAGTTGAAACTTGGCACAGATTGTTTCTTGTTTCATAAGCTATCGAATGACCCATCGCAAGTCCAATTTGGTTTAGGGGCACTTTGGACCCCCTTAACTGGCTAGACCCTTTGACCCAAACTTTTTTGAACACCCTGTATAAATATTGCTGAATATATTTTCCGTAGTTCTACTGTTTAAATGATCGTCTTCGATGCTGAATTTCGATCACCCGTTGCGGGCAGGATTCAAATCATTTCCTGGATTTCATCTGATTGATGTCCACCTGTCAGATTTCTCCGCGAAATGTCGCATTGGTCGCTAATTAATTGTCCGCCGTTTCGATCGGTGAGCAGCAATTAGATTAGCTAACGTGCGTCCGTTCAGAAATTCCACTTGCAAATCGTGTGCAAATTAACTATTCCCTTTCCCTGCATTCGCATTTAATTTAACGTCTCGGAATTTCTACGCGTTTAGAAGAAATTACAGCTGTCCCTCGGTTTATGCAAATCAGGCATTTTTACAAATTTGTTTTTTAAGCTATGATAATAAAAAACCACTATATATTAATACTATTTGTTTTGCACTCCAAATTAACCATTTTGCAATCATATTCACTTTGTTCCAAATCAAATTCACCTGATTGCAAATCAAGCTTTTTTACAAATTTGTTTTTTTAAGCTATGATAATAAAAAACCACTATATATTAATACTATTTGTTTTGCACTCCAAATTAACCATTTTGCAATCATATTCACTTTGTTCCAAATCAAATTCACCTGATTGCAAATCAAGCTTTTTTACAAATTTGTTTTTTAAGCTGTTATAATAAAAAACCACTATATATTAATATTACAAACACCAACTACTTCACTCAAGAACTTTTATTATAATAAAAATAAAATCCAGTGTAAAGTTATTTGTTCACAATGAAATAATTCAGCGACGATGGAGCTAAACATGCACCGAGTCGCAGATGTTTACGTATACTTTTCACCTGGAAGTTCGTTGCGTAAGAACTCGCCTTAACCCGCTAGTCAATCAATGGTCCTTTTTCCTCTTAGAACCGTAGATACCGGGCCACTCCTATCTTCGTTGTCGAGTAGTTCCACGAACTATCGTTGTCCTTTACACTCTCGGCTCTGCTGTCTCTCTCGCACTCGGACTGCCATGATAAACCGTGCTGCCTGAGAACGGCTTTCTTCGTCAGAATCTCCCGTCTCTTTCCACGATGATAAGGTCATTTTACCGCTTTTGCTACGGGCGAACCTTCACGACTCTTTCCTTCTCATGTAATCCAGTATCGACCAGTTCTACGTTGACGATTCTACGCGATTCCGTTTTCCATACCGATCTCTTTCCTTCTCATATAATCCAGTATCGACCAGTTCTACGTTGACGATTCTACGCGATTCCGTTTTCCATACCGATTTCTTTCTTTCTCATATAATCCAGTATCGACCAGTTCTACGTTGACGATTCTACGCGATTCCGTTTTCCATACCGATCTCTTTCTTTCTCATATAATCCAGTATCGACCAGTTCTACGTTGACGATTCTACGATTCCGTTTTCCATACCGATCTCTTTCCTTCTCATATAATCCAGTATCGACTAGTTCTACGTTGACGATTCTACGCGATTCCGTTTTCCATACCGATCTCTTTCCTTCTCATATAATCCAGTATCGACCAGTTCTACGTTGACGATTCTACGCGATTCCGTTTTCCATACCGATCTCTTTCCTTCTCATATAATCCAGTATCGACCAGTTCTACGTTGACGATTCTACGATTCCGTTTTCCATACCGATCTCGGAAAAAATCCCGTCGGAAAATGAACTTGAAACGTTCATTTTGCTGTAATATCGGCAAACATTTTCGGTGAGGCTCGACTTGTGGATTATTGTCGTTAGATGGGATTTTAAATCCAGAATCAAATATGGTTTTCATTTTGCAATGAAAAATTAAGTATTCACGAGTTTTCAATAAAGTTATATAGAATGTTATACTTTTGAGGGAATTCGTTAAAGTTTTTCTTATATTAGAATGATTTAAGGCTGCACAGTAAAAGACTGATTCATAAACTCCATAAATCGTTGTGTAGATCTTAAAGTGGACCTACAATTATTATAAATAATATCTGCGTTAAATGTGTATAAATAACGATTTTATGAAAGCTTGTACCAATAAATGATGAATCTTTTTAAGATCTATTAAGATTTAAATCCGTAAGAAATATATAACGATTTTCACAAAAAAGGGTTTAAAATTAGACGCGATTTCCATACATTTATGCATCTTACGCTGTACACCGTGAAGTTAGCGGAATTCGGGTGCGCGCGCAGTGAGCCAGGAGCGTTATGCGTTCCCCTAACCTCACATTGTAGACTGAAAGACGCATAAATGTATAGCAATCGTCTCCAATTTTAAACCCCTTTTTTGAAAAATGCGTGGACCATCGCATCTAAAAATGGTGTGCTCTAAACCCGCTGAAATTTCAAACGGTAAACGCGGCAGCTTTCGTTGATGTTGCGCGGCGAGGACCACGTGCTGATCTACAGCGCAGGCGCATAACATAGTAGGTTCAGTTTACCGTGAGCCTTGGTTAGTGACAGTGCTTATTCACTGCGGTGCTGTTTCTCAATATTTCTTTTAAAACTGCGACTGCTTCGTGAATTCATTAAAGCAGTTTTAGATGAAAGTTCGAGGAATATTATTCTTAAATTGTGTAATAAAAATATGTTGGTAATAGTGATTGTATCAGTGTGCTAACTGCAGCAGTTTTAAGGAAACCTTTAAATTGAATAGCGAGTATTTCCCGAATTAATTAAAACAGTTATAAGTGAAAGTTCGAGGAATATGATTCTTAAATTGTGGAATAAGAATCTGTTGGTAACAGTGATGTTATAAATCTTATATTAATGTGTTAACTGCAGTGGTTTTATGGAAACGTAAATTGAATAGCTCGATACATTAATAATTGTATGAAGACATTTTTCGTTGCTGAATGGCAGTCCTCCGTAAAAATTTTATTAAAGGACCTTCAAAATGTAAGTTGTTTTGTATATTTCTGTAATTATTCACACTTTCGATACATTTGCTTCATGTCACTTTCAGCAACCGTAGTTTCGTTGAAAATATCATTGTTCACCTAACCCTCAAATTACACGGTAGATTGGTTCCCCGGAATTGCCGTGTAAATTGAAACCGTACAATTCGGATCCACATTTCACATTGAAAATAAATATGTAAAAACTTTAACAAATCCATATGAAACAATATCAATATATAACAATATATGAAACAATTTCTTCCGCATTTCTTCAAACGTGTTAAACGAAAATCGTGCAATTCGAATGTCGCGTGAATGGAGGGACGGGTGTATTTGAACGAGTTTTAGTGATATTCGCATCATCGGTCACCGGTGGCCCCCGCGGCGATCAACGTGTTAATTATAAGAACATCTACGCTGTAAATAAACACGTTGGCAGTGACGGATGCGAAAGGAATTTTTACAAAGTCGAGTGCTAGACTCGCCATGGATGTGTTTTACCGAATAAATTAATCCCGACGCTTATCTTCGAGTCTGACCTCGGTTCTTTTTGTCGTTTACTTCTTTACAGCCATTTATTTTCATTTGAACGTTTGTTTGTTTTATATTTTCTCATACGTCCCAGTAAAAAGTGGATCATCGTAGTAAACACGTAGCGTATACGTATTTGGTACATCATTTTGGGAAAGCATCATTCATCAAGTATGATGAAACAGATGGGAAGATAAAAAATATGAATATCGTGTCATATATACGTATTTGTTTCACCTGAAATTTATTAGGTCATCCCATAAGTAACGTCGTTTTTGGAATCTAACTATCACGGCAGTGCAAATGTTTTTTTAAATGAAAAATATTGATCTGACTAGGTCGTATGTTATATACTTTTGAAAGAATACTTTTTATTACACGAAAAGAGAAGTTCCTATAATCGTATTATCGAAATATGATGTGAATGTTTATATAGTAGACTCCTATATAATGCAGTTAATATGTTACGCGTTGTAGGGAATCGCGTTATAGGAAATTGGAGATAACAAGCTCGGCTTTGGTCGACTAAAGTAAACGGAGAATTCCCGCATTTTATTATAATAGCGCATTGTACGAGAATCGCGTTATATGAAAAAGTCGTCGCAACATCTTTAGCGCGTTGTACGAAATCGCGTTATAGGAAATTGGAGATAACAAGCTCAGCTGTGCTCGACTAAAGTAAACGGAGAATTCCCGCATTTTATTATATAGCGCGTTGTACGAGAATGACGTTATAGTATAAGAAAACTCGCCGTAATATCTTTATCGCGTTGTAGGAACTCGCGTTAAAAGGGAGTTTACTGTACTTGGTAAATAAGAAACGACCCTCGTCGAACGCGATTTCGATATAACGTGTCTATGTAATCCGAGTTTCGCATAACGCGACATTTCACGGTACTTGTACAACGTTCTTTTGATATAACGTGGTACTTATAGAACGCGGTTTCGATATAACGCGGTACTTGTACAACGCGGCTTCGATATAACGCGGTACTTGTACAACGCGGCTTCGATATAACGCGGTACTTATACAACGCGGTTTCGATATAACGCGGTACTTGTACAATGCGGTTTCAAAATAACGCAGTACTTATACAACGCGGTTTCGATATAACACGGTACTTATACAACGCGGTTTCAAAATACCGCGGTACTTGTACAACGCGGTTTCAATATAATGCGGTTTCGATATAACACGGTACTTATACAACGCCGTTTCAAAATAACGCAGTACTTGTACAACGCGGTTTCGATATAACACGGTACTTATACAACGCGGTTTCAAAATACCGCGGTATTTGTACAACGCCGTTTCAATATAATGCCGTTTCGATATAACACGGTACTTATACAACGCGGTTTCAAAATAACGCAGTACTTATACAACGCGGTTTCGATATAACACGGTACTTATACAACGCGGTTTCAAAATAACGCAGTACTTGTACAACGCGGTTTCGATATAACACGGTGCTTATACAACCCGGTTTCAAAATAACGCAGTACTTGTACAACGCGGTTTCGATATAACACGGTACTTATACAACGCGGTTTCAAAATACCGCGGTATTTGTACAACGCGGTTTCAATATAATGCCGTTTCGATATTACACGGTACTTATACAACGCGGTTTCAAAATAACGCAATACTTGTACAACGCGGTTTCGATATAACACGGTATTTATACAACCCGGTTTCAAAATACCGCGGTACTTGTACAATGCGGTTTCGATATAACACGGTACTTATACAACGCGGTTTCAAAATACCGTGGTACTTGTACAACGCGGTTTCAATATAATGCCGTTTCGATATAACACGGTACTTATACAAAGCGGTTTCAAAATAACGCAGTACTTGTACAACGCGGTTTCGATATAACACGGTACTTATACAACCCGGTTTCAAAATACCGCGGTACTTGTACAGCGCGGTTTCGATATAACACGGTACTTATACAACGCGGTTTCAAAATACCGCGGTATTTGTACAACGCGGTTTCAATATAATGCCATTTCGATATTACACGGTACTTATACAACGCGGTTTCAAAATAACGCAGTACTTGTACAGCGCGGTTTCGATATAACACGGTACTTATACAACGCGGTTTCGATATAACGCGCTTCACTATTTGCGGCTACCCTTATCAAACACGGCACTTATCAATGCAACTTCGATATAACGCGTCTATATAATCCGCCTCTCGCATAACGCGATTTTTATAACGCTACCTTCCGGTGGAACCTAACTCTCGCGTTGTACGAGGGTTACCTGTATATACCTTGAAATAATAAAATGAATTCTAAATCTGGCCAGGTGAAGCAAGTTTTTAGTGTCAAGATTACGAGGTAAAGATAACAATAATCAGGAATTCCTTATCATTTAACACGATAGCTAATTCCGGATAAAAATGCTTCGCGTTGCCCGATAAAATTCATTAGTGATAGAAAACTCAAGTACGATAAAGCATTCTTTGATATCACTTTATCCGCTGATGTTTCATCGGAAGTTTACCTTATTTCGTTCATTTCGACTATTATTTATTAATAATAATAATACATACTAATACATAATATGTACATTCATAATAATACACAATAATGCGTAATGACACGTACAAACACACAGTGCACTTTGTGCAGAAAAACATAACGCAATGTTTTATTTTTGTGCACATTATGACTCAACTCTCACCATACTTTCGTACTTTTGCGTGAAACTCTCATTGTCCGAAAATAAGTATCACATTTGCACATTTTTATTTCAAATATTAATAGTTTTTCTTCAATTTTGAAGTGTGCTTTTATTATAATTCATTCGAATGTTTGCAAATCAAACTCGCCCTTTTGTAAAAAGCTTTTCGACAGAGTTGTTTTCTCATGCTATTGTAATAAACATAAAATCCAATGTAAAGTTGTTGTACCGAAATAACAATTTTGTTCATATTTAATCATAAAATAAAATAAAATGACATGAGATTAACATAAAATGCTTATTTAACATCCAAAATATTTATGAATTAAATATTTGTAAATTAACCATTTTGCAAATCATACATGAAAACGCACGGCCTCGAATTGCATCTACGCAATTTTTGCACCGTGTTACATGAAAAACGTGTTCTCGGAATACCTTGCTACAGTAAAGCTGATTGTATTGGCATCGACGGTCACCGGTGACTCCCGCGGCATTAAACGTGTTAATTGGCGATGATGGCGCATGCGCGAACACATGGTGTAGCAAGTTAGACAAGTAACGTGCACGTATCAGGTAACGTGATTAGTGATGTCGTGACATGGTGCACGGCACGCAACATCATCAGAGAGAAGTTTCGGGGTTCCAGGGATTTGTTGTATGACGAGGGTGAACTGCAGAACCACCAATCCCGATACGCCTCTGACATGATTTAACACAGGGATTGCCAACCTCTTTTTAACCATGTCTCCAAGCATCCCTAAAATCCCGATGCCCCCCACCCCCTGTGACATATAATTCGTATTATTCAAAAAGTAAACTCCTATTCACGCGGAGGAAGCCAAAAAGGCCATTAACTTGGTGTTAACACTTTGACGGCCGCTGTCACGTGTACGTGATTTCGACAAGCAGCGGTTATCGGCCGGTGTCACGTAAATGTGACTTCGCACTAGCAATCTTGGACCAGCATTATATAAATATTTCGAGATCGTAGATTTGACGTTTGTATGTTAATCGATTTTAACACTTTGACGGCCGCTGTCACGTGTACGTGACTTCGACAGCCATCGGTTATCGGCCGTTGTCACGTAAATGTGACTTCGCACTAGCAATCTTGGACCTGCATTATATAAATATTTCGAGATCGTAGATTTGACGTTTGTATGTTAATCCATTTTAACACTTTGACGGCCGCTGTCACGTGTACGTGATTTCGACAAGCAGCGGTTATCGGCCGGTGTCACGTAAATGTGACTTCGCACTAGCAATCTTGGACCTGCATTATATAAATATTTCGAGATCGTAGATTTGACGTTTGTATGTTAATCCATTTTAACACTTTGACGGCCGCTGTCACGTGTACGTGATTTCGACAAGCAGCGGTTATCGGCCGGTGTCACGTAAATGTGACTTCGCACTAGCAATCTTAGACCAGCATGATATAAATATTTCGAGATCGTAGATTCGATGTTTGTATATTAATCCGTTTTAACTGTTTTTGAGTTACTGCTTTCCAATTCTTACGAGTTTATTGGCGTTTTTTAATTCTGAAATTATTGGTTTTGTGAACTTTTCGTATTTCAGTACGCGAGAAATGCCGGCGGTAGTAGCGCGACTTTGAGTAAAATGAGAGGCCGTCAACGTGTTAACAAGCTTCCAAAGAACATGGCGTCCACGAAAGAGAAAGATAAAAGAACGAAAGGACAGTTGAAGTACCGAGGAAGAAATCACTAACTGAGAAAAACTTATGAAATGAAATGTACTTTGATGGTTATGAATTATTTATAATATAAGTGCATTCATTTGTGTATCAAGGCACTTCAATAATAATAACTGTGCGCGCACTAAATACTTTTTGATTTTCTTCGTGTCGCAAATTCACTGTTAATCATAGATTCTGGAATTGTTCCACTTACAAAATCAAATTGCGCGCCGGTGCGTGCGCCAATGGCGTGCGCACCATGTTGGGAACCACGGAATAACAGAATTGCAGGGGAATGTCCGTAGAATCGCTAGGACGAGTAAATCAAACGCACGTGACTCATGGCTACCACTCTCACGCCCGGAAATGGGATCAACACCTGCATGAATCATCGACTTGCGACGCCATCAGATCTGCCAACCGATTCTAGATACGAAACGTATCACCTGGTTTTCGAGGCAATTAAGGGTTAAGGGTTCTTTCAAGCACATTTGTTAACCGTTTGTGTGCAACAAGTATTCGCACAAATGCTTGTCTTGGAAATGGTTTCTTGTCTTTCGCGTAATTATATTTCATTTATTTCGTTTCTTGTTTACTTCGTTCTTGGCATTTTGAATGTCAATGAACACAAGTTCTGACTTTATCTTGAAACGATCCCGTTTTCGAATAACATTCCCTTCTCGCACTGTCAGTATTTATCAAACCTGTTACATGACAACGGGTTTTAACGGGATTATCCTTTTAACTCCTCGTATCCAGTTGTCACGCACGAAGGATGCCAATTAAATCAACCCTGCAGATTGGAATGTCAAGTTGCAAGACAAATATTGTGCAGTTTTGGAGCAGTTTGACGAACAGCAGAAAACGTGGTTTTATTGAATTTCCCTGTTCTCCTTGGTCATGTGTGCAAATTACATTTCCATAATGTAGAAGTAACCACCGTACAACACGGTACTTGTACAACGCGATTTTGATGTAAGGCAGTACACTATTAGTTTTATTCGAAAATCGATTCTTAATGGAAATCAAAGAATTTATTCTCCTAAAAAATCGAAATCAAAGAACTTATTCTCCTACAAAATCGAAATCAAAGAATTTATTCTCCTACAAAATCGAAATCAAAGAATTTATTCTCCTAAAAAATCGAAATCAAAGAATTTATTCTCGGAAGAATCGATAAGTAGAAAATCGTTTTAAAAAGATCGATCTTTTGGTGAAAAGAATCGATTCTTAGAAGAATCGACAAGTGGAAAATCGATACAAAAGATCGATCTTTTGGTCAAAAGAATCGATTCTTAGAAGAATCGATAAGCGGAAAATCGATACAAAAGATCGATCTTTTGGTCCGAAGAATCGATTCTCGGAAGAATCGATAGGTGGAAAATCGATACAAAAGATCGATCTTTTGGTCCAAAGAATCGATTCAAAAAGATCGATTTCTTGGTCAAAAGAATCGATTCTCGGAAGAATCGATAAGTGGAAAATCGATACAAAAGATCGATCTTTTGGTCAAAAGAATCGATAAGTAGAAAATCGATTCAAAAGACCGATCTTTTTATCAAACGTATCGATAAGTGGAATCTCGATTAAAAAAATCGATCGTTTGGAGAATCGAATCGGAATCGAACCGGAATCGAACTGGAATCCAACCGGAATCGAACATGTGTAGTGGAAACTGCGCGACCTCTTGACAATCTTATTCCGAGTAGAGAATAGTAATCGGAGATTCATCAGATGGCGCGATGCTTAATGTCTGACGCAGCCCGTTTACGTAGAAACACAAAACACACGGAACTGCTTGAAGTAGAGCTCGAGGATTACCGAGGGAAATGCAGGAACGTCTGAACGAGCTAATTTGCAAGTGTCACAAGCAGATTCCCCGAATTAAAGTACCATCGTACTGACATTCTGATTCCTTATCCCGCACTTCGCTTTTCGTACATAACCTCGAAACATGTACAATACATTCCACACATGTCGCGTACTACTCTACAGTTTTAACCGTTCCAGTGCCATCTCAAGTTTTTAGACGGCGATACAAAACCATGCGTTTAATAAATATTATTTCTTTGTTTTTATTATTATTTAATTATTTAATTATTATTATTTCTATTGTTATTACAATTCGCGTTTAATACGAATTTGTCATTAGGTATATTTTTATGGTTTTATTACTCTATCATTTTTGTCTAGTATGTTTGTATGTTACTTAGCTTCATTTTCTTTTTTTATGTGTGTGTGTTGTGATACTATTTTTGTCAAACTATTTGTACTATTAAGGGTCATTACCCGTAAAATAAATTAAATTTAATTAAATTTCTTGATACGTTCATTTGAAGTACGGTCCTTCACATTGAAAGGCACGAGAAGGAAGTAAACGTACTCGATATCTAAGAGTGAAGACGAAGTAAACGAAAGTAGAATCACACGAAACACGACGAGTGCGATTGCGCCACCTGGCATTTTTTTACCGTATTTCTCTAGAAACTCGTGGCACTTAAACGGTTAAACCACGTCGTTCTGCAGTTGGATTCATAGACCTTTTCTCTTTCATTATGTTTTACACGATTCGGTGGTAATTAGTCGGCGAATTCAGAAAACCGGATATTCTTCCGCGCCAAACTCCGCATGAGTTACTCCAACTGTTCACTGAAACTGATTCTGGCATTAATCCTTGTCACTCCAATTTCGCACACTTTCCATATTCATTTTTGCACGGCTTTTTGTGTTGAAGATTATATTTCAAGAATCTGAAACTGGTGAAATAAAATTGAAGGAATTACTTGAAAATGACTGCAAAACTGCCGGTTGGAGTGGAAAGGGTTAAATGCGGCTTAACAAAGACGCCTGTGAATTTTTAAAACAGAAATTGTTTTGTTAAATGGTGGATTATAGTTATTAATTGAACAAAGTTACCAGTTTTTACATACCGTTACTTATCAGAAGAATCGATAAATGGAAAATTGATTAAAAACATCAACTTTTGGTGAAAAGAATCGATTCTCGGAAGAATCGATAAGTGGAAAATCGTTTAAAAAAGAACGATCTTTTGGTCAAAAGAATCGATTCTCAGAAGAATCGATAGGTGGAAAATCGATGCAAAAGATCGATAAGTGGACAATCGATTCAAGAGATCGATAAGTGGAGAACCGATTCAAGAGATCGATAAGTGAACAATCGATTCAAGAGATCGATAAGTGGACAATCGATTCAAGAGATCGATAAGTGCACAATCGATTCAAGAGATCGATAAGTGGACAATCGATTCAAAAGATCGATCTTTTGGTCAAAAGAATCGATTCTCGGAAGAATCGATAAGTGGACAGTCGATTCAAAAGATCGATCTTTTGGTCAAAAGAATCGATTCTCGGAAGAATCGATAAGTGGAAAATCGTTTCAAGAAGATCGATCTTTTGGTCAAAAGAATCGATTCTCGCAAGATCGATCAGTTCTTAATATATTCGCGTCGGGGCATTGTCAGCCGAGAGTTGCGCGCGCAACGAAGCATATTCGTGGAATTTTGCAAAATAAGGATATCTTGTTAAACAATGTTATAAACAGCAATATATAACTTACGAGGAACCTGGTACTCGAAAAACAAGCGACGCGTATTTTTTTATGTCTGCGGAACTTCAATTTTTTGTATATTTGCGGAACTTCAATATTTTATATCTGCGGAACTTCAATTTTTTGTATACTTGCGGAACTTCAATTTTATTTATATCCGCGGAACTTCAATTTTGTGTATATTTGCGGAACTTCAATTTTATTTATATCCGCGGAACTTCAATTTTGTGTATATTTGCGGAACTTCAATTTTATTTATATCCGCGGAACTTCAATTTTGTTTATATCCCCGGAACTTCAATTTTTTTTTATATCCACGGAACTTCAATTTTTTTATATCCGCGGAACGTCGGCGGAAAAAGTAGTACTCAACAAATAAAGCGATACGTATTTTTTATATCCGCGGAACTTCCATTTTTTTATATCCGCGGAACTTCAATTTTTTTATATCGCGGACCTTCAATTTGAAAGTGTGAAACCTCCTCTCAAAGATTTCACGTGCACGAAGAATAATTGAAATTTTTTATTGAAATTTTGAATTCTTTCGAATATTAGTGGGTGTAAAATATTTGTTATCATAACTAACCTAACACGGAATTTCAATTTTTCGGATGGGTGTTTTTTGTTTTTAAGGGTAAATTATGCCCATGTTGAATTTTTCTTTTCTACATAAAAATTTGTTTAAACCGAAATTCCGCGGATATAAAAAATACGTATCGCCTTATTTGTTGAGTACTACTTTTTCGTTTCCACATATGTTGTAGTATGTACTCGAAAAACTAAGCGACACGTACTTTTTTATGTATATATATAATGTTCATGTAACACGTTAACATTATCATCATTTTTACCACTTGTCCTCCATGAAGGTCAAAGTGCAAAGACGACATAAACCCCCACAGACCTAATAATTTAATAACAATGCGACCAAAAAAAGATAATTGTTTCGCCGTATTATTATTATCAGAAGCATCGTAAATATTCATGAAACACCGCAATAACGACTTCGTCCGGTGATTGCGATGGAAAAATATCTGACAAAAAAGTAAGTCATTTCTTGTCTTATAAGAGGGTATACGATATATTGCGAAACCATGAATGCAGCAAGAATAAACCGCGAAAATGGAATGGGATACTTTCCTTTGGGTACATCTGTAGGTTGATATACGTTGATATTATAAGATAGAAGAGTAGTACAAATGTCGTATATTTGATTCTATATTAATTATACATTTCGCTTAATACGCGATTCGTCGAAGTATCCCCCTTTTTTCATTATTACTATTTCACATATTTTTGACATACCCCGACAAGTTTGTGTAATGTTTCTTGCTGCATAGTTCGCCAACCTTCTTGTAGTAAAGTCATTTCTTGCGGGGAAACTAAAAACCGACCGATAGCAATAAACGGAGCCGAGCGATTTTGAAGGTTACAAAATCTTATTACACCCAGGTGCCGATACAATATGTGTCTGCATGGCAAGAACATAGTTTAATATTAATGGTACAATTATAAATGGACAAAGGTTTTATATTCTGTTTACTTTTAATGTTCGTTCTAACGTTTAAGGTAAACGTTAGAATGAAGACAAAGCAAGTGGTCCCAAACTTTTGACCGGTAGTGTATATGTAGAGGAGATTTCATTCGACAGAGGGTAGTATACAAAGCAATGGATACAAAAAATGTTGGTTGAAGGGGGTGTAGTGACGGGGGTTACGACAATGCTCCCCGATACACCGCGAGATATGTATGAAATATTCATGGGACTACGAGTCACCCCTTTCGTTACGGTGAATTGTTTGTGCCGGTGTTTCAAAGAGTCGTACACCGCCAGGGTTCCACGTTTCTGCAATAAAGAGACTTGTTTTCGCGAAGATGCAAATCTCACTTCGTACAAATCCTTCAAATCGAATTTCAAATAAATTCCATGAAATCATAGGTTTCCGTGATTTTTCGTGCAACTTACTTAACCCGTTGAATGCCGTGGGAGTCACCGGTGATCGTCCATGCCAATATTACTAAAACTCGAATCAAATATATCGCTAATATTCGTAAAATTTGCAATATTTTTAACGTTACGATAGACGTTATATACACGGCACGTACGCGTATCGCGGAGTATCGTATAACACGGATTTCGACGCGGCGTTAAACGTGTTAAAAAATTCTATTTTTAGACGGCATGCACAGAAAACATTTTACGAACACGTATCGTGAGGTACCGTATAACACGGATTTCGGCGCGGCGTTCAACGTGTTAAAAAATTCTATTTCTAGACGTCATGTACATTTTACGAACGCGTATCGTGAGGTACCGTATAACACGGATTCCGAGGTATCGTATAACACGGATTTCGGCGCGGCGTTCAACGTGTTAAAAAATTCTATTTCTAGACGTCGTGTAAATTTTACGAACGCGTATCGTGAGGTACCGTATAACACGGATTTCGAGGTATCGTATAACACGGATTTCGGCGCGGCGTTAAACGTGGTAAACAGTTCTATTTTTGGACGTCATGTACATTTTACGAACGCGTATCGTGAGGTACCGTATAACACGGATTTCGGCGCGGCGCGCAACGAGTCGAATGAAATCTTCCGAATTAAATAAAATTATGTTTTTTCTCAATTCAATAGAGGTTTATATTTTATTTAAAATAATCTTTCTCAAACGAAAACCCTCGTTTCGTATACAATTAGAGTCTCGCATAACGCGATTTTTATAATGCGACATTTTTCTTGGATCCAACTCCCGCGTTATACGAGGGTTACCTGTACCTTGCTAATGTTTTAACAGTTTATGCTTTAGAACAGTCAATATATTAGGTCGTTTCACATGAAATGGCGCATTTTAATCATTCCCTGTTTTGTACAATTAATAATGTGTTCGAACATTCTTATTGTATTATTATCCTTGAGATTCTAGCTAGAGTTTGTATATTTTATAATCCATCAGAACTTGTTTTTTGTATAATATCAATTTTAATAACAACCATAAATGCAAAAGCTGATGTTGACCCGAAATCCCTCGGTTTTCGGAAAAAACATTACTGGCAAGCTGCGAGTCATATGTTTTAATTTTATTGTACAATATAATATTATCTTTGAAATTGTTCTATACAATATAATATAACATAATTGTACATGTACATAATATTCATTCTCACATACATAGTTTCAAACACACCATATTTCCATCCATTCCAAGATATGAATTCATAAATCGCGTAATAACTAGGCACACGGCATCCTCTCACCGCGAGAATAAGTAACACGTCAAGCCTTTCGCGCATTTCGCGCATTGTTGTCCGAGGGTTTTGTTCCGACATATTTTTCAACGAAGTGACACAAAAAGTTTCGAGGACAGTCCTTAGTGCTTCGGTGGCATGGAGGAGTAATTACATGCGTCAGCTGGTGTAGCATGCAATGGTACATAGAAGAGAACCTAGGGATTTTTCCTCTCGCGAAGAATTCCCAGAACGATTTTCTCCGAGATTACCGCCAGGAACGCTCATTGTCTCGTGCCAGTTCACATTTATTTCCCGAGGTCACCGCATCCTATCATTTACCCCTTCGTACTCTCGTTGCTAGCGTTTATAGGGTTTGCTTTACACCGGATGTTCCGTTCTACACAAGATCAGCGATTCTCAACCATTTTGCTGCATTGTTTCTTGAAAACGGTGGATTTCCACGGTCAAGAAACGATGGACAGCCATTTTCGTTCGCTCTGCGCAGCTTCCCACTACCATTTCCTGTTCTACGCACTCCATTGGCTTAGTCCCACTGACGTCGGTGATAAAAGGGTTGAATGGACGAAGGGTAAGGGGGCTGCGCGAGCTGTGGTCAAACTTATCGCGAATTGCCAGTAGTGGACATGGTAGATTCAACAGTAGGCGAATAAAAAACATTCAACTTGTAACACTGCGTCATTGTAACATATCCGTCATGCGTAAAATGTTGTTACAATTTGATGTTTAAATTGTAATTTTGCCGAAAACTAAAGTATATTCGTCAATTTTCATATGTTTAAAATGTTTCGAGGTCAAGACGAAATGAAACAAGCAAATAAAAATTAGAAATAATTCGAGTTGGATTCATAACTTCCTGAGAGCTAACTCGTAAATAGTGCAGTAACACTGGATCTTTGATTATCCCGATTTTCATCTAAAATAATTCCACCCGTTTCCCGTTTTCGCACAAGGTAGCAGCCATTATTTCGTGACCCATTAAAAACAGTCACGTGACCCATAAGTTGAAAAACTCTGCTTCATTAAATGAAGGAAATCTTTCACCGTGCAACAATGAAATATCTTGCCGATGCATTAATTGACAGGAATTAATTTACCCTTTTCCGGGAAAAGTTATTTTAGTCGATATAGGTAGTTGCTTAGTGATATTTAATAACTTTATTGATTACTTGCATTGTGTAGTGTGTGGACTTCCTTTGAAGCAGCTGTTAAATGTTAAATATAAAATACTATATAAATATAAAATAAATGAATATTAATTTAGTTTTATAGTATTATGAATGCGTGGTTAAATGTTGATATTTATTAGTTATTACTTAAACATACGAATAGCCGTCATTTTTACATGAAAATGTTAGTCAATAAATGTTACCTCTATAACAACGATATTTCAACTATTGCCAACACAAAAAACGCTTTATTTTCCAATATAAGTAATAACAGCTAGATACAATCTCGTTTTTTGAATTAACACACTTTCATTTCACTCGGAACCCGAATAAAAGTGATGTATCTTCGACAATTAGAAGCGAATACTTTTTATCACTCACATTATCTGTTATCTTGTCCCTAATCCTGTACGGCAATATTCGCCGTGTTCCTCGGTAAATTTACATTCCCATTGCGGGGGAGGACGAATGTGTTTCTGACGATAGATAGTTGTCATTCCGGTCAAACACATTCTTGTTTTACACATGCTTTTCTAAACGTGGCTTGTTTAGTTTGCTTGCTATCCGCGGAGGGCGCTGCCCCTCGTCTTCCGAGTAGCCCCTAAAAAAGGTCGAGTATCAAGCATGTTTACTCGAGAAACGTTTACTTCATGTTCGTCTGCCCTCCGTGGATCCTGAAACATATAAACATGTTTCGTCTGTCATGTAGGAGATCATATCAATTTTACTAATATTTCAAGAAAATTAATCATATTTCGAATGTATACATTGCCGCCGTTTTTACGGGGTTTTCGCAGAAGATAGGTTTTGCTGGTAGTTTATCTTTTATGTCGTTTGGTGTAATTTTTAAGAGCTTAACGTATAGCGACGTGATGTACTCGTCCACGTGGTAGCATCGTAAAAATATTCAGCGACGTGTATGTCACGTCCATCGATATTACTATTATTGTAAGTAATACAAATATTTTAATTGGAAAATAAAGTTGTTCTAAAAACCTGAACGACCGAAACTACCTGGACTCCTTGGACTAACTGGGAGATAGTTTGCAAATATTCGTGTTTGTTTTCGACATGGAATTAAAGAAATGTAATTGCGAGCTTTGTATTTTTTGATATGGAATTCGAGCAGCGCAATTTCATCGCTTGGGATTTTTCTACATGGAATTAGAGAAGCGCAACGCGCGCCGCTTGGCATTTTTCTGCATGGAATTAGAGCAGCGCCATCGCACCGCTTGGTACTTTTCTACATGGAATTAGAGAAGCGCAATCGCGCGCTTTGCATTCTTCAACATGGAAGTACAGAAGCGCAATTGCGTCGCTTGGCATATTTCCGTATGGGAATAGAGAAGCGCAATTGCGTCACTTGGCATTTTTCCGTACGGGAATTGAGAAGCGCAATTGTGTCGCTTGGAATTTTTTGACATGAAATTAGAGAAGCGCAATTGCGCGCTTTGCATTCTTCAACATGGAAGTACGGAAGCGCAATTGCGTCCCTTGGCATTTTTCCGTATGGGAATAGAGAAGCGCAATTGTGTCGCTTGGAATTTTTTGCCATGAAATTAGAGAAGCGCAATTGTGCGCTTGGCATTCTTCAACGTGGAAGTACAGAAGCGCAATTGCGTCACTTGGCATTTTTCCGTATGGGAATAGAGAAGCGCAATTGCGCGCTTTACATTTTTCGACATGAAATTGGAGAAACGCAATTGCGCGCTTTGCATTCTTCAACATGGAAGTACAGAAGCGCAATTGCGTCACTTGGCATTTTTCCGTATGGGAATAGAGAAGCGCAATCCCGTCGCTTGGCATTTTTCGCCATGGAATTACAGAAGCGCAATCGCGCGCTTTACATTTTTCGACATGAAATTAGAGAAGCGCAATCGCGCTGCCTGGCATTCTTCAGCCAGATTTTTCAAAACTCCCGTAGCACTCAAACACTTACAGAAATTCGTAGACAAAAAGTTCTCGCGCCAAGAAAATGGCGACGGTTGTTCGTTATTTATAAAAGTATCATGGCGAGGGTTAACGAATCGATAAAGTGAGGTCAGCGTGCGCCTGTTATATCTTCTGCACTCATTTTCTTCGTCTTTCAATCAGTTTCCTTCTTTCCCTTATTCTGCTTCCGTGGAAAGCAGCATAAGGATCGTATCCCGGTTTCCCGAAACGCTGGAAACAATCTTGAAGCAGAATAGTTGCCGAAGTATTAAAGCGAAAGGGGTGATGCAGTGCGTCATGGAGACGAGGGACGAAACCTTTTCATAGTCTTCTTTGATTTCTTCCGACAGCATCTCAAAGGATTCGCCGAGGGGTTGCACGGCCTCCAATCTTGATTTTCCGAAATTGGCCATTTTCCGCTTGGCTTGACCTATTTCCCTTTCTTTAATATCCACTACGTACTCCAATCTCCTCGAACCGAGTAGAAAATCTATTATCTTTCCAAAAAATCTGATCACTCGGCTAAATGCTTAACCCTTTGACCGCGAGAGGCGCATACAGCGTGACCTAACTCGGACCTAACCTAATCACCTCGAACAACTCCTAGATTATTTGTTGTTATTAAACTCAAAATTATTACTTAACATTATTTTTTTTCTGTTTTAGGTAAATGAATAAAACTACATAAATAAAAACAATTTTTTAGTATAATTCTAAATTTACATAAGTTTTATACATTCTATTCCATAAATAAAACTACGAATAAAACTGCATGAATAAAACTACATAAATAAAAACAATTTTTTGGCATAATTCTAAATTTACATAAGTTTTATTCATTCTATTCCATTTAAAATTCCATCTTCCCAGAAATTCTTAAGTTTTTACATGAAAATCGACATGAACTTTCCGGACAATCCAATATTTAATAACAATGTCGCCTTTCATTTCTTACTCGAGTTCCTGCAATAAGCTGATTGGCGACCGAGAATCGCCACCGAGTGCAAAGGGTTAATATACTCTCATTAAGAAATTTCCTTGGAAACAGTGGATATTGAATACCGACCAGTGTCCAATAGGAAATCGGAGCAATATTTGTAAGCGCTTTTGCATCTACTTTTGAGTTCCACGAGAGTTTCGAGGCATCCATTGGCCCCGGTACATGAATGCTTTCGGAGTACACAAAGGGTTAAAAAAATTGAATAGTAGAAGTCGAGAATACAGTCTTTGATGGAAGACTCCTCCATTTATCGATCAGGTTTCTCTGCATACGCAATTGAACTTCTTTTCCCTCATTTCGTCCAAAATTGAGAATATCAGGTTTAACAGCTATTATTCATGCGGTGAGCACCGTTATCTTGCAGGTACCTTAACACTTTGACGGCCGCTCATTTGACGCAAAGTCGCGCGACTACCGCCGGCACCTCTCGCGTACTGAAATACGGAAAGCTCTAAAAACCAATATTTTGTGAATTAAAAAACGCCAAAATGCTCGTAAGAATTGGAAGGCAGTGACTCAAAAACAGTTAACACTTTGACGGCCGCTCATTTTACTCAAAGTCGCGCTACTACCGCCGGCATATCTCGCGTACTGAAATACGGAAAGTTCACAAAACCAATAATTTGAGAATTAAAAAACGCTAATAAACTCGTAACAATTGGAAAGCAGTAACTCAAAAACAGTTAAAAAGGATTAATATACAAACGTCGAATCTACGATCTCGAAATATTTATATAATGCTGGTCTAAGAATGCTAGTCCGAAGTCACATTTACGTGACAGCGGCCGATAACCGCTGGCTGTCGAAATCACGTACACGTGACAGCGGCCGTCAAAGTGTTAAAATGGATTAACATACAAACGTCAAATCTACGATCTCGAAATATTTATATAATGCTGGTCCAAGAATGCTAGTGCGAAGTCACATTTACGTGACACCGGCCGATAACCGATGGCTGTCGAAGTCACGTACACGTGACAGCGGCCGTCAAAGTGTTAAGCTCTCGTTTTCATAGGCAGAGCTTATTGATTTTGAAGTTGAAGGAGCGAGTGAAATAGGTACAGTGAGTGCAAAAAGTATTCGTCCAGCAACGAATTTTAACAGAAACCTCGTAGAATCTTTGTTTACTGGGTTGGCGAAAATGTTCGTGCGTCATACAAGGGGAGGACCAGGTTTGTATTTCTGGTTGTTTAACGTGCGATAGCTCAAATTGTAGGTCTCAGTGCGTAGATTACGATGCTAAGATTTTAAGCGTTTATAACCACGCGTTTTTCCAAAAATCGCCCTTAACCCTTTCGCTGCGGAGTGCTCAGAAAAGAATTGCTCTCTCCGCAGCAGGCGCGATAGTAGAAGGTTGTCCGCGCGATAACATCGTTCCTAAAACGGTGTGCGGGGCCAATTTTGAATAACAATAATATTAGCCAAACAATAATAATAATAAGAAGAGCAATATTAGTAATTTTTAATAATCTTTAATAATCGAAGACAAACGAATTAATGGCCATTATTTTGCAGTTATTAATAGCAAAAAATGCAAAACAAATGCACGGCGCCTATAGGCGGTGTTCGCTCAGGAGAAGCGTCTATAGTTGAGCGCCTAAAGGCGCTGTTCGCAGCGAAAGGGTTAAAGGTGAACAATCCGAGGTCCTCCAAACAAACAAAACTTTCTGTCATCATGTAGATCTTGATCAGGGAAACAAAAAAGTTTAATACAATTGTTAGGTCTGCTTACTGCGGGGAAATCTAGGGACTTTTAGGAACGCGGGAAGATGGTAAAAGATAAAAAAAGATTGTTAGTCAAAGCGCATAATACATTACTTATTGAATAAGGGAAATTGAAAAATACTGGAAATTGAATAAAAATCATTTTATACTGACAAGTTTGAACCGCGAGAATTATTCGTGGAAGTATTGCGGGGTATCGTATAACACGGATTTCGACCCGGTGCTCAACGTGTTAACATTCATTGGCGTGTGAATACTTTTTACACTCACTGTTTATAAAAGAATGCATAGATATAGAAGGGTGGATAAAGCGGATGAGGAAAGTTGGAACGGCGATGAGCTTTAATTGGATCAAAATGTCCTCGACAGGGTGCTCTTCCAGTTTCATCCCCCACCCAAGTATTTCTCGGGCTCGTTTTCACGGTGGATTACAAAATGATAGTTTTCAAATGTCTCGGAACTATGCCGCTGGCACGTGCGAACGTGATTAAAAAAAAACTTATTGGATCTCCTCGAATCTCCATAGTTGGCTGTGTCTTTAATTTTCCAGTACATTGGCCAATGTGGTTTCGGATTTTCGCGACGTTAATAGGTACGCCTCTGGTAATCTTTTTCGAGAGGAAAGGATTTTGAACACGTTGAACGCCGCGACGAAATCCGTGTTATACGATAAATCGCGATTACGCATCTGTAGCCTGTATATAAGGTCTGAAAATAAAACTTTAAGCGCTATGCGATATATTATAATAAATTGTGTTCGTTTTTGCGAGTACAACACCAGACTGAAACACAATCAAATTACTTTACGGAATATCCAGGGTATTTTACATCACATACATGCGTTAAATTAAAGTTGCATTGGATAAGTGCCGCATTGTACAAGTACTGCGTTACATCGAAGCCGAGTTGTACAAGTACGGTGTTATATCGAAACCATGTTGTATAAGTACCGCGTTGGATCGAAACCGCGTTGTACAAGCATCACGTTAAATCGAATCCGTATTGTACGAGTACCGCGTTATATCGAATCCGTGTTGTGCGGGTACCGCGTTATATCGAAACCGTGTTGTATAAGTACCGTGCTATATCGAATCCGCGTTGTGCGGATACCGCGTTATATCGAAACCGTGTTGTATAAGTACCGCGTTATATCGAAACCACGTGGTACAAGTATCGCGTTGTATAAATACCGCGTTATATCGAAACCGTGTTGTATAAGTACCGCGTTGGATCGAAACCGCGTTGTACAAGCATCACGTTAAATCGAATCCGCATTGTACGAGTACCGCGTTATATCGACACCGTGTTGTATAAGTACCGCGTTGGATCGAAACCGCGTTGTATAAGTACCGCGTTGGATCGAAACCGCGTTGTATAAGTACCGCGTTGGATCGAAACCGCGTTGTATAAGTACCGCGTTGGATCGAAACCGCGTTGTATAAGTACCGCGTTGGATCGAAACCGCGTTGTATAAGTACCGCGTTGGATCGAAACCGCGTTGTATAAGTACCGCGTTGGATCGAAACCGCGTTGTACAAGCATCACGTTAAATCGAATCCGCATTGTACGAGTACCGCGTTATATCGACACCGTGTTGTATAAGTACCGCGTTGGATCGAAACCGCGTTGTATAAGTACCGCGTTGGATCGAAACCGCGTTGTATAAGTACCGCGTTGGATCGAAACCGCGTTGTATAAGTACCGCGTTGGATCGAAACCGCGTTGTATAAGTACCGCGTTGGATCGAAACCGCGTTGTACAAGCATCACGTTAAATCGAATCCGCATTGTACGAGTACCGCGTTATATCGACACCGTGTTGTATAAGTACCGCGTTGGATCGAAACCGCGTTGTATAAGTACCGCGTTGGATCGAAACCGCGTTGTATAAGTACCGCGTTGGATCGAAACCGCGTTGTATAAGTACCGCGTTGGATCGAAACCGCGTTGTATAAGTACCGCGTTGGATCGAAACCGCGTTGTATAAGTACCGCGTTGGATCGAAACCGCGTTGTATAAGTACCGCGTTGGATCGAAACCGCGTTGTATAAGTACCGCGTTGGATCGAAACCGCGTTGTATAAGTACCGCGTTGGATCGAAACCGCGTTGTATAAGTACCGCGTTGGATCGAAACCGCGTTGTATAAGTACCGCGTTGGATCGAAACCGCGTTGTATAAGTACCGCGTTGGATCGAAACCGCGTTGTATAAGTACCGCGTTGGATCGAAACCGCATTGTATAAGTACCACGTTATATCGAATCCGCATTGTACGAGTACCACGTTATATCGAATCCGCATTGTACAAGCACCACGTTATATCGAATCCGCGTTGTGCGGGTACCGCGTTATATCGAAACCACTTTGCACAAGTACCGCACTATATCGAATCCGCGTCATACAAGTATTGCGTTGTATCGAAACCACTGTGTACAAGTACCGCATTATATCCAAACCGCGTTATATCGAATGCGCGTTGTATAAGTACTGCATCATAATGAAACCGCGTTGTGCACGTACCGCATTATATCCAAACCGCATTGTACGAGGGTTACGTGTATTTGTCATTCTCTAGTTTCATCATATCAGAAAGCTTTACCAAAGCACATTACTGCCAATGCGAACACATAAATTTATTACCTTGAGAGGACTACCACCGAAAGTACGTTTGCAGTGCTACCAACAATTCGGTGCACTTTATTCGTCGTAATTATGTTACACTCTTTGTGCTTCTCACGGGAAAATGGAGGAGACTTTGTGATTACGGTAAATTTAATATTCTACGGGCCTACGAGATGGTTTCCCGTCCAGATGCATTCGTAGTGTTATGCGAGGATGTAATGCAATTATTCTACCTGTCTCCCATAGACTTCGCTTCCATACATTTGAAACACTACATCAACTTAGTTGCCGCAAATTCTAATGTATTTAAGTTCTCCTTGTATACAAATAACTCTAGTAATAATTGTTAACAATAATTTGTATTGCGTAACTTCAGCAATAATTATTATTGCTGGAGTTACGAAAAACTCTACCGAAGACCTACTCTAAAACTAGACAAAAAATGAAAAAAATGAATAACGGATCTGCAGAACGTAATAAAAAAATTCAAATTCATAAAGTTCATTTTGTGAGATTTTTTGCAGCTCATGTTGCATACTAGCATAATTAAATCGATTAATCTATTTTTCTCATTTATCCTTATTTTTTATAGAAGTATACGCGAACATACAAATATTGCCGAAACCGCGTTCTACAAATACCGCTTTATATTGACATCGTGTTGTACAAGTACCGCGCGAGAAGACCTCGTCCACACGGGAAATGTGTATTTATGACACCTCGACCCCTTCAACGTAACAATATTGACAACTAGTATCGCTATAGCTATAAATCTGTAGCCGAGAGGCCCGTCCCGATAATTCGGAACGTGCCTACGCCTATGGTTTCGGGAATGTCGAGACGAAGGAGCGTGCTGGACGAGTCCGACAAAATTGAACGCAATCCAGCATGCAGAGAGAAAAAAAGAGATCTCGGTTGACGGTATGCCGACGCGCATCGATTTCTATACCTTTTAAAATAAACTCAATATAATTTTCTGTATCTTTTAAAATAAAGTTAACAAAGGTAATAAAGTATAATATCCGCCCTGGCACCTCCTACAAATTAATACAAGAACAGCGTGGAGAGTTTGTCACTTTTGTGTGAGATTTGTTAACGAGACTTTAAACATAGCACAGACGGAGCTAATTCTATCACACAATTTTTAAGTACAGTGGTCCAAGTGTTTTTCAAAAACGGATTATCAAATTAGTCGCGATTTCCATTTGCGTGCTGTACCTGCTTGTGTAAGGTCAGGCAGTTTCCTTGAATTCCCTCAGCATAGCTTGATACGGGGAGTCCCCTGCGATGGTTTGAGTCGATGCTATGTCGCAGGTATCTTCTCCGTTGTCGAACAGGTGGTTAGGTTGTCGATCATGCGATTGAGTTGATGTCAACCTGCATTTCGTAATGTTTTAGGTCTATGTCGAGGACACGTGCAGTGCTACGTGTCCATACGTTGGTATACCTGACACGTTTGTTGCATACATCATGTAAGAGGATCTTGCAGGTTGCCATTTATCAGTTTTCATGGGTGCTCACAATGGTTTACAGAGACACCAATGTCTACCAGATATTGGATCGAGTTTAGCGTTAGTCGTTTCAGTTTTTGGTTTTATAATCGCAGGGTTTCGAGCATTTGAATGATTTAGCTCCGTATTGCCTGTGGTACCAACAAATATCAGTACTGTCAGTCGCCAATGATCTACTGGGTGATCTACTGCGTGATCTACTGCGTGATCTACTGCATGATCTACTGCGTGATTTACTGCATGATCTACTTCTTGATTGCTGACCAACTAAGTCTGAGGATGGTTCTTGTTTCTGATCGCCTTCGTTCACTATTAGCGTGAACGGATTTAGGACTTCCATTGGCGTACCAATCGCAGTATCTAAGTTGTCTAAGGCGCATTGTGGACGCGGGTATAATTCTAGAATCTTATCAGCCAATGCCGTTGCTTTTTCCAGAGTCATATCAGCCTGCGTTGCAAGAATGGATTGTATCCAAGTCGGAAGTCGGTTCATCCACAGTGTTCTCAGTAATTGATTTGACACAGAATGTCCAACCAGCTGCAGTAAGTGTCTCAGGAACTCTGAAGGTGTTCGATCGCCTAATTCTTCATCCTTTAGAAGTTGTTCTATGCGTTCTTCCTCAGATTTTGAGACACGGCTTATGAGTTCCTCTTTTAGCTTCTCATACTTTCCGGTATCTGGAGGATTTATAAAGACATCCTCGACTAGTATGGCATATTTTTTCTCCAAATTTATCAACACCATATAACACTTCGCGAAATCGCTGGTGATTCCGTTCACGCTGAATTTGGCATCCATGATTTGGAACCATAGTCCTGGGTCGGGCGCGTAAAACGGGGGGATTTGCATGGCCACAGGTTTCACGTCTTCCATTACGCTGTATTCACTGCGATCCAAAGAAATCACTTGTCACTAACTTCACTTTACTACGATCAAGGTCACAATCGCTGTCAACGATAGGAAAGCCGAGTAAATTTGGAGTCTACAAAGTTGACTAATCACAGCACGCAGAGATTGGTTGCCGGAAGTATACTAACTTTTTTACCAAAATATGCAGATATATATACCTGCATATTCGGAACGTGCCAAATGGGGGACCGAGACGCAGTGGGGTCTTCTCCCACCAGTTCTCGGCATCGGTACGGTGATCATTTCGCGGGCCATGATGAGTCCCATGTTGGAATATGCGTGCCACAGGCCTGCTAGGGCCCAAGGTTTTTAGCAGGTATCCGATGCACCTTCACTGTTGTCAACTTTTTTGATGCCCACATATATGGGCCTCTCGGTACTTATTCGAAAGCTGCCATGGGCCTGATGCTTCCTCCAAAGATTACTGTTCTGAGATCCCAATATTTGGGATACAACATTAGTTTTACTGAACTTTTTACTTAGCTTGACACAATTCCTTGCATCATTAATTCACCTCGTGGTATATTAACACTTGGACGGCCGCTGTCACGTGTACGTGATTTCGACAGCCAGCGGTTATCGGCCGCTGTCACGTAAATGTGACTTCGCACTAGCATTCTTAGACCAGCATTATATAAATATTTCGAGATCGTAGATTCGACGTTTGTATATTAATCCTTTTTAACGGTTTTTGAGTTACTGCTTTCCAATTGTTACGAGTTTATTAGCGTTTTTTAATTCTCAAATTATTGGTTTTGTGAACTTTCCGTATTTCAGTACGCGATAGATGCCGGCGGTAGTAGCGCGACTTTGAGTAAAATGAGCGGCCGTCAAAGTGTTAACTGTTTTTGAGTCACTGCCTTCCAATTCTTACGAGTATTTTGGCGTTTTTTAATTCACAAAATATTGGTTTTTCGATCTTTCCGTATTTCAGTACGCGATAGATGCCGGCGGTAGTAGCGCGACTTTGAGTAAAATGAGCGGCCGTCAAAGTGTTAAGGGCCGATATTTTTTATGTGGATAAGAAAAGTTTGAAGACCTGTGTTGAAAGGAATTATGTGCTTTTCGAAGGATTCCCTCAGCGTTATATCTAAATTCATGATTTTATTGGGGTGACTTGGCTGGAAGCAAGTGCTCCGCATTTAACGTGTGACTTTTACGATGTTCTTCGAAATCGAGGGTTGGAAAGCTTGTCGTTATGAGTTTCGTCTTACTTTCACTTGGCCCTTTTGCCATTGCTACTTTTACTTTCTCTCGCGCCGCCACTTTAACCCACCGTATTATTTTCATTTTATCGCGGCGACAGTTTCATAAAGGAGTTTTCGTCAAGTGATAGAAAGAGGTATGAAAATATTATTGCTGTGAAGATATTCTTATTCTTGAAGAGCCGCGTACAGTTTTTATGAAAGCATCCTCGAGTTCGTTGCTCGACTTATTGTGTCTCGAAAAAAAATATAAGAAATGGCGGTTTTTAAATCAATTTCAAACCATGTGGAGTAAATAAGTTATGTGTTTCTACAGGTTTTGCTCGCCAAATTAACCCTTTCGTAGATCGTATTCACCTTTTTGCACTCCAAATTAATCATTTTACAGATCGTATTCACCATTTTGCAAAGCAAGCTTTTCTAGAAATTAGATTTCTTAAACTATTGTAATAAAAATAAAATCCGATATGACACGAAATTAACGTTAAATATTTATTGAACACCAAAAAGATTCATAAATTCAATGTTTGTCAATATTTTTGGTGTTAAATAAGTATTTTATGTTAATTTAAGGGTGATTTTGACCTGTGAGAGGGTGAATTTGATTTGCTAAAGGTGAAAGGTAACCTTCGTATAACGCGGAAGTTAGATTCCTGAGAAGGGTCACATTATAAAAATGGCGTTATGCGAGACTCGAATTATATACGCGCGTTATATTCAAGTCGCATTGAATAAGTACCGCGTTATATGAGGATCGCCATGATTTGTGAACCGCGTTGTATATGTACCGTGTTATACGAGGATCGCCACAATTTGTGAACCGCGTTATATCGAACCCGCGTTATATCGAACCCGCGTTGTATAAATACCGCGTTATATGAAAATCGCGTTATATGGAAATCGCGTTATATAAGGGTCGCCAGAATTTGTGAACCGCGCTATATCGAACTCGCGTTGTATAAATACCGCGTTATATCGAAACCGCGTTGTATAAACATGGCGTTATATCGAAACCGCGTTGTATAAGTATCGCGTTATACGAGGATCGCCACAATTTGTGAACCGCGCTATATGGAACTCGCGTTGTATAAATACCGCGTTATATCGAAACCGCGTTGTATTAACATGGCGTTATATCGAAACCGCGTTGTATAAGTATCGCGTTATACGAGGATCGCCACAATTTGTGAACCGCGCTATATGGAACTCACGTTGTATAAATACCGCGTTATATCGAAACCGCGTTGTATAAGCATGGCGTTATATCGAAACCGCGTTGTATAAGTATCGCGTTATACGAGGATCGCCACAATTTGTGAACCGCGCTATATGGAACTCGCGTTGTATAAATACCGCGTTATATCGAAACCGCGTTGTATAAACATGGCGTTATATCGAAACCGCGTTGTATAAGTATCGCGTTATACGAGGATCGCCACAATTTGTGAACCGCGCTATATGGAACTCGCGTTGTATAAATACCGCGTTATATCGAAACCGCGTTGTATAAACACTGCGTTATATCGAAACCGCGTTGTATAAGTATCGCGTTATACGAGGATCGCCACAATTCGGAACCGTGCTATATGGAACTCGCGTTGTACAAATGCCGCGTTATATCGAAACCGCGTTGTATAAACACCGTATCATATCGAACCGCGTTGTATATGTACCGTGTTATACGAGGATCGCCACAATTTGTGAACCGCGCTATATGGAACTCGCGTTGTATAAATGCCGCGTTATATCGAAACCGCGTTGTATAAACACCGTATCATATCGAACCGCGTTGTATAAGTATCGCGTAATTGCCGTGTTATACGAGGATCACCACATTTTGTGAACCGGCTGTGAAGCAGCTGTTTGGTAGAACTGCAGCTGTGACTGACTCGACTTGCTTCTTTCTCTGACTCTTGTCTAAAAACTATGGCGTATTTATATGAATCTGAATTCAGACGTGTCCTTCGTGGGTGGAGATTCTTTGCTTGACTTATTAACTGTTGGTTAATGAAAACACCACCCTCGAGGCTCCTGAGTGACAGAGAGGTTAACTTGCTGGAAGAAGTTCTCGGAAGTCTCGGAAGAAAGTCTGCGAGTCAGCTGACCAGCGTTCGCCGGTTAGCTAGCGGCACACGGTTTATGATAGGGCTGCAAGGAACCTTCGCTATTGTTAGGAAAGCTCGTGCGCGAGCAAATAAACTAATTGACGGTACGAACATTCTGTCATGAAATGTCTGCCTTGCACATGTCGGAGAAAGTCAGGAACTTAATCCTCGACAGCTGCAAGGGGATTTTTATTAATTCAGATTTTGACACACGTGTACCGCTACAGAAGAATCAACCTTTTGCCATGTTGCGTTGCGTTCTTTGAAGATATTATTTTCATCGCGTTCCTCTCTGCAATTTTTCTTTCATTGAATGCAAAGTATTGCAGAGGTTATATTCTTTTTATGAAAAATACTAATCTACGTATGAAAGTTTTAAGACAGCATCAAATATGAAATTGGACGAAATATGTTCATAGAATTCTGCTTTAATCAGGGTTTGATTAGGCAATCTTCTGTCTTATTCTTGGAGAAAGGAAAATATCCATATTTCTAAGAATTATCATATGCATATTGTTATCAATAATCATTTTTAAAGTATAATAATTATAAAAATTACTATACGATAATTTAACCCTTTGCGATCGGCAGATTTCGCTTTTGGGAGTACCAGTGGGTCGGAGCGAATCTATCGTTTCGCAATTACTTTTCCGTACAGGATTTAAAGTCAATATATGGATATTAAAACACACAGAATTTGTTGAAACTGATTTGTTGTATTTAATACTACTTATAATACGTAAGGTTCCCGAGGGTTCCCGCTGCGGGGTTATTGACTTCCACGACTATTTAAAAATATCCCCGCTACGGGGACACCGACCGCAAAGGGTTAAAAGCAAACTGGTCTTTGAATAATCAGTTAATAGCCGCCAATGCCAGGGAATCTTTTTTGTATTGAAAGTCCGAATTAGTCAGCTTAATTTTCCGGCAGCAAGAATTTCCGGTAGACCTAGCATAAACTACTCGTACAGTACTATAAGTCGATGTTTTAGATTACTACCTACATGACAAGCAATAAAGGATGCACTTTCACAGAAAAGTACCTCCATATTTTTCCCGTCAGGCGCAGTGGCCATTGACATTTCTCTTACATTCGAAGAAATCTGATCCCCAGTCGGATTTCCGGAACAGTCTGCACAGCTCTTTTGGCGCGAAAGGAACCGCGAAGTTCCGTGCTATCGACATTCTGTCTTCGCCTTAGTATATATAATAGTTAGAACAGAACACGTCATAAAGAAATAGAGATTCAGGTTACATTGACTTGCAGCTTAACCCGTAAGACTTTTAACAACGTCTACTAACTATATTGCTTCAGTTATGTGACTAATAAATATAATGAAGTACAGCAGACCTCCCTTATCCGAACTAATTAGGGAGACAAAAATGTTCGGATAAAGGAATTTTCATAGAACAGAATAATCACTTATTTCATACGAAATTTCATTTATTCAAGTCAAGATTCAGACTAATTAACGGTTCCTTTAAATATTTATGGATCCCATATTTCGACAGCGAGCGGTTATCGGCCGGTGTCACGTGTACGTGATTTCGACGGAGAACGGTTATCGGCCGGAGTCATGTAAATGTGACTTCGCAATTCTTTTTCTACGAGTATATCGACGTTTTTTCATTCTCGAAATATTTGTTTTGTGAACTTTCCGTATTTTGGTACGCGAGAGGTGCCGGCGGTAGTAGCGCGACTTTGAGTCAAATGAGCGGCCGTCAAAGTGTTAAGAATGTGTTCCTCGAATTATAAAGTGTTTTATAATTGTAAAGTATAAAGGTTTTTCTGGGATGCAGAGAAAAGTGCGTTATTTATATAAAGGCTACTTGAGCCTGGTAAAAGGTAGGTCCTCATCTCGATGGGATGCGGAGAATGGCGGATAGGAGGAACGTGATAGGCGTGGAAGTGGTGGTAAGCATGAATGATGAAGTTCAGGTCGCCAAAGGCGGACAAAGGGAAAGCTTTGTGCCAAGTCCTATGGGGTCCCAAAGAGAGGTTTGCTAAGTTGGTGCTCCGCTGGTGTGCTTGTCTGAAGGTGCTTTTCTTCAAACTCAGATCGGGCTTAAATATGCGAGGAACGATGAATCTTTAAGGAGCACCTTCATTGGTAACACGCCTCCTTCCTTTTCACTCGCGAGCTATGTCTGCCTTCTATACACACTTCGCTCGCGTATTATTGAAATCCGCTTCCAGATTTCGGTGCTTTCCTGCTAGAACATGGCAGCCATTTTCTTTTGCCCTATCTTATCAGCCTGTTTCATACTTCGCGTGCCTTTTTATGCTTTCACAGAGAAAACAGGATTTCAGGGTACAGTCTCCCTCAACAGTTTGGAGTAACCTGTGCTGTTTCATTGAAACTAATTTTTCGTACATCTACGGATGTTTTATGAAAAATATTGTACTTGTATATGAAAATAATATTGCATTGATATGCTTTTTAATTGGAATTGGGAGAAACTCGTTTACATAAAATTCCATTTTCATTGGAATTTCAGTGCAATTCGAATCCACATTTCCAATTGAAAATAAATATTTAATCGGTTTAACAAATCAATATGAAACAGTGTTATGTATTTTTTTCAAAAATTAGAGTGCATATTTAAAAAAAAAAATTCCTGAATTCAAGCAATATATACATAACATATTTAAAAATTCATTTTTTCTTCTGCGTTTCGTCAAGCGTGTTATCCGAACGCCGTGTAAATCGAGGTCTAAGTGTAACAATATTTACCTGGATGTATTTTATTTTATTTATACTTTATGTCTGAAAAATGTCTGAAAATGTCTGAAAATGTCTGAAAAATGTCTGAAAAATGTCTGAAAAATGTCTGAAAATGTCGGCAAAATGTCGGCAAAATGTCTGAAAAATGTCTGAAAAATGTCTGAAAAATGTCGGCAAAATTCTATCGAACTAACACTTCGTATCTTATCGCGAATGATAAACCTGGCCTCCAACGGTTTTTGCCGATTCGAGGGAAGTAAATAAATGGAACCGTTGCACACGAGATGGCGGGAACCGTCATCCATTTTCCCGAGGAATATTAACAGTGATACCCTTTCAGTGGTACCAGTAAATGCTAGGTCGGCCGAGCTGGGATACATTCACGAATGACAGAGAAAGAGATAAAGAAGCTGCCGGACGAATGCACCATCATTTCTCACAAATGCCAAACGAAATGTGCAAAGTCGTTTCATATCTGTCGATAAGAGAATGAAGGGTTCAAGGTAATTATTCGTTGTACAGTTACTCCCAAAAGTATTCGGGCACTAATAAAATTTGACTACGCAGTGACGTATCTATGTCAATTATCAACAAATTGGACTAAATCTTTTTTTATGAAACGTCGTTTATTATAATTTAAAATTATATATATGTTCGTTTCATAAATTTTCATATATAAAATTGTAATATAAATTATTCAAAATCATGTATAATTATACCGCGACAAAAGTATTCGAAAATTAATATTCTTTACGTCTTTTCTAAAATAAACGAATAATTGAATTGAAATTGAATGCATTGTATAATTTTTCACCGTAAGTTAAGTCTTTTTGTGCGATTTTCTGTGGAGTTTTTTATGTGCGATTTTCTGAAAGGAGACTCGACAGTATATAGCAGCTATGTACGATAAAAACCCGGACGTAAATTCTAAACGTTTATTTCCGTCCAGTGATATGAATTTATGTGAATCCCCGCTGTTTATGGAACAAAGCGAAGGGCAGTTTGGTTTGCCGCCTAAATTTCAAATGGATGTAAAACTTTAATAGCAACCATTGAAGAACACATAAAACATAAACCCAGGATTCACGCAGGAAGCAATAAATGTGTTCATCCTTTGATAAAGGAGTCAATGTTTCGGCAATTTCCATTCACCTTGATACACAAAGCGGGTTAAGAAAAATGATAAAATATAAAGAAGAAAAAAGAAAGATAAAGGAGAAAGAAGAAAAGAGGGATTCACCTTTACACGGGGAACGTTGTGGGAAAATCTACCCACGTGCTCGTGTTTTATAACAGAAAGTAGTCGCGGTCGGTAATAAGCAGACAGGGTACTTTCGGAGGCAACATTTACGATGTACTTCCGCTAGCTTGCAACATGTCCTCTTCCTGTCCACCTATATTTTACGTATAATATCGCGAATGAAGGAAGTACTGGTGTACCTCGTGCAACACGGATTCGCTCTAACACTATTCCAGAATTGGGGAAAATAGTATACAGGTAACCCTCCTACAGCACGGCATCCAACAAGACGGTTTCGCTCTAACACGTTTAGACATTTGGGAGAAACCCTCGTATAACACGGCCACGTACGACACGGTTTCGCTCTAGAAATCTAGAATTTAATTCGTGGAAATTCCTTTCGTAGGAAATGCCGTGTTGTGCAAAACCGTGTTATATGAGACCCACAGCAAGTACAAAAAGTACGAAACCGTGTAGTAGGTGGCCGTGTTATTCGAGGTCTTCCGAGAATGTCTAAACGTGTTAGAGCGAAACCGTGTTGTAGGAGGGTCACCTTTACATTAGTACGTTAAATAGTAGAGGTTCAGTGTTATACGAGGGTTCGCGCATATTTCTGATCGTGTTAGAGCGAAACCGTGTTGTAAGACACCGTGCTGTAGGAGGGTTACCTGTACTTTTATTTGATATACAGGTAACTACTGATATAATAGGTATAATATATACTCAAAAAGATCGATGTTTAACGATAAATTTAAGAAGTAAATTGTTTCATAACATGTAGGAATTCAATTGATTATCAGAACCAGGAATCGAAAGGGTTATGGAACTTTTGAATAGGTTCTATTAGAACTTAAACAATGTGGTACTTTGTGGAAAAATATTTAAAATCGTTTACATCGTTATTTTAACGTTAAAAATATTATGAATTTTATGAACATTAGCGAAGTATTTTATTCGAGTTTTATTAATATTGGCGTCGACGGGCACCGGTGACCCCCGCGGCATTTAATAATAGTTAATACCAAGGTTTGCTAACGAATGCATATTGAATTCGTAGAAAATTGTATCAAATTTTATTTCCATTTCCCACGAAAAATGGAAAAATATAATGAACGCTCCAATCGCAAAACGAAGCGGGAAGAATTTTAAAAAGTTAAATAACGGAGAGTTCATTCAACAAATTCCGTAGAATTGCATTCATGCAAATGGGAAGTAATAATGAGATGTGCAAGAAAAAAATTCATTCAATTTGTAACACTTTTCATAAGAAACGTACCCGAAAAAAGTTGCCGCTAGAATTCTGAATAGTAAAATTTTTTTGTCGAAGCTCCTATTTTGCGGAGGGAAATATATATTCAGGGAAAGTTAATTCGTACATATTAAACTACTTGTAATAGAAACGACGCGCGCTCAAAAGAATCCACGTTGCAGGAAATTAAAAAATCTTTTTCCTACAGAAATTCCTGGTGTCCTGTAATTAATAACGTTGTAATTAAGAAGAAATTCTGTAGCTCAGTTAAATTAAAATGAAATAGCTTGAGAAGTAAGATAAACCGTAATCTCAACAGAATTCCGTGCGCACGGAACTCAGTTAAAACAGATTTACGCCAAGGAAAAAGTTTCATCGGGTGCCTTACGTTACTTGGGACAAGAGACGAATAAGAATAGTGAATCATACAAAATGATTTTAGGACAATAATAGAATTTTATGCTGTTCATTAATATTGAATTAACAATGTGATTTCCATTAACGATGATAACTTCTTCGTAAAAATGGGTCCTCTTCAAAAATGTTGCCAAGAATATCATCATCCATCACGGAAGGTCTTCCAAAGCGTGGTTAGTCTTCGAGGTTAGAGTCTCCGTTCTTAAATGTTTCGCACCATCTTCCGCGCGTTCTTTCAGATACCGCGCATGCGCCAAAACATTTAACAAACTTCACATGCTTCCGCAGCGGTTTTCCTTGTTGATATTCGTAAAGTTTACAGTGTCGTAAATGAACCTTATCGACGGACATCTTTCCTTCGATATTCCTTGGTAAATACCGATGATAAAACATTTCTTTCGATACATGTCCAAGAATACCAATGATAAAACATAACGGTGAAAAGAATGAATAATATACTTTTGATTCAAACACCTTCCTACGCGTCTAAAATAATTGCGCGCTAAGCGGATATAACTTTCTGGCAGACCTAATATTACAGAACCAAAATTGCAGAAAATGTTAAATATTATAAATCATACAATATAGTTATTCTATTTCACATTATTATCTTTATATATCACATTGTTGTCTCTATATATGATTAAATATTGTCTTCTCTCATGAAGAGGAATAATTTACTTAAACCATCGCAATTAATATTATAATATTTTTAATCGGCTACTGGTTTCAACATATTCTTTATTCAGAATTTTGAATGTCGACAGGAATACTCCGCATAAATTAAAGCAAATAATGTTGAGCTCATTAATAATTTCATCTGTACTTTTTTTTATCCCTATACATTTCTTTATTTATTTCTACGATTATTTATTGTTAAAATAGAAGTCGAAATCTCTCGGAAGAGATTAAATATAAGCTCGGAAATCATATTGCCGGAATGTGGTGCCAATTTAGTTTAGTTTGCGGTATACAAAGGTATCTCGAAATTGAGCCGCTGCCAGTGGTGTTCCTGAATTACAGTGCAGCCAACTGTAGATGTTTTACGACGATGTAATGCAGCACATGTAATTTCATTCGCAAAGCTGCCGAGCTTGACAACAATCGGACGTGCAGATTTCGGGTTTCGGTTAGTGGAATGGATTAGGACTGTTCCATAATAGTTCGATTAAATCTACCATGCTTTCAAAGATTAAAGCCCTTATAGTTTAAACGAAAGGGTTTAATCCATTAACACGTTGAACGCCGTGGCGGTCGCCGGTGACCGCCGATCGGAACACAGGGTTTGCGCTCCGAATTCACCATGTTGTATTGCAAATTCACCTCTTCGCAAATCAAATTCACCCTTTTGCAGATTATATTCACCATTTTGCAAATCAAATTCACCTCTTTGCAAATCAAATTCACCCTTTCGCAGATCATATTCACCTCTTTGCAAATCGAATTCACCTCTTTGCAAATCAAATTCACCTCTTTGCAAATCGAATTCACCCTTTTGCGGATCAACTTCACCTCTTTGCAAATCAAATTCACCCTTTTGCGGATCAAATTCACCTCTTTGCAAATCAAATTCACCCTTTTGCGGATCAAATTCACCTCTTTGCAAATCGTATTCACCTCTTTGCAAATCAAATTCACCTCTTTGCAAATCAAATTCACCCTTTTGCAAATCAAATTCACCTCTTTGCAAATCAAATTCACCCTTTTGCGGATCAAATTTACCTCTTTGCAAATCAAATTCACCCTTTTGCAGATCAAATTCACCTCTTTGCAAATCAAATTCACCCTTTTGCAGATCAAATTCACCTCTTTGCAAATCAAATTCACCCTTTTGCGGATCAAATTCACCTCTTTGCAAATCGTATTCACCTCTTTGCAAATCAAATTCACCTCTTTGCAAATCAAATTCACCCTTTTGCAAATCAAATTCACCTCTTTGCAAATCAAATTCACCCTTTTGCGGATCAAATTCACCTCTTTGCAAATCGTATTCACCTCTTTGCAAATCAAATTCACCTCTTTGCAAATCAAATTCACCCTTTTGCAAATCAAATTCACCTCTTTGCAAATCAAATTCACCTCTTTGCAAATCGTATTCACCTCTTTGCAAATCAAATTCACCTCTTTGCAAATCAAATTCACCCTTTTGCGGATCAAATTCACCTCTTTGCAAATCAAATTCACCTCTTTGCAAATCAAACTCATCCTTTTGTAGATAAAACTCACCCTTTTGCAAATCAAATTCAACCCTTTGCAGATCAAATTCATCCTTTTTCAGATAAAATTCACCCTTTTGCAGGTCATATTCACCTCTTTGTAAATCAAATTCACCCTTTTGCAAATCAAATTCACCCTTTTGCAAATCAAATTCACCCTTTTGCAGATCATATTCACCTCTTTGCAAATCGCTGAGCATTTTGACCGATTCTTAATGTCATATGCATACGCAACACTACCGTGAATGAAATATAATGATGATTAAACTCTAATTTTATTAATTATATGCCGCTATCACTAAACATTCGTTTCTTTCTTTGTTTCAGGTGAGTACTTCAACTTCGCGACATTTGTAGGCCCAGAAACACACGGAATCCGTAAGCAATCATAAATTTCAATGCGTCGTAAAAATAAGTAAAGAATATACAGGGTGACCGCAGTGACACTAGACAGCTTTTTATTTCCTAAAGTATTGCAGATAGACAACATTTGTTATATAAACATTGCATGGTACAAGGGGAAAAACTTTTGACGAAAGCGAATTGTTTCTAACTTTATTAGTTAAGAAGATATGAACGTCAAGTTCGGTTTTTTAAATGGATCTATATATTTTTCTTCCGATCGTTTGATAGTGCTTTTCAAGACGAATTCATTGACCCTTAAACGTTTGAATGAACATTAAAAGTAAACAGAATATAAAACCTTGTCCATTTATAATTGTACCATTAATATTAAACTATGTTCTTGCCATGCAGACACATATTGTATCGGCACCTGGGTGTAATAAGATTTTGTAACCTTCAAAATCGCTCGGCTCCGTTTATTGCTATCGGTCGGTTTTTAGTTTCCCCGCAAGAAATGACTTTACTACAAGAAGGTTGGCGAACTATGCAGCAAGAAACATTACACAAACTTGTCGGGGTATGTCAAAAATATGTGAAATAGTAATAATGAAAAAAGGGGGATACTTCGACGAATCGCGTATTAAGCGAAATGTATAATTAATATAGAATCAAATATACGACATTTGTACGACTCTTCTATCTTATAATATCAACGTACATCAACCTACAGATGTACCCAAAGAAAAGTATCCCATTTCATTTTATAGACAAAATACTTCATAATTTGCTTCACGATAGTAAGTGATCCCAAACTTATGACCGGTTGTTACGTAATTCGTGTACAGCGAGTTCGTTGGCACCGTATATCGATGTTTCAATAGGGCACACCCTTTGTAAGCGCCGATAATTGACTGTTTGTGCTGACCAACTACGGGACAAGCCACGTGTTGAATTTCCCTCTAGGGTTGCTCTAACATCTACCTACAAATCTGTCCTCCTACTACACTGTTGTACTATGGCACACAGGTTGCGTGCGCATTATGCACGTACACTGAACATACGTGTTAAATAGATAACGATTTGTTGATATCGTTGGCGCAGGAAAGTTATACAGGGTGTTTCTTAAATGTTAATATTATATAATTAACATTGTTTCTTAAATTTCTTCTAATACTTCCGAGAGTATATTTACACATTAAAACAACTAAAAAATGGCATATGAACATATTCGTACCTTCGCAAGAGAAATGAAACAACTCCAAACTTTCGTGAAATGAGGTTAAGTCGTACCCTCGCAAGAAAAGTGAGACAACTCAAAAATGCAGACTTAACCTCATTTTACAAAAGTTTTTAGCTGTGCCACTTTTCTTGCGAAGGTAGGATATGTTCGATATAGGTTAGTTTTCGAGTTACGGATGATTAACCGTTCGAATGCCAGGCGATCACGCTTGTTCTCGTATAACACGGATCTCGGTCCGGTGGTTAACAAATACCCATGTTAACAAATGGCCGTTGTTAATAAATACCCATTACTCGGAGATAATAACGTAATAATCTACCTTTTCCAATGGTCTGAATTCATTAGTTCCTAATGAAGGTAGGCAGAAGCCTCATATTTACTCGCAGCCAACTTCAGAGTAATTTTTTCGGCGCGTCGGTGAGGTTAGAGGTTAGAATCGGGGAGAAGTTGCAAGAGATAATTGAGCCTATTACCGATTATTGGACTTGTCAAAGTTTCAAAGCGATTATATGTCTTCGAGGAGAGGAAATACGTGTTCATCCATAGAACAATGGAACACACGATTCATGGTAGCCATTAGTGATCAGATAATCGAGAACCAAGAGCACATTACACTCGATAATCGGTTTATGTATGTATACTATCGTTAAGCAAATTATTAAATATCTTGTCTATAAAATGGAATGGGATACTTTTCTTTGGGTACATCTGTAGGTTGATGTACGTTGATATTATAAGATAGGAGAGTAGTACAAATGTCGTATATTTGATTCTATATTAATTATACATTTCGCTTAATACGCGATTCGTCGAAGTATCCCCCTTTTTTCATTATTACTATTTCACATATTTTTGACATACCCCGACAAGTTTGTGTAATGTTTCTTGCTGCATTGTTCGCCAACCTTCTTGTAGTAAAGTCATTTCTTGCGGGGAAACTAAAAACCGACCGATAGCAATAAACGGAGCCGAGCGATTTTGAAGGTAACAAAATCTTATTACACCCAGGTGCCGATACAATATGTGTCTGCATGGCAAGAACATAGTTTAATATTAATGGTGCAATTATGAAATGGGCAAAGGTTGTATATTCGAGGATTACCTGTATATATTTTGGAATTAGTACTCTTTACAATAAAATGAAATTGAAAAATGTCGGACGGACAGTACTGAGTTCTTTAGAGTGAAAATGTTATAACGACGAACATGAAAACGCCAATAGAGGTCACGTAGATTTTATAGATAAAAGTGGGTTTCAACGGTAATCCGATATCACTATTGTTAACATGTTGAGCGACGCGTTGAAATTCGTGTTATACGATACCTCGCGGTATACGTCCCTAACGTCTATATAACGTCTAAAAATAAAACTGTTTAAGCGCTCTACGATACACTGTTATCGTAACGTTAAAAATATTGAAAATTTGACGAATATTGGCGATATCTTTACTTTGAATTTTAATAATACAGGTAACCCTGCTACAACACGGTAGATAGGTTCCTGGAATATGCCGTGTCGTGTGAAACCCTGTTATATGAGACCCAGAGCAAGTACAAAAAGGGGGGTTAGGTTCCGAAAACTTATTGAAAACAGATATTTGTTTTTAAATCCATACAAGCAACTTGATTTTGATGAAAAATATGAACATATGTACTATTGTATTGCCAGCTATGAAGTGCGGCAATAGATCCAGCCAACAACAACTCAACAAGCTTGCGACGCAACACCAATTGTATTTGATTTTTCTATGTATACATATGCATTGTGTGCCCATAGTGTATCATTTAGATTTCTAAATACACACATACGTTAAATAGTATAAGTACAGTGTTACACCAGGGTTTCCGCAAATTTCTGATCGTGTCAGTGCGAAACTGTGTCGTAGGTGGCCGTGTTATACGAGGTTTTTTCGCAAATGTCTAAACGTGTTAGAACGAAACCGTGTTGTTGGATGTCGTGCTGTAGGAGGGTTACCTGTATTGGCATCGGAGGTCACCGGTGGCCGCCATCGCGTTCAACGTGTTAATATATAATCCTTGTAGAACGCCATGATTTTAATCGGATTTCACGAAGTCACTGAGTGCTTGTCGAGGCTAACTTTATTCCCCGATAAATTGGAGGACTCTTATGAATTAATTAATTTAAGTAAAATGAAGTAGAGGTCAGAATCTGATTAAACGATCTTTCTATTCTTTCGGCCCGGTTCAGTTTAATATTATCCGATACATGTTTAACCGAATTATGCAACTCCATTAACCGGCTTAAAAATGCATTAGCCGTTCAAACGAACTGCCCGAATTCCTCATTTAACCCTTTGTACTCGGTGGCGATTCTCAGTCGCCATTCAGTTCGTTGCAGCAACTCGAATGGCGACCGAGAGTCGATTTTAACGATAAAATTTTCTCCAGTTGTATTTTATGATTAGACGTTAAATCACCAAAAACTGGAGTAAACTTTAATGTCGCCTCTCAGTCGCCACTCGCGTCGCTGCAATAAATTGAGTGGCGACTGATAGGCGACATTAAAATTTTCTCCAGTTATATTTTGTTATTGGACGTTAAATCACCAAAAACTGGAGTAAACTTTAATGTCGCCTCTCAGTCGCCACTCGCGTCGCTGCAATAAATTAAGTGGCGACTGATAGGCGACATTAAAATTTTCTCCAGTTATATTTTGTTATTGGACGTTAAATCACCGACAACTGAAGTAAACTTTAATGTCGCCTCTCAGTCGCCACTCGCGTCGCTGCAATAAATTGAGTGGCGACTGATAGGCGACATTAAAATGTTCTCCAGTTATATTTTGTTATTGGACGTTAAATCATCTACAACTGGAGTAAACTTTAATGTCGCCTCTCAGTCGCCACTCGCGTCGCTGCAATAAATTAAGTGGCGACTGATAGGCGACATTAAAATGTTCTCCAGTTATATTTTGTTATTGGACGTTAAATCACCAAAAACTGGAGTAAACTTTAATGACGCCTCTCAGTCGCCACTCGCGTCGCTGCAATAAATTGAGTGGCGACTGATAGGCGACTGAGGACTGCGAACGTCAAAGTATTAATATGTTTAACAATTGGAATTGGAAGAACAATATTATGAATTAAATGTTCATTTACTTAAAAAGCTCATAACTTCATTTGAAATTCTAACATGCTCCAAACTTTTGAGCGTGAGTGTATGTCCCTTCCATCTATTCATCACACGAGAAAAGTGATAAGTCGCAATTTTCATGGTCGTTTATTCCTTAATATCTCCGTGAATAATCATCTACCAGGATCCTTTGTTTTAATATCAAAGCCCGAATACTGACGTTTATTGCGATCTTGGAATCCGTAAACCATTTACCAGGGATATTCGTCATAATTAAAAGTGCAGGGTAGTTAAAGCGTTGAGTAAGAATGATTAAACTTCGCCGAGTTAACGGAGCTTATTCGAATTGACAGTTGATTAACGTCGCTTACCACGCCGCTGGAAAACTTGCGAGAAAACCACCAAATGAATTTCCAAGTTCCGCCTTTGTTCTTCGAGGCATCGGAAGTTTCGAAGAAAGATACGAAGGTTTTCCAGCGGAGCCACAGGCACACATGCGCGCGCACCCTCCCACGATCTTTCTTCGGAACTGTAACCTAGGAAACGAATGATGGTTTTCTTCTTTTATAGAATTCCCTCCCTCGACGTTAGGTAGAAAACTCAGCATATCATCATCCTTAATCCTTGTTTTTCTTCCACCCTCTTCTTCCCTTACAGGATCTAAGGATCCTTTCCCTCCAGGAGCCATAATGGTCACGCACAGGATACGTCTTTATGTCCACCGAAAATATGCACATATTTTCTCGCTAAAATACTGCCGCGTTTTCACGTAGACAATCGCCGGAAATTACAACGGCTTCCGTGAAGTTTCTTGCGAGCTGTTGGAGAGAATTAAATCGAGACTCGAGATAGCGGGTTTTCATCATTCCATGTACACTCGCGCACAAAAGTTTGCGTTAACAGTTTCACGACCGCATGTTTGCGCAGTGAAACGTCGCAATATTTTTGAAGAATTAATTTAAAAAAACTTTACGTAACTTCACGAAATAATTCAACATTATTATACAACAATATTTTTCCTTTGTGTAATAATTATTAAAACTTACAAATATAAAACAGAATTCATGACAACATAATAATCTTAGCTGCTTTTTATGATATAATACGCGTAAATAAACATAATTTACCGGGGTTATTAAAAAAAAGCATTAAAAAAGTATTCAGTCCCTCCGAAGCGCTTCGAGATAGACTACTTAGCAGTTAAAGGGTTAAGCAACTGACGTTCTACAAAACTTTGCAAATGGCCTATCAATGGCACCACGGTGGTGTCACCGGACGTGAAAGTTTTAATAATATGTTTCACAATTGGAATTGGAAGAACAATGTTACGAATGAAATACTTATTTAATTAAAGAACTCATTTCCTTTGAAATCCTAACATGCTGCATTCCAGATTTTATATACAGAAATATGATATTTGAATGTTGCATATTTAATTATTAAGGCCGTTTCTTTACATTACTATAATAATTGATTTATTCATATTACTTCCAATTATATTTTAATTATATATCATAATGCCGAATATCTTATCATCACGTTCGGAACTCTTTATTAATTGATATCAAATAATTAGATATTAGAATTAATCAATACGAAGTACAATGATATTCGAAACATTGTTTCACGGGTTACTCTTCTAAACTTGAAATTATAGAACCATATAAAATACTGAAATGCGTGTCCCCCACTTCACCGGAACCAACACCCTGTAATTCTAGTATTCCGCTAATTACAACAATATTTGTATCGACATATAGAAATACAATATTGTCGGAACATCGAACAACGCACATTTTATTATACATTCACGAGCTCCGATGACAAAAGCTAATAAAAGAAACATTTGTAAATATTACAATAACATTTAAAGTACGAACACTCGCCATATTATTTTTCATATCCACGAAACATCAATGTTTTCCTCAAAGACTCTAACACCAGAAATATTCGGTTCATAATTAGAGCAGAAACGGGAGTGCAAAAGGGTTAACTCGATAAGAGGGTAAGGTAGTTTCTCTGTCAGCTGAAAAGCACTTTTGCCAACGTAAATCCGGAGCCATTACAGCGTTCCTGTCTGTCGTTTCAGTCGATACTTTTGGTAGCTTTGTTCGAAGCCTTTCACCTTTCTGATGAGAATGTCCTGCTGTGCTTTTCCACTCGTTAGCCCACACCACTGTTGTACAAAAGGGTTAGATGTAATAGACAAACAGTATTTTGCCTCTGAGTGAGTGAATCTAACTATGGAATCTTTCTGAAGGGGTTACTTATCATGTAAAACATGCAATATAATATAAGAGAGCAAGAAACGCATACAAAAAAACACCAGAAGAAGATGGCAGGCGCAGCGCCACGAGTTACCAACCGACGAACTACTTCAGAAAAAAGTATTTGCAAAAGTTACATTGTATGAAGATTCACATGGTGTACATAATTTCTATAAAAGTGGAGGCAGTTTAGGAGATTTGAAGGTAAACTTTGTTTTTCTAAATGGAATCGCCTCGAAAATACAAATTTGATCAAAGGATTACAATACAATTTCCTTAGGTCACGAACATATGTAAGCGTTATGATTCATTGGCTTTGACCTAGTTTCGTGTACACCGCCATCTAGCACTACCTCTTGGTCCAGATGCGAATAGAATTAGTACCCAGGGTTGCCAATCTTCCGGGGTAACGTGTACTTATTATTATGTCCGTTCTGGAAACGCTGAAAGTTCTCGGCTAACATGACAAGCCACTTCAGCAAAGTTCTCGGAAACTAAAGTTCGGAATTAGCATTAGGGTACGGCTACCATAGAAGATGATGGAAGGCATATATGTGATGGATAAGTGACGACTGTGATGATGCTTTCGTCATAATTACAACGCGGAACTCTCAGCGGCACTCGAATTCGAGTGATACGTTCCAATTAGAGAAAAGTGGATTCGATCGCATGAAAATATACATCGAGCAATAAACGATATAATGAGAAAGGACTGCCAACCCGGAAGTGCTGCTTTATTCTCGGTCACGTATCACTTTCGACCAATCACACCGTGACTCGTGGAGTACGTTATCCTGTAATCCTATTAAACCCCGAGTTTCCGGTTCCTATTTGAAATAACTCGTGGAAATTAAGAGAGAGCGGGCTTGGATATTAATTGTTCAACATGTAACGTGGAAGATAATTATTCTGATAATTAATTACATAAACTGGATTGTTCGCCATTGTTTTATAAGTGGGATGATGAATTACTTTGTCTTTATGAATGAATGAAAGAGAAATAGATAACATTTGAAGTACAGGTAACCCTCCTACAGCACGGCATCCAACTCTAAACGTGTTAGAGCGAAACCGTGTTGTAGGAGGGTCACCTTTACATTAGTACGTTAAATAGTACAGGTTCAGTGTTATACGAGGGTTCGCGCATATTTCTGATCGTGTTAGAGCGAAACCGTGCTGTAGGAGGGTTACCTGTACTTTTATTTGATATACAGGTAACCCTCCTACAGCACGGCATCTAAAAACACGGTTTAGCTCTAACACGTTTAGACATTTGCGCGAAAACCTCGTATAACACGGCCACCTACGACACTGTTTCGCTCTAACACGATCAGAAATTTTCGGAAACCCTGATATAACACTGTACTTATACTAATTGACGTATGTGTATATTTAGAAATCTAAAATTACGTTCGTAGGAAATGCCGTGTTGTGCGAAACCGTGTTATACGAGACCCACAGCAAGTACAAGAAGGGGGGTTAGGTTCCGAAAACTTGTGTTAGAACGAAACCGTGTAGTAGGTGGCCGTGTTATTCGAGGTCCTCCGAGAATGTCTAAACGTGTTAGAGCGAAACCGTGCTGTAGGAGGGTCACCTTTACATTAGTACGTTAAATAGTAGAGGTTCAGTGTTATACGAGGGTTCGCGCACATTTCTGATCGTGTTAGAGCGAAACCGTGTTGTAGGAGGGTCACCTTTACATTAGTACGTTAAATATTAGAGGTTCAGTGTTGTACGAGGGTTCGCGCATATTTCTGATCGTGTTAGAGCGAAACCGTGTTGTAAGACACCGTGTTGTAGGAGGGTTACCTGTATTAGAATTGTTTGAAATAAAATTGATTAAACTCCGCTAACTTCACGGTGTACAGCGAAAGACGCATTGATATGTGGATGTCGCGTCTAATTCTAAACCCTTTTTGAAACAAAAAATTGTGTGCTGTAGAATTAATTGTGTATATACTACGTTTCTACTAAATCTCGTTGGAGAATGTCACCCATAACTAACAATCTCACCTAGTACATCTCTCGGGCACTTACAAACAGCTAAGTTCATCGAACACGATCCGCCGCCAACTTCACGTTACATGCCCAGTACATCGTATCTATTATATGCCGAGCCGACAGATTTTATTTTCCACATTTCAACGATTGTTATCAGGTCGGAGATTACAATCGATTGAACCTCCTGTTTCAGAGTTTCTCCAAGCTCGTTAAAACTTTCCGCTGGGAGAAAAATTCGATAGGGTTGTGTCCCACGTGGGAAGCCAAACGAACCTTTGTGAGCCGATGCTGTCGAACAGAAATCCGTCCCGGACACGTTATTTCCAAAGTTAGAATGTTTTTTTTCCTCCCCTTCTCGTTGAAGTTGTTAGACAGTAGGGAGAAAAATCGGATATAAACGTCTGCGATGAGAAAAAATCGGATGAAGCAACGTTGACTAATTCAGTGATGTATTTGTTGCTTGATCAATGGAAGCCAATACTCGGCACAGCGTTTATTTATGGCCCGGGAAAATATGATATTTGCGATCGAATAAATTTAAATATCAATTTCACCTGCCAATGGCTGTCACGTGTAAAAGGAAATATGGCGGAAGAGAAATTGGTTGACAGGTATTAATGTTTAATAATATATTTCGGAATCGACATGAAACTGATAATGCTCGATATTCGATAACAAAGTCGGAATGCATAATGCATTAACAAGGATTATTAATGCGTGCAGTTTATTGGAATTACTAATATTTGCAATGCAGGCATTGAATCTTAATTATTTCGAATATTATATTCCATTTATATTTAGAAAATATTATCGTCTTATAAATGAAATATTATAGATTTACTTGCGAACTTAATTTGCAGAATTATAACAGGTTGCAATATGTTGATTTTAAACGATATCTTTGGTTTTATTCTTTCATGCGATTATTAATTATTAATTCACATGAAATATTTGAAAATAAGATGGAAGTTTTCAAGTACGAACAAATGATTGCATTCAATGAGAACAATTAACGCAGTTAATATGCCATGTATGCGCAACAATGAATTTCTGTGGCAAATTAGAATTATTTTACATGCACCAATAGCAATCAACGCTGGCGTTCCGTTAATTAATGGCGAGACATTTATTTCGAATGTGTCATATTCACGGTGTGGTTCGTGTTCACATTGAAATCAAATCGTGCTCCATTCATTATCACAATGTACACGTCGGCCATGTATTCCGCGGAATGTATACAATCATGATTTAATATAAAAAATAACAAATCGATCAATAACTTATATATAATTATCGCTGTCGAACATGTCAATGAAATTATTACTAGAAATACGAACTAAACGTGTACAATATTCTATAATCATTTACTAAACCCTTGACATACAAAAGACGTCTGGGATACGTCACTCGTGTCTTAAGTCATTGTAAACATTGACGTCTCCGAGACGTCAAGAATCTTAAGCCGATTAACGGCCGATTTGACGGCCGTTGTCACGTGTACGTGACTTCGACGGCGAGCGGTTGTCGGCCGGTGTCACGTGTACGTGATTTCGACGGCGAGCGGTTGTCGGCCGGTGTCACGTGAATGTGACTTCGACAGCCAGCGGTTATCGGCCGGTGTCACGTAAATGTGACTTCGCACTAGCAATCTTAGACCAGCATTGTATAAATATTTCGAGATCGTAGATTTGGCGTTTGTATGTTAATCCATTTTATCTGTTTTTGAGTTACTGCCTTCCAATTCTTACGAGTAGATTGGCGTTTTTGAATTCTCAAAATATTGGTTTTGTGAACTTTCCGTATTTCAGCGGGCGAGAGATGCCGGCGGTAGTAGCGCGATTTTGAGTGAAATGAGCGGCCGTCAAAGTGATAATATCGTGCAGTCGGAGTTTAATTTTTAACTTCTTCATTCTTATATGAATTCATCGCGCACGGAGATTAACGACTTTCGCACTTCCGGTGCACTCGCACCGAAATTCCGTAGATACAAAAAAGTACGTGTCGCTTAGTTTTTTGGCACTGCAAGATATGCGAAAAGGAAGAAAATTGGAGGCGGACACCTTTCCAGACTTCCTTGTTAGACCACTTTCATAATTAGCGCCACTGTATATCGATTATCGAATCTCCGACCATTGTCGAGATACGCGAACAAGATACACGTAAGTGTTGCACGGGGGATGGAACAATCAAGAGGACGGGGTAACAATAGCGATGCTCGTTAATCTCCGAGGAATCTTAATCTCGGCTCGAATGCGAAATCGATATTATGCAAACCAGATCCGATAAATACCGGCGTGGTTAGGTTAGGTTAGGATAAGGCCCCTTTTACGGCTGCCACTGTAGAGGCACATCGATTGTACGTTCGTCAGTCGTTAATCGTTACATCGTAAATCCAGTGTTAAGTTCGCGTTATCCTCCTTTCGTTTGTGATTCGTCGCCCATTGAATCCCGTGGCGCGAATATTACACAAATTCGAATCGATTATATCGCTGATGTTTGCAAAATTTGCAATATTTGTTTGTAAAGTCATAAAGTAACATAAAACTAAGAAGAAGATATAACAAGTATAAAGCGAAACGATGACAATAATCGGAAATTATAAAGAAGCAAATATGGCGGGCGTAGTTTAGAGAGCAGGTACAGTTGCTCCCAAAAGTATTCGGGCACTAATAGAATTTGACTACATAGTGATGTATCTATATCAATTATCAACGAATTGGACTAAATCTTTTTTCTGTGAAACGTCGTTTACTGTAGTTTAAAATGATATATTGTTACTTTAATAAATGTTCATATATAAAATCGTAATATAAATCAATCGAAATTGTGTATTCTTTCACAAAGTATTCGAAATTTACTATTTTTTACGTATTTTGTAAAATAAACACAGTGTTAATATTTCGTTAGATAACCCTTTTGTTGTATCACTTGTTTCAAACATTGTGGCATATTTGACGTTATTTTGTTTAAATATTCTGCGCTAATTGAATGCCATTCATCCGTTGATATTATTGAACATTTATTAAACTAACAATATATAATTGTCAAGTACAATAAACTACGTTTAATAAAAAAAAAGATTTAGTCCAATCTTTTTATAATTAATACTTTGACGGCCGCTGTCACGCGTACGTGATTTCGCCAGCCAGCGGTTATCGGCCGCTGTCACGTAAATGTGACTTCACACTAGCATTCTTAGACCAGCATTATATAAATATTTCGAGATCGTAGATTCGACGTTTGTATATTAATCCTTTTTAACTGCTTTTCAGTTACTGCTTTCCAATTGTTACGAGTTTATTGGCGTTTTTTAATTCTGAAATTATTGGTTTTGTGAACTTTCCGTATTTCAGGACGCGAGAGATGCCGGCGGTAGTAGCGCGACTTTGAGTGAAATGAGCGGCCGTCAAAGTGTTAACACAGACACATTATTATGTAGTCCAATTTTATTACTGTTCAAATACTTTTGGGATTAACTGCATTATAACTGCAATAACTCCCAATAACCACATTATTTACGATATTAATAATAATATTAATAATATCCGTTATAATGACAATTATTAATGAACGTTATCAGCGTTACAACTTGCTGAACACAATTCCAAAGTAAACTTTGATCAAAATCGTATGTGACGTCCCGCTGGAGTTGACCCGCTGGAACGAAGTTGCTTGTTCATTTCGGAGAGTGTAACTTTTCCATGATGTAGCCAACATGACGACGAAATTCGGTGGAAGAAAAAGGAACTAGAAAATTGTCTTCACTTTGATACATTGAATTTTGTATACCGCATTACTGTATACCAAACAGAGATTAACCCTTTGCACTCCGTACGCGCCGCTATTGCGCCACATGCTTTCATTGCATATTTAATTTATAACAACAGATCTTTTATTTCGTAAAACAGAAGTTCATTTTTCAAATCCTCCAACGCAAAAATGTCACGGAGTTGCACTCTTGAGTAAGAAAACACTCGGAGTGCAAAGGGTTAACCCTTTAAGATAGGAAAGAGATGTTCTTCTACTCTGCTAATTTCACAGTCAACAAATTAATATCCTAGTTTACCATATCATTAGATTGGTATAGTTCCTAGTAAAGCAGATAACCTGCCATTTTAGTTCTTGGATGTCTCAATGGTGGCAGCACTGCACTCCAAGTAGCGTGCGATATACTTCGAGCGATCATTCAAGTGCAGTGATGCCAGTACGTGGGATAAAATCCCACTAGGATCCCACTGGATTTTATCCCACGTGGGAGCCTTCGTGCGCATGCGCATGCTGAGGTCACAGCTCGACGGTGGTTGTTTCCATGGACGTATCTATGTGCAACAGTAGATACGCGTAAGGGGCCCGTATTTCTACCGTATTGCAATTGTCACGGGGGTCTAACGATACCCCATATTTGAGTGAAGTATATACGTTACTGAGAATTAGGTAGTGCGCAGGGGTGGGAAAAATCCCACGTACTGGCATCACTGTTCAAGTGTCGGAAGGAGATGCCGGTTGTTTACTGTGATTAAAAGAAGGAGGGTCAACGATAAAAGGGAATGCACTTCTACCCTCTTTGTGAGGGAGGGAAGACGTGCCGGAAGCTGATTATCGCATTTCCAGAAGGGTGGTTAACCGTCCTGGGCTAAATCGATCACGTGACGATCTAAGCTCAGGGGACGAGGAAAGATTTAGGATACTGGCGGTTCATCCTTCGCCGGGAGAAGATGAAAGGATATAGGAAGAGCATAAAGGAAAGGGGGAGGAGTGAAAATGGCCGTGGTGATGTCGGTAGACGAGTAGATTGCCGGTAAAGATAAGTCCTTTATACGGACGATATATTTACCGACAAAAACCGGCGGATTAAGGATACATCTGATTTCGCGATGGAATATTTGAAGGCATCTTGGAGAAAACGCTGTGTAGAATTTTAGTGCAATTTCCTTTTGTAAATTGTTAACCCTTTCGCTGCGAACAGCGCCTTTAGGCGCTCAACTATAGACGTTTCTCCTGAGCGAACAGCGCCTATAGGCGGCGTGCATTTGTTTTGCATTTTTTGCTATTAATAACTGCAAAATAATGGCCATTAATTCGTTTGTCTTCGATTATTAAAGATTATCAAAAATTACTAATATTGTTCTTATTATTATTATTATTGTTTGGCTGTTATTATTGTTATTCAAAATTGGCTCCGCACACCGTTTTAGGAACGATGTTATCGCGCGGACAACCTTCTACTATCGCGTCTGCTGCGGAGGGAGCCATTCTTTTCTGAGCACTCCGCAGCGAAAGGGTTAATAATAATGGTAAACGATTGTACCGCTGGTAATTCCAATATTCCCTCCGGGGAAGATTTTCTCTTTTCTGAAAAATTGGTGCTATGCTTCTCAACAGAATTATTGGTAATAATAATAATATCGTTGTTATAGAGATACAATTTATTAACTGCATTTTGCTGAAAAACTTGCTTTCGTATTTTTGCTGTAACTTTTGTTTTTCATTTATTAGAAGAGCCGTACAATAATATTTCTTATTAACTTCATTTCTCTCCAAAACTCTTTCTTGTAATTTTGGTGTCATTTTTTATTACCCTTTTATTGGAAGACTCGTGATATTTATCATTAAAATGCATTTTTCTCAAAAACTACTGCATCTCAGGAAACCTTTCACTCGGCTCGCGCATGTCCCCGCCTCCTTTTTCCCCCACCACTGCGTTGGCCCCGCCTTCTGTGGCGCCACAGTGGGACTAAGGCCAATAGCGTGTGCGGAGCAGGGAATGGTAGTGGGGGACCTGCGCAGAACGAACGAAACTCGTCCGTGCTTTGAATAATCTTATTCTAAATACAGAATAGTTCTGTTGTTAGCGGTTTCAGTTTCGATCCCGGCGAAGTTGCAGTTTCATGTGTAGACCAATTAACAAAACGCCGTCAGAAAGAAAAGGGGTAGGAGTTGCAATGGCTACATAGTTCGGATAACCAGATAACCAGGCTTTCAGGGCCGACGGTGTCCTGTTGGATTTATAGAGTGAAGGTATTCTCGAGTCGTAAATCCAGGTGAACAGGTTGATGGTTAGAACCACGAGGTAGTAAGCCTTCAACTTCCGGTAGCAATCGTTCAACCATGGGATAGACAATCGTGTGTATTTCACTGCCTCGGTTATCTCGTTTCATGTAATTCTTTCATTTCTCTTTCAGATAGTTCGCCTGCGTTTAAGTTTATACAGGTTTTCCACTCCAAATCAACCCTTTTGCGAATCATATTCAGCTTTTTGTATTCGAAATTCGCCATTTTGCAGATCAAATTCACCATTTCACGGATCAGAATCATCCTTGAATTAATTTATGCGTTTCTATGGGTTTTGCACTCTAAATTAACCCTTTTGTAGATCAAGCTTTTCCACAAATATGTTTTCTTCAGCTAGTGAAATAAAATTAGAATCCAATATGACATAACATTAACAGAAAATATTTGTTTAATACTTATTTGACACCAAAAAATATAACGCGGCACTTATGTGACACGGTTTCGATATAACGCGGTTTACGAATTGTGGCGATACTCGTGTAACGCGGACTTCTACAACGTGGTTTACAAATTTTTGCGATCCTTCTATGACACGGACTTACACAAAGCTGTTTCGATATAACGCGGCTCACAAATTCTGGCGACCCTCGTATAACGCGGTTTCGATATAAAGCGTTTTCGATATAACGCCGTTTCGAAATAACGCAGTTCACAAATTGTGGCGATCCTCGTATAACGCGGCACTTATACAACACGGTTTCGATATAACGCGGTTCACAAATTTTTGCGATCCTTGTATAACACGGACTTACACAAAGCTGTTTCGATATAACGTGACTCACAAATTCTGGCGACCCTCGTATAACGCGGTTTCGATATAAAGCGTTTTCGATATAACGCCGTTTCGAAATAACGCAGTTCACAAATTGCGGCGATCCTCGTATAACGCGGCACTTATACAACACGGTTTCGATATAACGCGGTTCACAAATTTTTGCAATCCTTGTATAACACGGACTTACACAAAGCTGTTTCGATACAACGCGCTTCAAAAATTCTGGCGACCCTCGTATAACACGGTTTATAAACTGTAACGATCCTTGTATAATACGGCAATATTGTTCAAAACATCTTACAATCGAAAACGCCGAGGATTCTGTATTTAAAACTGCCGAGTAACAACACGTAAGATACGTGTTTACGTTGACCCGATTTCTCAGGAAGAAGGAATTCCTTCAATGTACTTTTTTTCTCAAGGCGATGAGAATTTATTTCTCTTCGGGACATCGATAAAAACTTATTCGAGCGAACTCAGCAGGACGAATTTAACTTTGTCCTTCGAGTTTCAGAATTGTTACCTACAACATTATTGTTCAGACTGCATTGTTCTATGAAAGTTCGAACTGTAATTGTGAAGTTACTTGCAAAATCTTTTCTGATATAAAACGTGAAAGGGATTCATTAATTCAATAATGAATTCTTAAATGCACTGCATTATTTTTTATTCTTATTAACCCTTTGACTGCTAAAGGCGTATATATACGCCCTAACAAATCCATCAATATATACGAAAAGCGTATAAATACGCCCTCACAAATCCACCAATATATACGAAAAGCGTATAAATACGCCCTAACAAATCCATCAATATATACGAAAAGCGTATATATACGCCCTCACAAATCCATCAATATATACGAAAACCTTATATATACGCTCTAACAAATCCATCAATATATACGAAAAGCGTATAAATACGCCCTCACAAATCCATCAATATATACGAAAAGCGTATATATACGCCCTCACAAATCCATCAATATATACGAAAACCTTATATATACGCTCTAACAAATCCATCAATATATACGAAAAGCGTATAAATACGCCCTCACAAATCCATCAATATATACGAAAAGCGTATATATACGCCCTCTGTATTTTTCAACTATTATTATTGAAGGAATGTACAAAATAAGTTAAGTCAATTAAAATAGCTTAAACAATTCACAATTAATTATATCTACTAAGATGTATTTAATTATCAGATATCCCAACAAAGTCACTTAATCCTTGCACCGCTTTGAATTTCCCGCCATCTCTCGAGATGAAGGAACTCCAGCATCTAGCTTTAGGTCCATTCGAAAGAAATGAACGAGCAGAAGGGAAACTGGAGAATTGACTTCCACGCAAACACGTAACACTGGAAATGGCGCTAACTTTCAAGTCAATAAAGACTCCCATCCTTTGGCTCTGCCTGCGGCGTGAGCACAGTTTAATTGACGGCTTTCTGAAGCAGCTATACACTCACGCGTACCAACACACTCCTGATAAACTGGTAATTTTTCCTTTCTTGAAGCTACTTTTTATTGTTTAGTTAACAAAAAAGTGTTGCTTTTAAGGGAAATATTATTTCGAATCGGTTGCGAGGAGAGTTTGTCAGTCCGGGCTCACTGCGCGCGCACCCGATATCCGCTAACTTCACGTTGTAAAGCGAAAGATGCATAAATGTTAAACTCTTTTTTATAGAACTATTTCTGCTATACTACGTCTCTTCAAAATCTCGTTGAAAAATGGCATAGCAATAAAATTATTGTCAATTTTCTAAAAAATAAATTCTAGAAACAGGAAATTAAGTTTTCACGATAGAAAAATATACGCAGACAAATATAATCTTCTTTTCAAAAGTAGTAAGGTTAGATACAAGGACAGTTTTATTTTACAATAAAACAGGCAGCTTTATTCCTTTAATTCCACGGTTGCATTTCCGACTGTAAAAATACATCAGAAATAAAGAGAAGGAATAGCAGTTCTTATTTCCTTGCATCATCTTCCGTTTCTCTTTTTGGAAATCTCGAAAGACTCTTTCTGTTTCATCCAAGGAAGCAAAGGAACCTTTCATTTCAGATGAATATGCCGTGAAGATGGGATGATAAAAATACACTTGACTTTATCATATTCATATTTATAAGGGGCTGAATAGAAATATGTTGCGAGGTTTTCGTTTGCTTCACATCAAGTTTTAACTCTTCCCACTCAAGAGACGACTTTCAGTAACCACACAGTTTATTGCAACGATTCGAGTGGCGACTGAGAGGCGACTTTATGATTTATTACATCGTTGGTGATTATTTAACCTTTTACAATGCAGAAGCGACTTTTGGTAAGCAGTCAGTTTATTGTTACAAAAAGTGAGTCGCTTTTGGAATATCACAACACACTGAGTGGCGACTGAGAATCGCCACTAGAATATCGCAACAAACTGAGTCGACTGAGAATCGCTACTAGAGTACCGGAACAAACTGAATGGCGACTGAGAATCGCCTCTAGAGTACCGCAATAAACTGAGTGGCGACTGAGAATCGCCAGTAGAATATCGCAATAAACTGAGTGGCGACTAAGAATCGCCTCTAGAGTACCGGAACAAACTGAATGGCGACTGAGAATCGCCTGTAGAGTACCGGAACAAACTGAGCGGCGACTGAGAATCGCTACTAGAGTACCGCAATAAATTGAGTGGAGACTGAGAATCGCCTCTACAGTACCGCAACAAACCGGGTGGCGACTGAGAATCGCCTGTAGAGTACCGAAACAAACCGAATGGCGACTGAGAATCGCCTCTAGAGTACCGGAATAAACTGAATGGCGACTGAGAGTCGCCACTAGAGTACCGCAATAAACTGAACGGCGACTGAGAATCGCCTGTAGAGTACCGGAACAAATTGAATGGCGACTGAGAATCGCCACTAGAGTACCGGAATAAACTGAATGGCGACTGAGAGTCGCCACTAGAGTACCGAAACTAACTTAATGGCGACTGAGAGTCGCCTCTGAAGTACCGCAACAAACTGAGCGGCGACTGAGAATCGCCTCTAGAGTACCGGAACAAACCGGGTGGCGACTGAGAATCGCCTCTAGAGTACCGAAACTAACTTAATGGCGACTGAGAGTCGCCTCTGAAGTACCGCAACAAACTGAGCGGCGACTGAGAGTCGCCTCTGAAGTACCGCAACAAACTGAGCGGCGACTGAGAATCGCCTCTAGAGTATCGAAACAAATCGAGTAGTAACTGAGCAACGCCTCTCGAATTGCTGTAATAAATTGCGTGGCGATTGAGGACCGTCTTTCGGAATGCTGTAATAAATCGAGTGGCGATTGAAAGTCGCCTCTCAGGTGCAAAGGATTAAGTGGACTTGTATAACACTGACAAAAATCGTTTCATTTCCAAGTGAGAAGTTCTGCGCCGATAAAGAATGTCTGACAATGAGGTATTTGCTTCTGTAGTCCTGCAGTAGAATCCTGCACATAAGTTTCAAAGGATTCGCAAGTCCGATAGTAACGATAGCTCGTAACTCTTTCTTTCGTAGAAACTTCGAGCTCTATTCTTCTTCTAGATTTCCTTGGAGAAAAATTTATTTATGGTTTCCATCAAATCATCTTTCATCTGCTTAACTACACTTTGCACTTCCGCAAATATCTAACTCTTCATTCTTGTTTATTCCTTTATTCTTTTGTATTCCTGACTGAAGTAAGAATTTCATATTCTTCTTAAATCAAGTTTCGGAATAAGATAAACAGACATGTTTCTGATATACAGAAATATTGTTTTCATATATTTCAGTAGAACATTCTTTTACACGGAACGACATAGTCTCATTTTTTAGCAAAAGCTTTAGCATAATTCATGTTCTACTATATTTGGTAAATCTGGATAAATCAAGTTTGAAAATAAAAGCTCTAAGCAGTGGTTGCATGAGAAATGACGGATATTTGACCCTTTGCACTCGGAGGCGACTCTCAGTCGCCACTCGGTTTATTGTGACAACTTAAACAGCGATTAAGAGGCGACATTAAGGTTTACGCTAGTTGTTGGCGATTTAATGTCCAATAACGAAATATAAATGGGGACAATCTTAATGTCGACTCTCAGTCGCCACACGGTTTATTGCCACAACTCGAACAGTAATCAAGAGGCGACATTAAGGTTTACGCTAGTTGTTGGCGATTTAATGTCCAATAACAAAATATAACTAGAAACAATGTCGACTCTCAGTCGCCACTCGAGTTACCGCAAGAAACTAAGTGGCGACTTAGAGGCGACACTGAAATTTACTCCAAATATTGGTGATTGAAAGTCCAATGACAAAATATAAATGAAAAAAATCTTAATGTCGACTCTCAGTCGCCACTCGAATTGCTGCAATAAACTAACTGGCGACTTAGAGGCGACACTGAAATTTACTCCAAATCTCGGTGATTGAAAGTCCAATGACAAAATATAACTGGAGAAAATCTTAATGTCGACTCTCAGTCGCCACTCAGTTTATTGCTGCGACTCGAGTGGCGACTGAGAGGCGACACAGAAATTTACTCCAAATATCGGTGATTGAAAGTTCAACGACAAAATATAAATGAAAAAACCCTTAATGTCGACTCTCAGTCGCCACTCGAGTTACCGCAAGAAACTAACTGGCGACTTAGAGGCGACACCGAAATGTACTCCAGTTATCAATAATTGAAAATTCAATAACAAAAAGTAAATATAGTAGATCCTAATGCCGCTTCTCAGTCACCACTCGAATTACCGCAACAAACAAACTGGCGACTGAGAGTCGCCTCTCGAAAGAACAAAGCAATGTTCTAATTAGATTCATTTAACATCTACATATATTAGTTTCTTTGCAAGAAAGTCAGGAAAACAACTTTTTGCGTGTATCGCAAACGTGTTAATCACTCAGCGATATCATGTCATTCGAATACCGAAAGAATCCCGAAATGCTTGATCACCGTCATATATACATTGTTGAATTGATTTACAGAAAGGTTCTTAGTTACAAAAGTTATCAATTCTTTTTCTTAGAACTGTCGAGAGAACCGAACCACATTGCTTATATTATAAAGATGTTTATGCGATTACGCATAATTACGATTACGTTAACGATCGGGAGACCGATAGCGCCGTTATGCCTTCTCTGATTCAGTTTGAGTTCGTTAGAATCTTTGATGGAAGTTAGACGTACCTTCAGCTAGCATTCATTCAATAAAAGAATACTCGCTTTAAATAACTTGTATTAGTTATTTCCATCACCCCTATATATTCCAATATACATAACACGTGAAAATGAAAGAATGCCTTGTTACCTTGTTCCACAATGGATACATTGTATATCGTGATACGTTCATTCGTCATCATTATCTGCTTCCGCACGACGTACTACGTTTCTCGTCAATCAATCGTACACTGACGATCTGATGGATCAGAGAGTGCCTATGCAAATGGATACTGACTACCATGTAAACGACTAGAAAATAACTGATAGCAAAATATCCATTACCCATATATCATTCACCTTTTTTTTTCATTTCCATCCTACATTTAACACGTTGCATGACGTGGGAGTCACCGGTGACCGTCAGTGCCAATATTACTAAAACACGATTCAAACATATCGCTAATAGAGTAGTGCCTCGTAGTTCGTATTTAATTCGTTCCAGAAACCCGTTCGAAGTCCGAATCAAGATTTTAGATTTTGAGTTTTTTAATGTTATGAACTTGGAACAAATTAAATAAAATTATTTGATGTTTGTTTTATTAATTTGAATTATTACAACGTAGGAATGGAAGTGAAGAATAATTTTTTAATATAAAAATCACGAAGATGAAAGTATTGCTGTTAATTTCTTGCTTTCTCAAGCGTTTGAACTCTTCAAAGTTCGAACTACGAGGTACCACTGTATTCGGAAGTTTTTCAATATTTTTAACGTTACGAAAAGGATGTAAAGTAACTAATGTAACTTTTAGAGTGCCCGAAATCCGTACGAACTTTTTTACCGATCTTATATTTAAAAGTCACGTTGACGTGCAATAAATTATTTTGCACTCGAGAGGTGAACCTCAGTCGCCGCAATAAACTGAGTGGCGATTGAGAATCGCCGTGATAAACTGAGTGACGACTGAGAATCGCCGCAATAATCCGATTGGCGACTGAGAATCGCTGCAATAAATTGAGTGGCGACTGAGAATCGCTGCAATGAACTGAGTGGCGACTGATAATCGCCGCAATAAACTGATTGGCGACTGAGAATCGCCGCAATAAACTGATTGGCGACTGAGAATCGCGGCAATAAACTGAGCGGCGACAGAGAATCGCGGCAATAAACTGAGTGGCGACTGAGGATCGCCGCAACAAACTGAGTGGCGACTGAGAATCGCCGCAATAAACTGAGTGGCGACTGAGGATCGCCTCTAGAGTACCCCAACAAACTGCGTGGCGATTGACCGGCGCCTTTGGAATTACCGTAGTTAACCCAGTGGCGACCGAGAGACGCCTCAGAAGTTGTCGAAAAGTCGTATTAATTACTGAATGGCGACTATGAGTCGCCTCACGGGTTTTCATAAAGTTGTATTAATTACTGAGTGGCGACTAAGAGTCACCTCAGGGGTTGTCTTGAAGTCGTATTAATTACTTAGCGGCGACTGAGAGTCGCCTCAGGATTTTTCTTGAAGTCGTATTAGTTTCTGAGTGGCGACCGAGAGTCGCCTCACGAGTTTTCTTGTAGTTGTATTAGTTACTGAGTGGCGACTATGAGTCGCCTCAGGAGTTGTCTTGAAGTCGTATTAGTTACTGAGTGGCGACCGAGAGTCGCCTCAAGAGTTGTCGTAAAATTGCATTAATTACTGAGTGGCGACTAAGAGTCACCTCAGGAGTTGTCTTGAAGTCGTATTAATTACTGAGTGGCGACTAAGAGTTACCTCAGGAGTTGTCTTGAAGTCGTATTAATTACTAAGTGGCGACTATGAGTCGCCTCACGTGTTTTCGTAAAGTTGTATTAATTACTGAGTGGCGACTGAGAATCGCCTCTGAAGTGTAAAGTCTTCGTCAGCCCACTAAACATTCATCAGAATACATAGACGTATCATAAATTCCAATTTTGGTCAAAAACAAATATCTTAGTGCACACTAAAAATCAATGTTGATCGTTGCATGGTTCGCAAAGAACTGACGTGCCGTGGTTGGTTCTCCGACTATTTATCGAGCGGCAGCAACCGCATCTTCATCGGACGTTCGGGCCGAGGTTACTCGAGGTTTTCCGATTTTAGCCGAAGGGTGGAACTCTAGGTCAGGTCACGCAGGTCAATCGCCCCAACGTTCCTGACTTTCAGCGCTGCAACTTTTCTACGCGAATCTTGTTCCAACGGAAGGAATACCAACCGACACTTTCGAATAATTGTAAACTAAATCTAGATGACAAGTTCCTGATTTAGAAAACGACAATTACACCCATTTCGACCTATCAGAAATGTTACCAGAAATCCAGTAAACAAACCCTGTAATTCTAAACAGGATTTATTTATGCATAAATCGAAGTTAACATTGCACGGGTAGTTAACAATATTCATAAGCAATCTATTAGAAGGAGTTAGAGGTGAACTTTCTTAACATTGTCTTCCGGAACAATCCACTTCCTCTAATGGAACCACCGATGATTTATGACACAGAACTCTATCCTGGATGATACCCTCTACCTGACACCACTCTATCAAACTACCCTTCGTGTAAACATGTCCTTCAGAAAGGGTTGCTATACACACCCTGTACAAACTTCTTCATAATGTTCCAACCCTTTGAACACCATTCAGGATCACATGGCATCCAACTACACCAGGAAACACTATTAATTTCAGTCTCCAAGAAGATCATCCGTTAGTTCGTGACTTGCCTAAAAGATGTTAAGTTTCGATTCAAATAATTTATCATATTTGAATAATTGTAATAAATAATATGTAATAATAATATTGTAATAATAATAAATAATATTGTAATAATAATAAAATTGCAGTATATGATCCTTCGATAAATTATAATATAGCAATATAATATAATAATAATAAATAATATTGTAATAATAAATAATATTGTAATAATAATAATATTGCAGTATATGATACATCCTTAACCCCTTCGATAAATTATAATATAGCAATATAATATAATAATAATAAATAATAATGTAATAATAATAAAATTGCAGTTTATGATACATCCTTAACCCCTTCGATAAATTATAATATAGCAATATAATATAATAATAATAAATAATATTGTAATAATAATAAAATTGCAGTATATGATACATCCTTAACCCCTTCGATGAATTATAATATAGCAATATAATATAATAATAATAAATAATATTGTAATAATAATAAAATTGCAGTATATGATACATCCTTAACCCCTTCGATAAATTATAATATAGCAATATAATATAATAATAATAAATAATATTGTAATAATAATAAAATTGCAGTTTATGATACATCCTTAACCCCTTCGATAAATTATAATATAGCAATTCGGCTAGCAATAGGTTTAATATTTCTTATATCATTAAGTGGAATAAATAAACAATAATACTGAAGTATAGCAACAAGCAAATACAATGTTCTTATATCTTCGGCATTTATTCGGTTATATTTTACGGAATGTGGAAAAGATAATTAATAATTAATTAATAATTAATAATTAATAATTAATAATTAATAATGAAAACAAAGGAACACATAACATTCTATGATAATATATTGGGGTAAAGTTAATCAGGCGTCTTTCACGTGCACAACTTGAGTGCGAAGATTAAACGTTGAACCTAACCTTAAAATCTGCGTACAGTATTATTATATTTACAAATAACAATCCGAAGGAAAAGGATGAATTTGATCTACAAAAAGGTGAATTTATTTCTTGGAATGACTCGAGAAAGAAAGCCACAAGTAATCAGCTTGTTGACAAAGAAAAACGTCAGTTAAAGAATTGCTTGGAATGTTGTCGGAGATTGGAAATACGGAGACGAAAGGAATGTCCCGCGGAAGCCATTAGAAATTTCTCTCACGCTCGACCTTTTTCATGCGCAACGATCTGTCTTTATTATCGAGCTCGAAAAAATATAACGGAAAATCGGAACGGGATCTTTTACGAGTAAAGGATTCAAAATACTTCCGGGATACGATACGTGCATCGTAATTCAATTTGCTGCAGCCCATCCCAGGAAACCTTTCACTCGGCTCGGACGAGTTTGCGTTCGTTCTGCGCAGGTCCCCCACTACCATTCCCTGCTTCGCGCACGCTATTGGCCTTAGTCCCACTGTGACGTCACAGAAGGCGGGCATAAAGCAGTGGTGGGAAGAAAAGGTAGTGGGGACTGCGCGAGCAGGGTGAAAGGTTCCCTGGGTTCTTCACTGCATTACAGGATTTGTACTCGAAATTAACCCTTTTGCTGATCATATTCAACTTTTTGTAAATCGAGCTCTTCTACTGATTCTTTTTCTTAAGTTATTGTAATAAAATAAAATCCAATGTAAAGTTATTCTTCCAAAATAAATATATTATTCCATGCATGTAGTAATAGTTAAACATAAAATAACATAAAATCGCATCAAATTAAAATAAGAAATTTATTTATTTATGGGAAAATTTGATTTGCAAAAAGGTGAATGTGACCTGCGAAAGGATTAATTTGGACACCTCTCAAAACCTGTAGTATTCTTTAAGAAACAAATCGCTCGTCATTTTTCTCTAAATGTCCATTTTCCGTAATTTCGAAATCCTGGACATTTTGTTCATAAAACATTCCTACTCGAAAAAATATAATCACAATAAAGCAGAAGTGCTCGAGTATTGGCGAAGGCTTTTAGTCATTAATGGAACGAAAGCACTCAGTTTCTTAGTTCCCACAAGGCCGTTAATATTCGCTTTCAATTTTTGTAGCAGACGAATGCAAGATATTGGTTTCTTGCTTCTCAGGAGCCAATGACAAAGTGCCGACCGTAACTCATCCAGAATTGCATTTCTTTTGTGTCTGCGCCCCCCTCCCCTCTCCGTAACATCATGTTTTCGCGGTTAAAGAGGTACAGGGTTTGCACTCCAAATTCCAAATACTCCAATATATAAAAATACTTTAGGAAATGTTTAAAAAATGTAAGCGCTTTTGATGTTCGCAGAACCACATTTCGTTAGTTCGATCGTTAATTTAGCGCGGTCAAAACTTTATTAGCATTCAGTAAAAGAAGCAAGTAAACGTTAATGAGTAACCGATATCCTGTGGTTAATTACTCTGTACATATACACCCTTCGCAGTCGAGAGGCGACTCTCGGTCGCCACCTAGTTTATCGGGGCTACCGAGAACTGACTTTAAGATTGACGCCAGGTATTTTTTGTTATTGGATTTTCAAATTATTACCGACGTTAAAATGTACTATGTCGTTGGAGATTACTTAACCCTTTCTACTGGATAGGCGACTCTCGGTCGCCACCTAGTTTATCGGGGCTACCGAGAACTGACTTTAAGATTGACGCCAGGTATTTTTTGTTATTGGATTTTGAAATTATTACCGACGTTAAAATTTACTATGTTGTTGGTGATTTAATTCTTTATACTCGAGTGGCGAGTCTCGGTCGCCACCTAGTTTATTGGGGCTACCAAGAAGTGACTTTAAGATTGACGCCAGTTATTTTTTGTTATTGGATCTTCAAATAATCACCTACCATGTAGTAGATCTCAATGTCGCCTCTCAGTCGCCACTCAGTTTATTGCGGCAATTCGATTGGCGACTGAGAGGCGACATTCAGATTTACTACGTCGTTGGTGATTACTTAACACTTTATATTCGAGAGGCGACTTGCAGTAACCTCTCAGTTTATTGCAGCAATTCGAGTGGCGACTGAGAGGCGACATTAAAACTTCCTCCAGTTGCCAGTGGTTTAATGTCTAATAACAAAATATAACTGGAGAAAATCTTAATGTCGCCTCTCAGTTGCCACTCGTGTTGCTGCAATAAACTGAGTGGCGACTGAGAGTCGCCTTTCTAAAGCAGAGGGTTAAAACTGCTATTATTAACTCTTTGCAGTCGAGAATTGTCGGTAATATAATGTTTAATAATAAAATATAACTGAAGAATATCTTAATGTCGCCTCTCAGTCGCCACTGGTGTTGCTGCAATAAACTGAGTTGCAATCGAGAATTATCGGTAATATAATGTCTAATAATAAAATATAACTGAAGAATATCTTAATGTCGCCTCTCAGTCGCCTCTCAGTCGCCTCCCGCGTTGCTGCAATAAACTGAGTGGCGACTGAGAGTCGCATTTCTAAAGCAGAGGGTTAAAACTGCTATTATTAACTCTCTGCAATCGAGAGTTATCGGTAATATAATGTCTAATAACAAAATATAACTGAAGAATATCTTAATGTCGCCTCTCAGTCGCCACTCGTGTTGCTGCAATAAACTGAGAGTCGCCTTTCTAAAGCAGAAGCTTAAAACTGCTATTATTAACTCTCTGCAATCGAGAGTTATCGGTAATATAATGTCTAATAACAAAATATAACTGAAGAATATCTTAATGTCGCCTCTCAGTCGCTACTCGAGTTGCCGCAATAAACTTGGATCATCACGCGTATCACTTCAGAGCTATTACCGGTAGAATTGATAACAGAACGACTTGCGGCCAACTTCAGCACGAGCCACCAGAAGCCGCAAATAATAATTACGATCGCGTGTGAGTAGGTTATTAGTAGGAATACCGGAAACTACTTCCGTTATTAATGATTATGTTCGTTATTCAAGAACCTTCTCCTTTAATAGTGCCACTTAATCAGTGCTGATTAGCCAGTGTACGGGTTTTGCACTCGAAATTAACACTTTTGCAAATCGTATTCAACTTTTTGCAACTCAAATGCAACCCGTTTCCAAATCAATTCTTTTTTCAAAAATTAATTTCCTAAGCTTTCGTAATAAAAATTTAATCAAATGTTAATCTATTGTCAAGAAATTCCAAATTTTATTGAATATCAATATTCTGTGCGAAAGGGTGAATTGAGTGGTCATTAAGAGTCGGCTCTCGAGTGCAAAGGGGTGAAACAGCTTATCATTATTTCAGGAGATCGTGGAAAACTGTCTTCGATAACATGTTGTATTTATATTCTAAGTATCCGCAGTAATCGCCGCACTGCGTAAAACGTTACCGCAATCGCATGATAGAACGTCACTATTGTTAATTCCGTGAGAAACAACTTCGTGTAATGATTCACCCTAATTACATCCGTCGAATCCCAAATTTTCAGTTGCAAACATTTGGACGTGTCATAATAAAATATGCAACATTTAAATATTCAATGTCTTGCAAAATTGCATCGAATAAAATAAATCATTAATTACTTGATATTGTATTTTGCGCCCTCTTGTTCATCTTTCGTGAATTTATCAGAAGCTAAATGGCATTCAAAACTGGATAATCTTTTTTTAAATGTTTTTCATCGGAAAATTTTGCTTGAAATAAGGCATTTAAAGTTTTATGATAAGGGGGTCAAAAGTGACCCTAAACCAAATTTGATTTGCGATGGGTCATTCGAATTTTCGAGTGCAAAATGGCGAATATGATCTGCAAAAGGGTTCATTTTGAGTGCAAAATGGTGAATATGATCTGCAAAAGAGTTAATTTCGAGTGCAAAATGGTGAATATGATCGGCAAAAGGGTTAATTTTGAGTGCAAAATGGCGAATATGATCTGCAAAAGGGTTAATTCTGAATGCCAAATGGTGAATATGATCTGCAAAAGAGTTAATTTCGAGTGCAAAATGGCGAATATGATCTGCAAAAGGGTTAATTTTGAGCACAAACTGATGAATATGATCTGCAAAAGGGTTAATTTTGAGCACAAACTGATGAATATGATCTGCAAAAGGGTTAATTTCGAGTGCAAAATGGTGAATATGATCGGCAAAAGGGTTAATTTTGAGTGCAAAATGGCGAATATGATCTGCAAAAGGGTTAATTCTGAATGCCAAATGGTGAATATGATCTGCAAAAGAGTTAATTTCGAGTGCAAAATGGCGAATATGATCTGCAAAAGGGTTAATTTTGAGCACAAACTGATGAATATGATCTGCAAAAGGGTTAATTTTGAGCACAAACTGATGAATATGATCTGCAAAAGGGTTAATTTCGAGTGCAAAATGGCGAATATGATCTGCAAAAGGGTTCATTTTGAGTGCAAAATGGCGAATATGATCTGCAAAAGAGTTAATTCTGAATGCCAAATGGTGAATATGATCTGCAAAATGGTTAATTTCGAGTGCAAAATGGTGAATATGATCGGCAAAAGGGTTAATTTTGAGTGCAAAATGGCGAATATGATCTGCAAAAGGGTTAATTATGAGCACAAACTGATGAATATGATCTGCAAAAGGGTTAATTTCGAGTGCAAAATGGCGAATATGATCTGCAAAAGGGTTCATTTTGAGTGCAAAATGGCGAATATGATCTGCAAAAGAGTTAATTCTGAATGCCAAATGGTGAATATGATCTGCAAAATTGTTAATTTCGAGTGCAAAATGGTGAATATGATCGGCAAAAGGGTTAATTTTGAGTGCAAAATGGGGAATATGATCTGCAAAAGGGTTAATTTTGAGCACAAACTGATGAATATGATCTGCAAAAGGGTTAATTTCGAGTGCAAAATGGCGAATATGATCTGCAAAAGGGTTCATTTTGAGTGCAAAATGGCGAATATGATCTGCAAAAGAGTTAATTCTGAATGCCAATTGGTGAATATGATCTGCAAAATGGTTAATTTCGAGTGCAAAATGGTGAATATGATCAGCAAAAGGATCAATTTTGAGTGCAAAATGGTGAATATGATCTGCGAAAGGGTTAATTTTGAGCACAAACTGATGAATATGATCTGCAAAAGGGTTAATTTCGAGTGCAAAATGGCGAATATGATCTGCAAAAGGGTTCATTTTGAGTGCAAAAGGGTTCATTTTGAGTGCAAAAGGGTTCATTTTGAGTGCAAAATGGCGAATATGATCTGCAAAATGGTTAATTTCGAGTGCAAAATGGTGAATATGATCAGCAAAAGGATCAATTTTGAGTGCAAAATGGTGAATATGATCTGGAAAGGGGTGAATTTGGAGCGCAAAACTTGTAAGTGTTACACAACAATTGATTACTTTCCGGTACCCCTACTCTCTTCGACAGTTGAGGATGTGAGAAGAATGATTAGAAGGATTACCGAGGGTGGGTTTGTGCGAGATTTACCACTCGGCGATAACGGCCTGTGGGGGTGGTTTGAAGGGTCGTCCCCTGAAAAATGTCGGTTTCACCGTAAAACGTCGCTGAAAAAAGTGGGGTAATAATGCTGTATAGCCTTACGCCTCGCAGCGTTACACCCCGCCGCAACCCCATTTTGTTTGTTTGGGGAAGTTGCACTGGAATGAAAGCCTAGGGTGTGGGAAGAGAGAATAGTAGTTGTTTTAACCCATTGCACTCGGAGGCGACTCTCAGTCGCCACTCAGTTTATTGGGGCAACACGAGTGGCGACTGAGAGGCGACATTAAGATATTCTTCAGTTATATTTTATTATTAGACATTTTATTACCGACAATTCTCGACTGCAAAGAGTTAGTAATAGCAGCTTTAACCCTCTGCATTAGAAAGGCGACTCTCAGTCGCCACTCAGTTTATTGCAGCAACACGAGTGGCGACTGAGAGGCGACATTAAGATATTCTTCAGTTATATTTTATTATTAGGCATTATATTACCGATAATTCTCGATTGCAACTCAGTTTATTGCAGTAACACGAGGGGCGACTGAGAGGCGACATTAAGATATTCTTCAGTTATATTTTGTTATTAGACATTATATTACCGACAACTCTCGATTGCAAAGAGTTAATAATAGCAGTTTTAACCCTCTGCATTAGAAAGGCGACTCTCAGTCGCCACTCAGTTTATTGCAGCAACACGAGTGACGACTGAGAGGCGACATTAAGATTTTCTCCAGTTATATTTTGTTATTGGACATTAAATCACCGAAAACTGGAGTAAGTTTTAATATCGTCACTGGTGTTGCCACAATAAACTGATTGGCGACTCAGAGGCGACATTAAGATTTACTACCCAGTTTGTGATAATTTGAAAATCCAATAACAAAAAATAACTAGCGTCAATCTTAATGTCCCTTTTCGGTATCTCCAGTAAAGTACGTGGCGACTGAGAGGCGCCACTCGACGGCAGAGGGTTAAATCGCCGATTTTCCCGAAAAATGACGGAAATCGTGGAAAAGTGAGGTTATGATGTAACCTGTGAGTTTCTTTTCCATTACATGTGTCAATTACGAGCTGTCCCCACATTCTGGCGAGTTAAAAAATAAATACGAAGGAGAACCGGTAAGTGGGTCAAGTTGGCAAGCATGCTCTCACAAAGTGCAGTCATTGTTACATGAAGGAGCGCCTAAAGCTCACGAAACAAGTGTCTTTAGAATTTCTGCGAGGCGGAACTCGGGAAAAAAAGTGTAACTGGAACGCGTCAAGTAGAAGCGAAGGTTCCTTCGGGAGATTTCACGACGCATCTACTGAATGCCTCAACTTCAGGACGAGATTTTCAACCAATCAAATCGATTACTACTTTTCTGTGCAGGATATTATTCCGCTCGATTAGTTACCTTGTACGCACGCGCATACAAATAAACAAGCCCGCCATCTGTACTTCGAATTCCAACAAAGTATCAGGGGTACCGGAAAGTAATCAATTCGTGAGTGGAAGATTTTTATGCATCGAAAGCTGCGAATTTGTGTTTTTCAAAAAACGTATTATGAAATTGGAGGATCGTCAGTCAAGGAGTATAATTAACGATGGGAATTATCTAATAGAATATATAATAATAATGTTTAACATTAATATTATTGCATTATCAAGTTTCACGGGTTTGAGTCGCAGTCCATTCCAGGAAACCTTGCACTCGGCTCAGACGAGTTTGCGTTCGTTGTGCGCAGGCCCCCACTCTCATTCCCTGTTCCGCGCACGCTATTGGCCTTCGCCCCACTGTGACGTCACAGAAGGCGGGCATAAAGCAGTGGTGGGGACTGCGCGCGCCGGGTGAAAGGTTTCCTGGGATGCGCTATATAACTGCCACTCGCTGCTCACTTCACTCTGGTGCATAATACACATTTTCCTCAACATGTTTTCCTCTGTATCTCCGAAACTAAAGCCGTTAGGTGGTCATATGTATAGGGAAAAGTTGTTCAGAATATTCACATTGACAACATATTTCAAGATGAACTAAATCGGTAAAGAGGACCGTGTACACGGATCATTTTTCAATACTTTTAGACTTGAGAGGTGTATCACAGTGAGAGGTGTTCGCAATAATTAGAATCGTTGACATTTTTCTATGCTTCCGGTTATCGCGCTATATAATTCCGCGGGCTTTTATTGCCTCATTATCCGGTTCCATGCAGCTAAGTATCCTATTATCTGTTCCGTATATTTGCGGAAAGTTGACGCAATCTGGTGCACTCGTAGAAGGCATACACATTTATTACTCTCGGTACGTCTGGTACACGTTTACCGTTACGCGATACGTGCATTGTATAAATCCTTGTTTATTCTACCCGCTACAACTAAAACATCGTACATTATATTTAACACTAGAACTACCAAAGCACTCAAAATGTCGGGTCTCGGAATTTAATGAAAATATTCAAATTTATAACGTTTCATTCTCCGAATTTGTTCGCGATTCACGTTGCACATGGTAAAAGTATTAATCAACAGTGTTACAACAATATTATTAATTAATACAGTTGACAAATGTTCTGAAATAACCGGTTTCCATGGAACTTTTATTACACGGATTCTGAAGTATCCGTTCAATGCGAACACTTCTCAAATAAATTCTGTAAAAGCAGAAACTTTTTAAAGATGAAAGATAACTGTTTATTTCAATCCCTGATTTTAACGTTTTTTTCGAGTTTCATAAATCTGACCAAGTTTTATTGGCAAAGTATTTATGATTCCTGCGTTTTAGCATTACTTGTATGAGATACAATGTATTACGGGTCACAGGGTGCAACAATTCAGGCATGAATATCTCGGTGTCGAATGTTTGGACTTAAGCCGCAAACCGTGCCAAGTGCTTAAGTTTCCGCATAAACATGTCGACCTATCGCCGTGACTCTAACACCAACTGACATCTCTCGTTATAGTTTCTGCCCGGAAATTAAATGTTGATATCGCGATGCTCATTTCCAGCTTCGCAATTTACAGCTACTTTATCGGCCACCAGAATTCACTGGGAATCTGGTTACCTGCCAGCTATCATATTCATAAGCAGAGTTTATCAGTTGTGTGTGAGATTTTCCAAACGAGATTTTCAAAAGACGTAGTATAGACACAACTACAGGTAACCCTCCTACAACACGGTAGACCGGTAGTATGGTAGTCGACGATGTTTTGTTACAACAAAATGATAAACATTTGGGAGGCGAAAGAAAATGGCGTAAAATATAATCTTGGTACATCCCAACACTATCTCTAAAGAATCTGTAAGACGAAGATCCCTCGAAGGGGGAAATGGCGGGGAGGCATAGCCCCGACGGGACGACAGGCCCTAAAAGGACCCGGAGTGGGGATGAGGGTCCGTCGCCCAGCCGCCGAGGGATAACGCGCATAGAATAGATATAGAATAGAGATCGACTGTATAGAGATCGACTGTATAGAGATCGACTGTATAGAGATCGACTGTATAGAGATCGACTGTATAGAGATCGACTGTATAGAGATCGACTGTATAGAGATCGACTGTATAGAGATCGACTGTATAGAGATCGACTGTATAGAGATCGACTGTATAGAGATCGACTGTATAGAGATCGACTGTATAGAGATCGACTGTATAGAGATCGACTGTATAGAGATCGACTGTATAGAGATCGACTGTATAGAGATCGACTGTATAGAGATCGACTTTATAGAGATCGACTTTATAGAGATCGACTTTATAGAGATCGACTTTATAGAGATCGACTTTATAGAGATCGACTTTATAGAGATCGACTGTATAGAGATCGACTGTATAGAGATCGACTGTATAGAGATCGACTGTATAGAGATCGACTGTATAGAGATCGACTGTATAGAGATCGACTGTATAGAGATCGACTGTATAGAGATCGACTGTATAGAGATCGACTGTATAGAGATCGACTGTATAGAGATCGACTGTATAGAGATCGACTGTATAGAGATCGACTGTATAGAGATCGACTGTATAGAGATCGACTGTATAGAGATCGACTGTATAGAGATCGACTGTATAGAGATCGACTGTATAGAGATCGACTGTATAGAGATCGACTTTATAGAGATCGACTTTATAGAGATCGACTTTATAGAGATCGACTTTATAGAGATCGACTTTATAGAGATCGACTTTATAGAGATCGACTGTATAGAGATCGACTGTATAGAGATCGACTGTATAGAGATCGACTGTATAGAGATCGACTGTATAGAGATCGACTGTATAGAGATCGACTGTATAGAGATCGACTGTATAGAGATCGACTGTATAGAGATCGACTGTATAGAGATCGACTGTATAGAGATCGACTGTATAGAGATCGACTGTATAGAGATCGACTGTATAGAGATCGACTGTATAGAGATCGACTGTATAGAGATCGACTGTATAGAGATCGACTGTATAGAGATCGACTGTATAGAGATCGACTGTATAGAGATCGACTGTATAGAGATCGACTGTATAGAGATCGACTGTATAGAGATCGACTGTATAGAGATCGACTGTATAGAGATCGACTGTATAGAGATCGACTGTATAGAGATCGACTGTATAGAGATCGACTTTATAGAGATCGACTTTATAGAGATCGACTTTATAGAGATCGACTTTATAGAGATCGACTTTATAGAGATCGACTTTATAGAGATCGACTGTATAGAGATCGACTGTATAGAGATCGACTGTATAGAGATCGACTGTATAGAGATCGACTGTATAGAGATCGACTGTATAGAGATCGACTGTATAGAGATCGACTGTATAGAGATCGACTGTATAGAGATCGACTGTATAGAGATCGACTGTATAGAGATCGACTGTATAGAGATCGACTGTATAGAGATCGACTGTATAGAGATCGACTGTATAGAGATCGACTGTATAGAGATCGACTGTATAGAGATCGACTGTATAGAGATCGACTGTATAGAGATCGACTGTATAGAGATCGACTGTATAGAGATCGACTTTATAGAGATCGACTTTATAGAGATCGACTTTATAGAGATCGACTTTATAGAGATCGACTTTATAGAGATCGACTTTATAGAGATCGACTGTATAGAGATCGACTGTATAGAGATCGACTGTATAGAGATCGACTGTATAGAGATCGACTGTATAGAGATCGACTGTATAGAGATCGACTGTATAGAGATCGACTGTATAGAGATCGACTGTATAGAGATCGACTGTATAGAGATCGACTGTATAGAGATCGACTGTATAGAGATCGACTGTATAGAGATCGACTGTATAGAGATCGACTGTATAGAGATCGACTGTATAGAGATCGACTGTATAGAGATCGACTGTATAGAGATCGACTGTATAGAGATCGACTGTATAGAGATCGACTGTATAGAGATCGACTTTATAGAGATCGACTTTATAGAGATCGACTTTATAGAGATCGACTTTATAGAGATCGACTGTATAGAGATCGACTGTATAGAGATCGACTGTATAGAGATCGACTGTATAGAGATCGACTGTATAGAGATCGACTGTATAGAGATCGACTGTATAGAGATCGACTGTATAGAGATCGACTGTATAGAGATCGACTGTATAGAGATCGACTGTATAGAGATCGACTGTATAGAGATCGACTGTATAGAGATCGACTGTATAGAGATCGACTGTATAGAGATCGACTGTATAGAGATCGACTGTATAGAGATCGACTGTATAGAGATCGACTGTATAGAGATCGACTGTATAGAGATCGACTGTATAGAGATCGACTGTATAGAGATCGACTGTATAGAGATCGACGAGAGGTCGAGGAGAGATAGAATAGAGATCGACGAGAGGTCGAATATAGATCGACTGTAGATCGACTAGAGATCATAGAACAGTCGGAGTATAGTTTTTAAGCGACTATAGACGAATATAGATATAGCTCTGACGATAGAAAAAGCAATAGATATATACACATATAGCGGAGAGACACTTTGGAATTAATCAGCGTGTTGTTGGTTGATTCTTCTTATAAATCCATAGAACGTAGTTAACAATCTAATTGAATAAAAAACTCCAAAAACAGTAACATAATATTAATATTACCGATTGTATTCCATGGATTCTACCGAATACATAGTCAGATTTAAAGCATTCAGGTCCGTCCATTTTGAAATGATCGCACCAAGGAGTCTTAAGGGACACAGACATTTAGTGCCTACCTGTCTATCCATTTTCCTGGGAATCCATTAATTATCGGAGATTAAAGCATCCCATTTCGAAGCGATGTCGATCGGCTTATTGCACTTCGCCAGAATTACGTAAAGGGTTGTCAAGCTCGGTTAGGATTATATTATACTGGAAATAGATCGATAACACAAACCGAATAGCAAGACATCGCAACCAATCACGATGCACATCGTTCAAATCAATCTCAAGAAAAGATGTTCTATGAATGAACACTTTAAACTTGAAACGGTCGGTTTTCTAAAGAATTTTGTTTTAAACAAACTGTTATGAAACCAATGCAAAAGTATTTGTGAGACGAACAGTTAACACTTTGACGGCCGCTGTCACGTGTACGTGATTTCGACAGCCAGCGGTTATCGGCCGCTGTCACGTAAATGTGACTTCGCACTAGCATTCTTAGACCAGCATTATATAAATATTTCGAGATCGTAGATTTGACGTTTGTATGTTAATCCATTTTAAGACTTTGACGGCCGCTGTCACGTGTACGTGATTTCGACAGCCAGCGGTTATCGGCCGCTGTCACGTAAATGTGACTTCGCACTAGCATTCTTAGACCAGCATTATATAAATATTTCGAGATCGTAGATTCGACGTTTGTATATTAATCCTTTTTAACGGCTTTTCAGTTACTGCTTTCCAATTGTTACGAGTTTATTGGCGTTTTTTCATTCTGAAATTATTGGTTTTGTGAACTTTCCGTATTTCAGTACGCGAGAGATGCCGGCGGTAGTAGCGCGACTTTGAGTCAAATGGGCGGCCGTCAAAGTGTTAAGAATTGTACGAAGAAAGTCCTAGCCTTTTGTTGAGCGCCGGGTCAGTTTGGGTTAGGAAACTATATTAGACCGGGGCCCTAATTTCACTGCTACGCCCCTGCTCCTCCGCCGGCAAGTTTCTCAATTACTCTCGTAATCGATCTTTCGTCCTTACACCTCCGTAATTAACGGGGATAATCCGTGTGCCAATAATGCAGGTGGCCGAACAATAATGGAAATGTAATCAGAGCACCTATTATGTGTCGGAGTAATTAGGTGGATCGCGAACGATACTTGGGGCAATTACTGTCACACAACAAGGCGAAATCTGAAAATGAAGGATTTCCTGATATGCACTGTTGGCAATCAAGTAGTATACATAAAGGGGTAACACCACCTCTTGAGCCTCGAAAATGATACGTAAGTTTGGGAATTTTTATAGGGTTAATGAATAATTTTATTTCAAAATTAGAATGAGGGATTTATTTCATATATGTTTCAGCGCAAAAAGAATATTTTTTATAAACCTTTTTAGTTAAAAATGGCAGCGGACTAACCATCTTCCTAAATCATGTTTTTCCAAAAAGTAAACTTTGCGCGCAACTTTTCTGCGACATGGTTCGTCGCAGAACAAAAAGCAAAAGTGTTTCATTATCTACGTATACAAGACTAGGGAAGTACGTAGCCGTTTGTAAAAATAGCGATTTTTCCCGAAATGGCGACTGTTTGAAGACAAAAATCAGATTTTCATCCAAAATTTGCTCGAGAAAACGATGACTGTACAAAAAGTTGTCAACATTTCGAACAAATCCTACGTACTTCCCAGCAGTATATATTTAGGAAGGTTGCGTCAAAGTTTCAAGTCAATCGGATAAAAATTGTAAGAGAAAGCTTGCGCGCAAGTTTGAAAAATCGTGGTCCGAGAAAAGCGCTCCGTAAACTCGCAGCTACTATGGAACGCGCGTACAGACGCTTCACTTTAATCGACTCTAGCGCTACGCTATACCTCGAACATCGCTCTGAAACCACTGGCATCAGATTGATACGCTTCGAAACAAGTGTTTAAATAAAAAAAGAAATTCAATTCTTCAAATCACCCACGTGTTGTTACCCCTTAATCACTCTCCTATTCATTGTTTACGTTAATATTGAAAATCTAACGAATATCAGCGACATATTTCGATTCGACTTTTAGTAATATTCTCATCGCCGTCGTCACCGATGACCGCCATGGCGTTGGACGTGTTAAATGACCGTGACAAAGGTGGACGTAATCATCCGTCACATTAGGAATCCAGGTATTTAAACGTCGATTACCTGCCGTCGAAGTTGGTCATGCGATGAAATATTAGAGGGATTTAAAATGATAACCCTTTAATAGAATCGGCCGACGCAGCGAAATATTAATGCAGATCCGGCATTAAAATTTTCATGAAGAGAAACTGATAAAAAAACATAGTTTGTAACTGAAATAAAAAAATGACAATACAAGTCCGAATAAAAAATGGCAGGTCTTTCCAATAAGGGAGTTAATTTCGCCTCACCCGGTATAAGATAAGTGTAGAGGTTAGGTTTCAAAGAAATCAGAAGTTCGGTCAAACTAATGTGCGGAAAAAAAGGTGTAAAAAGTCTCCCTCGTGAAGAAAGCGAAATCAGTATTACCAACTGGTTCGCTTCTCGTGCTCTCAATCAAACCAGTGGCGAATTCTCGAAGCGTGGCGCTGCGAAATTCCGCACAGATGGAAATTCCAGTGTAGCCAGTAAAAAAAATTATAAGCAGTGCGCTGGTGCGTTCGAAGCACGGTGGATTTTTCAAAGGTAGAAAAGAGTGGTGCTAGGGAATTTTAGAAACCCGTCCGCCAATTGCCTTCTGCTTTCCCCACCGCATTCGTGCGTCCCACATTCACGCTCGAATAAAACTGCGCACGTCATCTCGGCAGCTGCTAATATCGTGCATTCAAATCTTGCTTGTCACGAAGTCATTATTAGGGGTGCCGGAAAGTAATCAATTGTTCTGTTTCTACAACTTAATAATTAACCCTTTGACTGCTAAAGGCGTATATATACGCCCTAACAAATCCATCAATATATACGAAAAGCGTATACATACGTCCTCACAAATCCATCAATATATACGAAAAGCGTATATATACGCCCTCACAAATCCATCAATATATACGAAAAGCGTATATATACGCCCTCTGTAAATTAACCCTTTGACTGCTAAAGGCGTATATATAGGCCCTAACAAATCCATCAATATATACGAAAAGCGTATATATACGCCCTCTGTAAATTAACCCTTTGACTGCTAAAGGCGTATATATACGCCCTAACAAATCCATCCATATATACGAAAAGCGTATACATACGCCCTCACAAATCCATCAATATATACGAAAAGCGTATACATACGCCCTCACAAATCCATCAATATATACGAAAAGCGTATATATACGCCCTCTGTAAATTAAAATAGCTTAAAAAGTTACTTAACACTTTGACGGCCGCTGTCACGTGTACGTGATTTCAATAGCCAGCGGTTATCGGCCGGTGTCACGTAAATGTGACTTCGCACTAGCAATCTTAGACCAGCATTATATAAATAATCCGAGATCGTAGATTTGACGTTTGTATATTAATCCATTTTAACTGTTTTTGAGTTACTGCTTTCCAATTCTTGCGAATCTATTGGCGTTTTTTAATTCTGCAAATATTGGTTTTGTGAACTTTCCGTATTTTAGTACGCGAGAGATGCCGGCGGTAGTAGCGCGACGTAGGGTAAAACGAGCGGCCGTCAAAGTGTTAATATAAATAAAAAAAATTGATATTTAAAATTTGTTTTGCCATTATTATTTTTTAAACCCTAAGAATGGCATCAAATTTCCGGCTACTGTTTTGGTCACTGTCAGTGGACAACTAGTCGCAGCGACTGACAAGCGAAAAACGCGCCGTCCATATAGATTGATTCGTCCGAGAGCGCGCCGCAGTCAAAGGGTTAAGAAAAAAATTACAATCCATGTGTCGCGCAAAAACAGTATTTGCTTCAAAAGACAGCGAAAACACAATGCTCAAAATACAGCAAGCCATTTCTCTCGGTTTCCGAGGCAGCAGGTGCAAACTCACCGAGATTTCTTTTTCTTTTTCCGCAGAACATTTTTCCTGCTGTTTGTCTTCGGTTTCACAGCTTCGGATTTTCCTTAGTTTGTTTACTGGAAAAGTTAACCCCTCGTACGTACTTGGAAATTAATTGATGGGAAGCGCAAATGTGTTTAACCCATTCGCATCATATCGAGGAATGAAAAATATGCCCTTATCACCAAATTTCTTTTTATTATACATAGGAACAAATATTTTAAAAAGTATAAAAAACTTAGTAAATATCTAGAAAAGGAAACTCTTCATCGATTGAGCTGAGCTTGAAATATGTTGTCAATGTGAATATTCTGAACAACTTTTTCCTATACATATGACCACCTAACTGCTTTAGTTTCGGAGATACAGAGGAAAATATGGTTAGGAAAATGTGTATTATGCACCAGAGTGAAGTGAGCAGCGAGTGGCAGTTATATAGCGCATCCCAGGAAACCTTTCACCCGGCGCGCGCAGTCCCCACTACCTTTTCCTCCCACCACTGCTTTACGCCCGCCTTCTGTGACGTCACAGTGGGACTAAGGCCAATAGCGTGCGCGGAACAGGGAATGATAGTGGGGGCCTGCGCACAACGAACGCAAACTCGTCTGAGCTGAGTGCAATGTTTCCTGGGATGGGTAGAAATGGACTGCGACTCAAACCCGTTCGGAATGGCGTATTATAATCATGGATGTTATTAATAACCGGTATTAGTTTATTTAAAACATATGATATTTAATGTGGTAATCGAAGCCTTAACTTACTTTTGGAGGCCACTGTACAATATACAATAAACGAAATGGCGACTGAGAGGCGACATGAGAATTTCCTCCAGAAATCGATCTTTCACCGTCCAATAACAAAAATACTAACTGAAGAAAACCATAACGTCGCCACTCAGTCGCTACTCCAGTTACAGCAATAAACTAAGTGGCGACTGAGAATCGCCACCGAGTGGAAACATTTAATATCCGAATTTCGTGATAGGAATTAATGATAGATGCTTGAAAATAATATTTCCAAGAGCCAGGGTGAAAGTGGCGCACGTAAATCTGGCTTGAATTTGAAGCTTCACTTAACAGAGTGTGCAGAGTGTGAAATATCTTTTTTTTTCTTAGTAGTGGTAGAGAACGCAGGTGGAGAACAACATCCCGTAATCAGAAGTAATTAATGATATCTGGGGAGAGGCGTTGCGTGGGTGCTGCTTGCGATTTGCATCGGTCGCACGTATCGTACGTTGGTAATTTCCTGTTTTTTTTAGTTTCCTCCTTTTTTTACCGTCGCTTCCGAGCTACCGGCTTAACTTCTTACTGGAAGCACTGTTAACTGGTCTCCGTGTGATTAACGATCCGAGCCGAAGGACTTTCAGCTTCCGCCCCCGCAGCCAGGCCTTGCAACCGTCAAATATTTTTACCGATCCGTAAAACTTTTCCATTTGTGATCAACCCGTCGGATATTAACCCTTATCGGACGCTAGTGTTTTATACATGGCTAGGTTATAGTTGTTTTCGATAAATATGAGGAAAATGTTCGGTATTGTAAGAAGAACATATTTGGGGCCGAAATATGAAATTTTGATTAATGGGCACTGTTATATCATTGGACATGTTATTTGCTCCGTTGTATCCTGGTTCCCGATCACGCGAGTTCCTGTGACGCGATTTCCTACAACGCGAATTCCTGCAACACGAGTTTCTACCACGCGAATTCCTACAACGCGAGTTCCTGCAACACGGGTTTCTACAACGCGAATTCCTGCAACGCGAGTTCCTACAACGCAAATTCCTGCGACACGGGTTTCTACAACGCGAGTTCCTGCAACACGAATTCCTGCAACATGGGTTTCTACAACGCGAATTCCTGCAATGCGAGTTCCTACAAGGGAAATTCCTACAACGCGAATTCCTGCAACACGGGTTTCTACAACTCGAATTCCTGCAACGCGAGTTCCTACAACGCCAATTCCTGCAACGCGAGTTCCTACAACGCGAATTCCTACAGCGCGAGTTCCTACAATGGAAATTCCTATAACGCGAATTCCTGCAACACGAGTTCCTACAACGCGAATTCCTGCAACGCGAGTTCCTACAACGCGAGTTCCTACAACGCGAATTCCTGCAACGCGAGTTCCTACAACGCGAGTTCCTACAATGGAAATTCCTGTAACGCGAGTTCCTACAATGGAAATTCCTATAACGCGAGTTCCTACAATGGAAATTCCTATAACGCGAATTCCTGCAACACGAGTTCCTACAACGCGAATTCCTGCAACGCGAGTTCCTACAACGCGAGTTCCTACAACGCGAGTTCCTACAACGCGAGTTCCTACAATGGAAATTCCTATAACGCGAGTTCCTACAATGGAAATTCCTACAATGGAAATTCCTATAACGCGAGTTCCTACAATGGAAATTCCTATAACGCGAGTTCCTACAATGGAAATTCCTATAACGCGAGTTCCTACAATGGAAATTCCTATAACGCGAGTTCCTACAATGGAAATTCCTATAACGCGAGTTCCTGCAACACGGGTTTCAACAACAAAAAGTAATTTTTTTGTTTTCGGCTATTATCTCCAAAATGACAACAGATATCGAAAAAAAGGTCATCCACAATTTTAATGGTATTTTGGATGCTACAAAAATGCGTTAAAAATTTTTCAAAAAATAATGCCTTTTTTGAAAGTTCTTCGAAGTAATATCTTTTAATTATATCTTTAATTTCTGCAGTATTATTTATACTCAGATTATATAATATTATGATATTACGTTATATTTTTTAGACTCTAAAATATTAGTTTATGGGTGACTTTTCTAACTAAAAATCGATTTTGAGCAAAACACTAACTTTATCTCGCATTTCCTTACCTTCTCTTGAAAGTACATCCAACCGGAAAGACATAAATCACGGTTGAGCTTCTAATCCGAATTACTTGAAATCGAAACTAATCGAGATTAATTACAGAAAGATTAACACGCGAGGAAGAGTAATAGTAGTCACTTTAATAGATGCCTTTAATTTGATTAATTAAGTCAATGATGACTTAATTAATTAAATCACTAAAGATCCTCAAAGTTATATTAAAATACAGGTGGGGCCTTCACGTAAATTAAACCCCTAGGTCACAGGGCCTGTTTCACATTGGTTACTTTACATCGTTATGTTAACGTGAAAAATATTGAAAATTTTACGAATATTTGCGATATATTTGATTCGAGTTTTAGTGATATTTGCATCGGCGGTCAACGGTGGCCACCATGGCGTTCAACTTGTTAAACGGGGCACTCACGGATCCTAGGAATAATATACGCCTCTGTTGGTAATAGTTTCTCTCCGGGAGAGGTTCAGGCAATTGATAAAGAGACTCCAGGAAAATCCGGAGAAAGAATGCGCCGTCACGAAACCACGAAGTCATGAATAGATGAGAGGCAGATAAAATTGAAAAGTTTGGCGTGTTCCATAGGGAATTGGTACGGTGTCTTTAAGTTGGCACTTTCGGCTACTCTCCAGGCTTCTCGTGCCGGACAGGGCTTACTTCCTTTTTTACCGCCTGGGGAAAACCAAGCCGTCTTCATAACCTCTTCACGTTCAACCTCGGAAATCTTCCATCGTCTCAATTATCGATCTGTTGAAAAAGCTCCCATTTAGTTGATACAGTAAACTCCCGTATAACGCGAGTTCCTACAACGCGAATTCCTGCAACACGGGTTTCTACAACGCGAATTCGTGCAACGCGAGTTCCTACAACACGAATTCCTGAAACACGGGTTTCTACAACGCGAATTCCTACAACGCGAATTCCTGCAACACGGGTTTCTACAACGCGAGTTCCTACAATGGAAATTCCTATAACGCGAGTTCCTGCAACGCGAATTTTTACAACGCGAGTTCCTACAACACGAATTCCTACAACACGAATTCCTACAACACGGGTTTCTACAACACGAATTCCTGCAACGCGAGTTCCTACAACACGAATTCCTGCAACGCGAGTTCCTGCAACACGGGTTTCTACAACGCGAATTCCTGCAACACGGGTTTCTACAACGCGAATTCCTACAACGCGAGTTTCTACAACGCGAATTCCTGCAACGCGGGTTTCTACAATGCGAATTCCTACAACGCGAGTTCCTACAAGGGAAATTCCTACAACGCGATTTCTTACAACGCAAGTTCCTACAACGCGAATTCCTGCAACACCGGTTCCTACAACGCAAGTTCCTACAAGGCAAATTCCTACAACGCGAATTCCTGCAATGCGCTAAAGATATTGCGACGACTTTTTTTATGTAACGCGAGTCTCGTACAACGCGTTATGTAATAAAATGCGGGAATTTCCCGACAACGCGAGTTCCTACAACGCGTTTTCCTCCAACACTCCAAAGATATTAGACCGAATTATTAGATTAATATAATAATTGACATCATTATTAATTTGAATTAGAATATATATTAGAAAATATGCACTCCAAATTCTAGTGAAAACATCTTTCCAATTAAATCAAAACAGCGAATTTTAACAAAACCCTCGTAGAACTCTGCTTATTGAAAACATTTTAACAAACGAGTGTTATGCACATATTCTAAGCGATCTTCATAATCAATTTCATAAAAAATCTAAATACATAAGTACTTACATTGTAATTAATCTTACTTAAAATAAAGCACATTATTCTATAAAATTGCTTACAAAATCTGTTTACAAATACATAACCTACGATAAAATGTAAAAAAGTAAGTTAAATTAATGAGAAAAAATCACTGAAATGCGACGTTTTCACATATGATTGGCGGGTGTCCACTCAATTGTGACCCCGACTGAGTATGCTAATTGTATATATTTTCTTGCGTATATCTCCAAAATTATTTCCTTATCTTATTATTACCTTTCATAATTAATAACGAAGTCTTCATTTATTACATTTACAGGCAACCATCACCGAGTTCAGGTACAACCGGTACATCAACGGTTTCCCCGATTGGGCCCGATGGTGAAAGTAATCAGAGTATCAGCATGTACGCCGTGGGTGGTGGTGGTCCAGCAACATCGGACCCAGCATCCCCCACCCCTATCACTACGGCATCCACGGCGCCATTGGTTACCAGTGGCAACGGAACCAATCCTGGAACCGGAACGCTGGCAGGGACTACTATCACAAGAAGTATATCGGCACCCAGTGGTCCCAGGCCACTCGTTCATGCAACCAGCACAGCTAGCACCCCGGCGGCCATGTCTCAGAGACCCAGACTTAGGCGGAACATGAGTCGCACCGAAGCAATTCGAAAGTGAGTACGATAATATTTCAAATAATTATTAACCCTTTGACTGCGCAGCACTCCAGGTTTAACACGTGACCCAACTAATCGCGGATTAGTATGTTTTCTGTGGGGCCTCAGATCATTTTGTTTCTTCAAATCTTGACGAAGGAAACCAGAGGTTATACATTCCGCGTTTATATGAAAAAATGGACTTTCAGCTAATTCCATATTAATATTAAGACCAGCGAACGTATAATAACAGAATATAACTGGAGACATTTTTAACTTCGTCTCTAATTCGTCATTTGAATTCCCACTATAGAGGGTTGTTAGAACACGGCGCAGTCAAAGGGTTAGATTGATGCATGAAATAAATGCGTAGCGCAGACGTAAATAGTGGAACCAATGGCATTGTAATGTGACATGCACGTGAATCATTTATTCAATTCTTGATTCCGTTTGATTTCAGTTACATCAAACGAGAAACAGCACAATTCTTCGGCGTGGATGAAGAGTCGGAAGCTTTGGAGAAGCAAAGATGGCTGGAACGACGGCGACGCATGGCGTCGAGGAAATATGGCGCACTTGTTCCCGAACATAGGCCGCCGGATCCGGATATCACCAGAGATGTTCCGGATACCACGGACATACCAGACGTGAGTAAAGTAAAGGATACAGTTAGTATAGGTAACCCTCGTACAACGCGGTTTCGGTAAAACGCGGTATTTACATATACAACGCGGTTTCGGTAAAACGCGGTATTTACATATACAACGCGGTTTCGATATAAGGCGGTATTCATACAACGCGGTTTCGATATAACGCGGTATTTATACAACGCGGTTTCGATATAACGCGGTATTTATAAAAGCGTTTTCGATATAAGGCGGTATTTATACAACGCGGTTTTGATATTAGGCGGTATTTATACAACGCGGTTTCGGTATAAGGCGGTATTTATTCAACGCGATATTTATACAACGCGGTTTCGGTATAAGGCGGTATTTATTCAACGCGATATTTATACAACGCGGTTTCGATATAACGCGGTATTTATACAACGCAGTTTCGATATAAGGCGGTATTTATACAACGCGGTTTCGATATAAGGCGGTATTTATACAACGCGGTTTTGATATTAGGCGGTATTTATACAACGCGGTTTTGGTATAAGGCGGTATTTATACAACGCGGTTTTGATATTAGCCGGTATTTATACAACGTGGTTTCGGTATAAGGAGGTATTTATACAACGCGGTTTCGATATTAGACGGTATTTATACAACGCGGTTTCGATATAACGCGGTTTCGATATAAGGCGGTATTTGTACAACGCGGTTTCAATATAAGGCGGTATTTATACAACGCGCTTTTGATATTAGGCGGTATTTATTCAACGCGGTTTCGGTATAAGGCGGTATTTATACAACGCGGTTTCGATATAACGCGGTATTTATACAACGCGATTTCGATATAACGCAGTATTTATACAACGCTGAAAATATATCATTGTATTTCTGTAATATTTGTTTTATAAGCGCACTAAAAGCGAATTTAATCAGCGTCAAATTCATGTCTTCTCAGAGACGTCAATGTTTACAACGACATAATAAACAAGTCACATATCCCAGACAACTTTGTGTGCCAAGGAGTTAACCTCAAAGTTAAGGGGTTTCAAAGGCGTTAACATATTCCAAATAGAGTATTCTCTAACCGGACTATTTTTAAAATGAGATTTAAGTAGATTTATAGATTTTAATCGGGCAGACGGGAATATTATCTCGCTATTAAGCCGTATTAATTTTAGATACTGACCTCAATGTTCTCCTCCTAATAATTACTGACTGATCTATCTTCCTCTTGCTGCCACTGCTTTGTGAACCCACCTTAACGTCTGTATTCTCGGTGTAATAGGATTGGAACAAGCTCTGTGTAAACCGGCTTAAGTATGTATTTGCAAAAACTGTAAAAACATAATATTCTTTTAAGTTGAATCAGAATTTTGTATGGCAAATACTCCTCCAAATTACTGATTCTATTGCAGACATTTTTAAATAGCCCGCGCGTTTTTCAAACGTGGATTTAACCTCTTGACTTCGTGGCGGTAATAACTAAGTGGCGACTGAGAGGCGACATTAAGATTTACTCCAGTTGTCTGTGATTTCGTATTCAATAACAAAAAATGAGTGCAGTCAATCTTTATGTCGCTTCTCAGTCGTCACTCGAATTACCACGAGAAACTAAGTGGCGACTGAAAAGGGTTAAATGAACGACATTCACACATAATTCGACTGTTTTTAATGATATGAATGTATGTTGTTGCAGGGTGTTACACTAAGGAGATGGCAACAACCAGTAAGACGGAAAGATTCCGTGGCCAGAATGACTCTTTCGGGACTTCACTACGTGGTCGAAGTAAGTGACATAACCTCAAATTTCCTTTACCACGTGCCCCGCCACGTGGGTCGCATATGCCGCACTATTCACTATTAACCCCTTGACATACAAATAAAACGGAATGACATGGTTCCAAAAAATACCATTTAATTTCGCTCAACTGAACAGTTATGTAAGCTTTGAAACAGAACGGAATATTTACAATGCTAAATATCATTTAATAAGATTGATACACAATATTAATGGACAATAATGAAGTAACATTATTAAATAATAAATAAGTAGTTCCGTAAAGTATGACATTTTTCCTGTCCGCCGGAGACAGTTCTTGCGTCCCGGAGACGTCAACGTCACAATGACACTCGAAACAAATGACGTCTCCCAGACGTCATTGTATGCCAAGGGGTTAATCAAATACTTTCTTCTCTTTTACACAAATTACGACCATAGTTTGTTTAAATAACAATTAAATTGATGTAAAATTGTCAACACATTTTCATTTTACTCTGACCTTTAACTTTGCCATAATTTGAGTAGGCGTTTCAGTAAGTTTTTTACTGAATTGAGATTGCAATTCTTATGAATTCTTACAATTTCCGGGAAAGAGTAATTCCTGTAAATATGTGATTTGAGATGAATTTGATTTGCAACAAGTTGAATATGATCTTCAAAAGGGTGAATTTTAAGTGGAAACCCTGCATTACCGATGAAAATGAAGGACATAAGAAGTCAGTTAACCCTTTCGCTGCGAACAGCGCCTTTAGGCGCTCAACTATAGACGCTTCTCCTGAGCGAACACCGCCTATAGGCGCCGTGCATTTATTTTGCATTTTTGCTATTAATAACTGCAAAATACTGTCCATTAATTCGTTTGTCTTCGATTATTAAAGATTATTAAAAATTACTAATATTGTTCTTCTTATTATTATTATTGTTTGGCTATTATTATTGTTATTCAAAATTGGCGCCGCACACCGTTTTAGAAACGATGTTATCGCGCGGACAACCTTCTACTATCGCGCCTGCTGCGGAGAGAGCAATTCTTTTCTGAGCACTCCGCAGCGAAAGGGTTAATCAGTGTTTCGTTTATCAACGATCGATGTAGTATCAGAGAGCGAGTCGTAGTTAAGTTTCCTGAAACTTAAGGTACACGTTTGCACGGAAGTCTACACGATCATTAAGCTAACGAGGTTGTGGTAACCCTTCCGTTTTCCGGCATAGGTACATATGCAGAACCCTCTTGAAGCCCTACCACGGCTTAGATATCTCGGCAAAGCACCCTGTTACCTTCTCGAAGTTACTAATTTCGAGCGTGCATTAATTACAGATTGCCAATCTGACTACGTCATTTACGAATCCATGTAACTCCCTCCGCTACCCGATAAACGTTCCCGAATATTCCCTGTAATGGCGTATAGATGTTTTGCAGTCCGAAACTCGATGCGTTTTGAGATCGATTCGAATACAGGGTGTCCCAGTTTTCTTCCGCAAAACTTTGCCAACATATTCTATATGCAAAATTAAGGACAAAATGGCATATAAACATAGACTCTGAAATGTTTTATTAAAATGTTATTGGAACTTTTTGGGGACGGGTGAATTTGATTTGCAAAAAGTTGAATTTGACATGCAAAGAGGTGAATCTGATTTGCAAAATGTTGAATTTGATGTGCAAATGTGTGTATTTGAGTTGCAAAAAGATGATTTTGATGTACGAATGGGTGAATTTGATTTGCAAAATGTCGAATTTGATGTGCGAATGGATGAATTTGATTTGCAAAATGTCGAATTTGATGTGCACATTGTTGAATTTTATGTGCTAAAGGGTGACTTTGATTTGCAAAATGTTGAATTTGATATGCGAATCGGTGAATTTGATTTGCAGAAGATTGAATTGGATTTGCAAAATATTGAATTTGATGGACAAATTGGTAAATTTGATTTAAAAAATGTTGAATTTGATATGCGAATCGGTGAATTTGATTTGCAGAAGATTGAATTGGATTTGCAAAATATTGAATTTGATGGACAAATTGGTAAATTTGATTTAAAAAATGTTGAATTTGGTATGCGAATCGGTGAATTGGATTTGCAAAATGTTGAATTTGATCTGCAACTTGGTAAATTTGATTTAAAAAATGTGGAATTTGATATGCGAATCGGTGAATTTGATTTGCAGAAGATTGAATTCGATCTGCAAAATGTTGACGTTGATGTGCAAATTGCTATATCTGATTTACAAAATGTTTAATTTGATGTGCGAATTGGATTTGCAGTGAATTTGATTTGCAGAAGATTGAGTTTGATGTGCGAAAGGGTGAATTTGATTTGATTTGCAAACAGTTGAATTTGATGTGCACAACCTATATAGAAGGGAAGACAATGTTGCGAGTAGAAGTGGTCCTCCGCTTTTACGTTCCTCTTCAGCAAACAGGTCTTACACTACCGAACTGCAGGGAAGACTTGTAAGAGTCAAAGAACACTTCTACAGTTGGCATCGCGTTGCCAACGCAAGTCAGTCTATACAGACTTAAAGGCGGGTGAGTAGTGAAGAGAAGTAGATTCAAACTCAAAGAAGTGTGCAAACTACAATCTTGACTTTTCTTCATTCCTTATTAGTTGAAGTTTAACACAGTGCTTGTGTACTGTGCATCCCCGGTAACACGATTTCTTCCTCAAATTTCCGATGTAATTATCACCGAGTTTATTTATTTAATAAATATTTAGTAAAGGAAAATAATAGAATTCTATGCTGTGTATTAATATTGAATGAACAATGTGATTTCCATTAACGATGATAACTTCTTCGTAAAAATGGGTCCTCTTCAAAAATGTTGCCAAGAATATCATCATCCATCACGGAAGGTCTTCCAAAGCGTGGTTAGTCTTCGAGGTTAGAGTCTCCGTTCTTAAATGTTTCGCACCATCTTCCGCGCGTTCTTTCAGATACCGCGCATGCGCCAAAACATTTAACAAACTTCTACATGCTTCCGCAGCGTTTTCCTTGTTGATATTCGTAAAGTTTACAGTGTCGTAAATGAACCTTATCGACGGACATCTTTCCTTCGATATTCCTTGGTAAATACCGATGATAAAACATTTCTTTCGATACACGTCCAAGAATACCAATGATAAAACATAACGGTGAAAAGAATGAATCATACACTTTTGATTAAAACACTTTCCTACGCGTCTAAAATAATTCAGATCCAATTTAAAGTATCAAGAATATTTCATATTTCATACTATACAACAGCACTCCTGATAAGATCGAAGATAAGATCGTAGACTTATTATCTGTTAGTTGTAATACACTTTCGCTGCATTAAGTATGCAGGAGTTGATAACTTTCATGGTACGGCCTCACCGTGAATCTTGAATACAAAGATCCATTATGAAATTTACATAAGGTCGTCGTATGCATTTAAATACGCCAATGGCTGTTAGTCGTGCCGGTAATGCAGTTTTAAGGTGGTTCGTGTCGAGGATAAAGGAGAACTCGCGATTGAGCCGCTTCCTCGTTTTGCTTCGTCGGAAATCCGTGCTTAATGGTCCGTGTTACCCTAGGAATTCCGTTAAATGCACGCGGCTACTGGCTACTGGCTACTCGCTACTCGCTACTCGCCCGTCTTACATGCTCAATGGAATCTCTATAGCAGCGATATTTGCCGTTTCCCGACCTTTTAAACACCCTGTAAGAGTGTTACATCGAAACCGTATATCGAAAAACAAACACAACACATTAATTCCGAGATAAAATTATTTTTATAAAGCAATAAAAACTCGATCGGACGGTAAAAAATGTCACAGTTATTCCAGGGGTGCCATGACACCTCGGTTCTCAAGGGACAAACGAATTCCATCGAATTTTAACAAGTTCGCCACACGTTGCTCTGTCGAATCGCCATCGAAATTCGAAATACCCCCCCTTTTTTACGGCCCTGTCTCGTATATGCTCGTTTCGTTCCGATCACCACCGGGGAATAAACTGAATCGCGACGTGCCTCGGGCGCACTGATTCGACGTATTTTTGTTGATTTTTCGCCAGTTTTCCGCCAGGATAAGTTTAGGTCGATATAACGTGGTCCAATGGGGAGCGAAAGGCAGGGTGACCAGTACCTCCCCGAGGCCTGGGGATCTTTCGTGTTTAACCGCAAATATCGCGAAAATTGGAATTATAATTGGATCGTGCGGAACAATAATTGTTAGCTGCCCCAGCATTTATTCGTTCGACGAGTTATTCGCCCATCCGCTTTCGTTCGTATGAATCTTCGGTTTCATTCAATATACAGTGTCCCCCGTACAACACGTTTTCGCTCCAACACGATTCGAGAATTTGGGAAACCTGCATGCATTCTTGGTTTGTCGATGTGGTATAGTTTTGATGAATTATTTATTATTTTAATAATCATATTTCTTTTAGTTATGAAAAGAAAATAGTGTATTTATACTCGTTTTTGGAAACCTTATTTTTTGTACTGGTTCTTCGTTTCCTATAACACGGTTTCGCATAACACGGAAATCTTTCGGATTCGTACGATGTTAAAACTTCCTAGTTTTCTTGGATTACGTCTTCTTCCCAGCTTTTTTGCTTCACTGCACAATTTTGAAACCGCGTTAAAAAGATACGCGTAAAAAGAGACTCGATTGTATATTTATGTTCGAAGGACTTCGATTTTGACTGATTTTGTGTTACTGCTTTGAGAAAGGAACTACGTTTCGTGTTAATTATTATAGAAATCAATGAATTGCAGCGAAAGAGAAGATGTTAGTAGAATTAACTCATCGAAGAATTCAGTAGTTTGAAGTTAGCCATGAATGATCATATCTTTTATTAACATTTTGACAGCCGCACTTTCTCTGAAACCAATTTTTGGGAATTGAACGCTAATAACACGTTGCGTGCCACGTCATTCATATATGTATGACACCTAAAATTTTACCAATAGTTATTTATTATCATGTTAGGTGCTTTATAAGTACTATAAAAGTTATTTCTAGGACAAAAACCAACAAATTATAGAATATTTTTGAATTTGCCCCCCTGGGGTACATATATCAAAATCAGCTTGGCACGGAATGTGATAATACTTATAAAAATTCGGAGGGAACGCAAAAAAAATTGAATTGCATTAAGTGAAAAACGTCAAATTTGCGATTTTTAATCATTTATATAATGCCGGTTCAAAATTGGCAGTGTGAAACGTGACGTTAGCGAAATGCATAACGCTTCTGGCTCACAGCACGCGAATCCGAATTCCGCCAACTTCACTTTGTACAACGAAAGATACATAAATATATGGAAATCGCGTCTAATTTTAAAGCCCTTTTTGAAAAACGCTTAGGCCATCGCACCTAAAAATTGCGTGCTATAGAATTAGTTCTGTCTATACTATGTCTCTTCAAAATCCTGTTAAAAAATCTCATACACAGTTGACAAACTCTCCTCGTCAGCACATTGTAAGGAATATAAGAGACAGGGAACTCAACGCATCATTTAAATTTCGCGCCTTTTGTCATGCTGAGCGCCATTCTCTTCTCTACTTCTTCCCTGCGCGTTTTCTCCGAGTATGTTTTCCGTATTATTATATAATAAATCTTCGTTTTTCTATACTGTATAATTATTCTATATTTATATGATTTAATCGTGTCTGTAAATCATGTAAGAAAGATAAATCAGATAAATAAAAGCTGAGATTCTCCAGCGCCATCAGAGTGCGCTTATAATAACCTCAAAAATAATGGCTCGTAAAAAGAAGAATATGAGATTAATAATAATCGCGTTATTGTCGACGTACCCAGCTATAACAATACTTTTATGAGTCGGGAAACGATAATGAAAATGTTCAGGATGTAAAAGTATACCGGTTTTCAACTGAATTCAATGAGGAGTGCTTACTTGTCGAATAAAAATGGAGGATTGCGCACTTTTATTGGCGGATTTTATAGGAAAAGAATATTGAATATGTTTGTGGAAAGAACTCTGTTAATGAATACTGATAAAAAGGTTAATGAGAGTTCATTTTAAGCTATTATATCTTCGTTTCCGATTTGCACAGCATATTTGAACAAATTAAAGAGCTTCTCTTAAAGAGAGTCTCCAGTTTGTCCTTAATATAATAATAATAATAATAGTAATAATAGTAATAATAGTAATAATAATAATAATAGTAATAATAGTAATAATAGTAATAATAGTAATAATAGTAATAATAGTTGTAGCGACTGTATTAGCTCCGGCAAAATGGAGAAGTCGACTACCATAGATAAAAGAAGGTAGAACAAGTATGTTCTGGCGTTTCGTCCCGGGTCCGCTCGATAGACTCATCAGTAGGGCTGATGAGCGGACCCTGCCCTAGACGTGCCTATGCCCAAGTGGGCGAAGACTATACCCTCGGAGCGGTGTATATGCACCGCGCTCCGTATACGGACTTGCGAGATCCGGAGGGTAGGCGCGGGAGCGCGTAGCGGCCGATGGCAAAACTAGGGCCGCCACATAGTAATAATAGTAATAATAGTAATAATAATAGTAATAATAATAGTAATAATAATAGTAATAATAGTAATAATAGTAATAATAATAGTAATAATAATAGTAATAATAATAGTAATAATAATAGTAATAATAGTAATAATAATAATAATAAAACAATAAGCTTCAATAGGTTTACCCAAAAAATGCCGATCGGTATTGTATTTTATCTCTTTTTTTCTAGGTATACCATAAAGTAAAGAATTAAGTAATTAAATAATAAACAAGAAAAAAAATATATTTATTTTTTCTTCGTATATTTTTCTGATTTTCTTTTTCGGATATCAAAATACAAGAACCATAATATTACTGCGTAATTCTCTGGTATTTTTGGAAAGAAATGATATACAATATGTAGTGGTTTAACAATCATATATATTTATGGCAATTATGAAAAAATTCTTTACAAAAAAATACGTATATTTGTTGGTTAAGTGACTCCATGATTGAATTCCGAACCAATCTCCACCATGGAAGTTGTAGGTTATTAACAGAGAATGCGCAGATCGTGTGCGCAGAAGTGCGAAATACTGAATCAGCAGAGGATCTATAAAAGATTCAAGTAAATTGAAAATGATTGCACAATTTAAAAGTACGATTATTGGTTAAGTAACTCCATGATTGAATTGCGAACCAATCTCCACCATGGAAGTTGTAGGTTATTAACTGAACATGCGCAGACCGTGTGCGCAGAAGTGTAAAAATACCGAATCAGCAATGAAACGAAGATGGACGTGTACTGAATTTGAGGTTATTTAAAAGATTATTGTTTGCTGGCGGACTGGCTATAACAAAACTAAATAAATGTAGATTCGCCATTGCAATTTCGACGAACGAAGAGGAAATTGATTCCCGGCAGGACTATTGTTCCTGCATCCCTCTGACCCCATTGTTCCCGTGCTATGACAACGTTCCTCAATTTCATTGTTCAACCGAGCAATTCTCGATATTGCTCTTTCATTGTTTTCTTCCGCTTTCTATGAATCATTTCTGTGCATATTATACGGACATCCCCCGTATAACACGGTAGTTAGATTCCGAAGGAATGTCGTGTTTCGTGAAGCCGTGTTATGAGAAACAAAGGACTAGTACTAAAACTAGATTTCCAAAAATGAAGAAAAGTATACTATTTTCTTTTCATAATTAGAAGGAATATGTTTTTATGCAGTTTATGCATCTTTCGGTGTACAATGTGAAGTTAGCGGAATTCGGGTGTGGATTCTTTGATTTCGATTTTTTGGAGAATTGATTCATTGATTTCGATTTTTTGGAGAATTGATTCATTAATTTTGGTTTCTTAGGAGAATCGATTCATTGATTTTGGTTTCTTAGAGGAATCGATTCATTGATTTCGGTTTTTTAGAGGAATCGATTCATTGATTTTGATTTTTTAGGAGAATCGATTCTTTGATTTCGATTTTTTGTAGAATTGATTCATTGATTTCGATTTCTTAGAAGAATCGACTCATTGATTTCGATTTCTTAGGAGAATCGATTCATTGATTTCGATTTTTTGGAGAATTGATTCATTGATTTCGGTTTCTTAGAGGAATCGATTCATTGATTTCGATTTTTTAGGAGAATCGATTCTTTGATTTCGATTTTTTAGGAGAATCGATTCATTGATTTTGGTTTCTTAGAGGAATCGATTCTTTGATTTCGATTTTTTAGGAGAATCGATTCATTGATTTTGGTTTCTTAGAGGAATCGATTCATTGATTTCGATTTCTTAGGAGAATCAATTCATTGATTTCGATTTCTTAGGAGAATCGATTAATTGATTTCGATTTCTTAGAAGAATCGACTCATTGATTTCGATTTTTTAGGAGAATCAATTAATTGATTTCGGTTTCTTAGGAGAATCGATTCATTGATTTCGATTTCTTAGGAAAATCGATTTATTGATTTCGGTTTCTTAGAAAAATCGACTCATTGATTTCGATTTTTTAGGAGAATCGATTCATTTATTTCGGTTTCTTAGAAGAATCGACTCATTGATTTCGAGTTTTTAAGAGAATCAATTCATTGATTTCGGTTTCTTAAAAGAATCGATTAATTGATTTCAATTCCTTACAAGAATCGATTCTTAACACTTTGGCTACCAGCGGCCCAATCTATTGGCTCTCGCTACCCATACAAAGCTTGCCACGTGGCCAATGCATCAGCGCCATGCATTTGCATTCAGATTACGAGTTTCAACTGGTTTTCTCTGATGCATATTCCTTTCTGTCTATAACAATACAATCGCAACCATTTTCCTCCACAAAATCCGCATTCTCTTCTTTATAAACCTATTCAGAAGCGCACGTATCAAACCGCCCTAGCAACCTTTCCATAGACTACGCAGTTTGCATAGAAACTCGCACGTCCTACTATAAACTTGCCGCGGGGCGCCGCGGCCCCTCGAGCCGGTACTGCGCTCGAAATATTCTTTGCAGAACGAAACACCAGGTAGAAGCTAATCCCAGAAATCAAGGATATGGGACAATGTCCAGCATTATTCTTTTCTGGGTCATTCCGAAAATATAGTAACGGCCGCTTTGTGTGTATAAACTCCATACTTTCCCGGAATATTGCTCAAACGGCAGCGCAAAACAACCCACTCGTTGCTCGACTTGTTTTAGTCGAGCTAAGTGGTAAGTTTTAAAATATGGCCGACAAAGTCCCCTTGCAACTTCACTCACGCAAACTTTCTGCGAATGGCATTCTGTACGCGAAAAATACGTTGGTATACGTGTTCCTTTTATAACGAAAAAAAGCGAAACCTCTGGGAGCCATTTTTAATAACAATCATATTCCTAATGATAAAAAAGTGAACATTTTCTTGAAAATTTATAAAAACATTCCTAATGCATTATTTCTGCGGATGATTGTACCAAACTGTTTTTAACTTTATGTTGTTTTAATTTTCATTCTTTTTTGTTAGGTTATTGTATTTGTTGGAAAACTGTGTACGTGGTTTTGTAGACTTTTGATAAATTGTTGAATGAAAGGGTTAATAGTATGACCAAAAACTTTTATTATGTTATGATCATTGAAGTTCCGGCTGTATTTTGTATATTTTACAATTTGCAAAATTTTTATTTATAACATAATGACGGTAAATGAAAAAGTGAATTTGGCTCGAAATTTCTCGGTTTTTGGATAAAAGAAAGTTACCTTTTATGTGCTGCTGGTATTTCAACCAATTATCTCGAATTTTAACAAGAAAGCTATATCCCTTTTGCGCGGTTTTTTATGCGGAATTTACATTGTATTGCACGATGTATTTGTATTCGAGATAATACGCGATATCGGATATTCCGTTATAATGAGAGTATAAATATTCAGATGCGCGATGCGGGGGTAGAAGATCGATATGAATCATTACGGGATTCGATTGATCGATTCTGAGTGATCCCAGATGTCCGTGCAACGCACGTAATATATGAACGAATTTCGCCGAGAACATAACACAAGCAAAGGCGCGAAATTTAAATGATACGTTGAGTTCTCCATCTGTTATTCATCAACTAATTCTATAGTTTTCGGTTTCTTTAAATATTTATGGATCCCATATCTTTCTGGCTGCTGAATCGCAGAATGTTGTCAACGTAAGTAACTGTGTAGAGTTCCATTCTTTCCGCACCTCGAACCATCGAAGCCCTTTTTCGAATGCCACGAATGCTTCGCCGCGAGATGGCGCATCTTCTTCATCATCACTTTCGTTCGCAGTTACCATTTGCATTAAAGCATCATTATTATCGTCTTCATCACTACGAAGCCATTCCATTACATCATTATCATCACACGTATCACATCCCGGTATTCTATGTAATGTAGCAACAACTTGTATGCAAACAAAGTATGTATATAAACGGTCATCTTATGTCGGATAATAGAGTGTACGTATCGAAATGAAAACCTCTTTAACTTGATTATACGAGTATATCATTGTTATAATAAACGTGTACATAATATAGTACAACATATTTTTATTATCATAAGTTCAGTTTGCCGCGGAAGTTTAACTTTAAAGTGTGCCGTGAGATAAAGAAAGGTTGGAAAATACTGGTTTCAAGAATGGCTGGATCCTAGAAGGGGTTAGAAGCAAATCAACGGAAGGCGCAAACTTTTGACTCGCATGTCGATAGCAAGTGCTGACTATAAATTCTATTTGCCGCGTATTCCGAATCTGCCGGCAGATAAATAAAAGTCAAGAAAAAAAGAGAATACAGCGCGCTTCGAATTCGATGATTCACGAAACCTGTGAACGTACACTCCAGCACAAAAGTTTCGCGGTCCCTGTGCTTGTTGGACGAAACAAATTTTCCGTACATATGCGAATGTTTTATGAAAAGTACAGGTAACCCTGCTACAGCACGGCATCCAACAACACGGTTTCGCTCTAACACGTTTAGACATTTGCGAAAAAACCTCGTATAACACGGCCACCTACGACACGGTTTCGCTCTAGAAATCTAGAATTTAGTTCGTGGAAATTACGTTCGTAGGAAACGCCGTGTTGTGCGAAACCGTGTTATACGAGACCCACAGCAAGTACAAGAAGGGGGGTTAGGTTCCGAAAACATGTGTTAGAGCGAAACCGTGTAGTAGGTGGCCGTGTTATTCGAGGTCTTCCGTGAATGTCTAAACGTGTTAGAGCGAAACCGTGCTGTAGGAGGGTTACCTTTATATTAGTACGTTAAATAGTAGATGTTCAGTGTTATACGAGGGTTCGCGCATATTTCTGGTCGTGTTAGAGCGAAACCGTGTTGTAAGTCACCGTGCTGTAGGAGTGTTACCTGTACTTTTATTTGATATACATTTAATTCCGCGTTTCGCGGGGGATTTAAAAATCCCTGCGGAATGTAATTTAAAAAATATTTATAATTTGTTTAATTTAGAAACATTTATTAAAAATTAAATTCCGCAGTTAACTGGTTAAAAAGCTAATAGACAAAAAGTTGATCGGCGGATGAAGAGTCTCATGATAATCGCACCGGAAGTTAAGATGCAAGTCAAATATTGCCGAGCTTACGTATGCAGAATGTACAGAACGAACAACTTCGTAACAAAGAGTTCAAGTACGGGTTCCGCCATTTTCGAAATACGGCGTTGTATAATTGAAAGCAAACACGGTAGAACGCTCGATAACTAAGCTAAACCGTGCAGTGAATAATTACCTTTGCACCCAGCAGCCTTCGCTTGGAAGGTGAATTTTGCAGATCCCGCCCTTCCGGTTTACATAACCGATGCTAATACGAACCGTAAATGAACAAAATTCCCCGGCAATATTGAATTTCTTCAAAAAGAACACCAATCTATAAAAGAAGCATTTCTACAAATATACCTCGAATCAAATATATCGCAATTTTAAGTACTATTATTTTAGACGCGTACGAAAGTGGTTTAATCAAACGTATATGATTCATTCTTTTCACCGTTATGTTTTATCATTGGTATTCTTGGACGTGTATCGAAAGAAATGTTTTATCATCGGTATTTACCAAGGAATATCGAAGGAAAGATGTCCGTCGATAAGGTTCATTTACGACACTGTAAACTTTACGAATATCAACAAGGAAAACGCTGCGGAAGCATGTAGAAGTTTGTTAAATGTTTTGGCGCATGCGCGGTATCTGAAAGAACGCGCGGAAGATGGTGCGAAACATTTAAGAACGGAGACTCTAACCTCGAAGACTAACCACGCTTTGGAAGACCTTCCGTGATGGATGATGATATTCTTGGCAACATTTTTGAAGAGGACTCATTTTTACGAAGAAGTTATCATCGTTAATGGAAATCACATTGTTCATTCAATATTAATACACAGCATAAAATTCCAACATATCGAAGTAATAACGAAGGATCGTCCCAGTCTGCCGGTGGACGGAAACGGTTTTTTCGGTGGTGCATAACTTTTCGAAATATGGTACCGCTTAATTGCGTGCAAGTACAACCAGACGACCGATAGGGCAATTAACGATCGAGAATCCGGTGCAATATAAAATCCCTCGTGAAATGGGAACGATATGGTGCAATAAACACCGGCGATGTTAATTCCGCTGTGTCGAGCACGAAATTAAATTCCACTACATTTTACAACTTCCGTTTGGTCTGATTTCCGCCCCTTCTCTTCAGATTCCTTTTTTCCTCCCAGTTCTCTTTTTTGTAAAACACAATTTAATTTAACACTGTTCTTTAAAAGGTATTTTGTTTACGAGGTAAAAGCGACTCCGTGCGATTAACACGTTGACATATGTTTTAAATTATAGTAGAGTCTCCATTCTCCGAACACCCTTTTATAAGGCCGTTCGGTTCTCCGAACACTCTATTATCCGAATATAAGATGAGCGTTTGTATACATACTTTGTTGTGCATACAAGTTGTTGCTACGTTACATAGAATACCGGGATGTGATACGTGTGATGATAATGATGTAATGGAATGGCTTCGTAGTGATGAAGACGATAATAATGATGCTTTAATGCAAATGGTAACTGCGAACGAAAGTGATGATGAAGAAGATGCGCCATCTCGCGGCGAAGCATTCGTGGCATTCGAAAAAGGGCTTCGATGGTTCGAGGTGCGGAAAGAATGGAACTCTACACAGTTACTTACGTTGACAACATTCTGGGATTCAGCAGCCAGAAAGATATGGGATCCATAAATATTTAAAGAAACCGTTAATTAATCTGAATCTTTATTTGAATCAATGAAATTTCGTATGAGAAAAGAAATGTGATTATTCTATTATCCGAACATTTTTGTCTACCTATTAGTTCGGATAATGGGGGCTCTACTGTATATTCAATGTGTATCATTTATTCATCATAATTATCACTAATTGAATAAAATAACTTAAAGTAACCGTCAATATTTAATCAAAATCGTTAATCAAAAGAGAATGGGATCTATTTTGATTAAATAAATATTTTATTATAAAAAACACAACAATTTAAATTTCACCCTCAAAATACGCTATTTCCGATCAGGCAACCTAATTCAAAAGAACTGTTTATTAAACAGGTCAATTTTTAAAATATTTACTTCCGCCATTTTCAAGCAACAACAACTAATGCATTTACCATATTTGGTTATTTTGATATAATTACGAAATTGTATTCAATTTGATAATAAATAGAACAATTTTTCATAACAGCACATTTCCGAGTTTATCGTGCAGTTTATAAAAAACTATTCGTAATATAATTATAATAATTATTTCAGGAATATGTGTTAATAAATATTTTATATCAAAATATTAATTATAAATAATTATTAAAAATATTAATATTTATTATATGTAAATCAAGTATTATAAATTCCATAAAACAATTTAGTCCGAACTAAGAATCTGATCGTGTTTTATTTGAATCAAATTATACGTCCACTTCGTGTCGAGTTCCTTCATTTTACTTCCCAAAAAAGGGTTGAAAACTGTATTGTTCATCGGCCCCTAACGAATCCATTTCTCAGGATCTATTTTTTACCTTAGACTCTTATTGAGGGAAATTGCAGGAAAAATGCATTGTTCCTTTCATAGAGCGTTTCTTCTATAATCCCAGCTCGTAATACACCCACCGATAAAGTATTGTTGGTGAGATTTAATGGGTCGTGCTGCGATTCGCAATTATGGAATGGTGGGGGGAGGAGGCGTGGCTGGGAGTGGGTGGTGGGGGCGGAGTGGGAGGAGCAAGAAGAAAAATATTCATTATACGTGATATTTATCGTGGACGGATTTAATGTTTGGATCCTCGAGTCGTCAGATTTTAATTGGAATAACGGTGGATGGTCAGTAATAATTCACATTAATTCCGAGACCTTAATAACCCGTGGACCTGGAACCAACCTGCGCTGCCGAACTGATGATATTGGATTACACTATTGGTCCGCCATTAATATCGATCACCCACCTACCACACGACATGCTTAATGAGTATTCACTGGAAACATTCGTTGTTTCGCGGTCACGTAATTAAACACAAATCTACATAATCCGTGCATAAGTAATTATGGGGGGAGTGATTGTTGAATACACCGAATGGTGGGAATAAAAGCCGTGAGGGTTAATGACCTGCGCCTGGCCTGGCTAGTTTATTGAACGTGTACTATTATGCTGACTTTTTCATTGGACTTTACATATTACTGGAAACTCCCGTATAACGTGAATTCATACGACACGCTAAAGATATTTCGGTGACTTTTTTTATGTAATGTGATTCTTGTAGAATGCGTTGTATAATAGAAGGCGGGGATTCCCCGTTTACTTTTGTGGAGCATCGTGTAGCTTGCTGTATCCAATGTCCTGTAACGCGAGTTCCTGTAACGCGGGTTCCTATAACGCGAATTCCTGCAGCGCGAGTTCCTGCAACGTGGCTTCCTATAACGCGAGATCGTCTTACGCGGGTTCATACAACGCTAATTCCTGCAATGCGAGTTCCTACAACGTGGATTCGTTCAACGCGGATTCCTTCAACGCGAATTCCTTCAACGCGAGTTCCTATAACGCCAGTTTGTACAACGCGGATTCCTACAACGCGAATTCCTGCAGCGCGAGTTCCTGCAACGCGGCTTCCTATAACGCGGATTCCTTCAACGCAGATTCCTTGAACGCGGATTCCTTGAACGCGTATTCCTTCAACGCAAATTCCTAAAACGCGAGTTCCTATAACGCCAGTTTGTACAACGCGGATTCCTTTAACGCGAGTTCCTATACCGCCAGTTTCTACAACGCGAATTCCTACAACGCGGATTCCTTCAACGCGAATTCCTAAAACGCGAGTTCCTATAACGCCAGTTTCTACAACGCGGATTCCTTCAACGCGAATTCCTACAACGCGAGTTCCTATAACGCCAGTTTCTACAACGCGGATTCCTTCAACGCGAATTCCTACAACGCGAATTCCTAAAACGCGAGTTCCTATAACACCAGTTTCTACAATGCGGATTCCTACAACGTAAATTGCCACAACGCGAATTCCCATAACGCGGGTCTCTATAACGCGAACTTCTACAACGCGAGTTCGTGCATCGCTAGTTTCTGTACCGCGAGTTCCTGCAACGCGCTAAAGATCTTGCGACGACTTTTTTTATGTAACGCGATTCTCGTACAGCGCGCTACATAGTATAATGCGACAATTCACCGATAACGCGATTTCATACAACGCGTATCTCCCGCGTTATACGGGGATTATTCTGACGTTGTTTTTTCGCGGAAAAAGTTATGAGTCAAATATTATTATAATTATTAGCAATGTACTTATAATAAAAATATTATAATTAATATCACATATCAATATTAATATTAATTACAATATAATCAATATTACATATTATAATTAATATAATTATTATAATATAATCAATATCACATATTATAATTAACATAATTATTATAATATCATTATAATAATATCAACACAATTAATACTAAATATCACATATATTATATTTATATTATTATTCACATTACATCTAACAATCCGCAGACGCAAAACGATTAAAACTATCACATTCCATCGCCGCGCGCAGATGCATTATCCATTAACATAAATAAGCCAAAAAGCATCGAATATTCCGGAATACCATAATAAGAGAATTAAAATATACGAGGAATTACATTTGCAGAAGGTAATCAGAGTACAGCTATTATTAGCATTACGCTGGATCCGACATACCAGTTAACGTCCGCGGTATAACATTAGTTACAGACGCATTTTCCGATATGAATAATTGCATGCTTAATTGCATAAAATAATTGCCGAGGTCGTTATCGGGCTCCAGTAAAATTGCGCTACGGTAGTTCCAATCAATTGCGTCAGACATGCATTGTTAACAGCCGTGCAATTTCATATTAATGAATGACATTTCGCTTCTACGAATTAGCAGTCTGTGGCGTAATAACGTCATAGAATAGCTGGATGTAATCTATGGCCAATGAAACGCATGCACTGTGATCGAAGATAGATCACCTTCGATGAATAAACATCGATAGTACCAATAATACCAGGCAAACATTATTATTAACACGTCCACTGCTATTCTGAAATTCCATTCGCAAATTTACTCGACACATTTACTCACCAGCATGCTCCATCACCCGTTCATAAAATCAACCTAACCCTTTCGCTGTTGAACCCGTACGTCGTACCAGATGGTACACCACCGTCGGTAAGTATGGGACACTTACTGGTTTCAGCTTTACGATGAAATCAACGTTTTTAAATATGCCATATATAATGATGCCAAGCATACTCTTCGAGTTTGCGTAAATTCTTTTGAACGGTTAAAACAAAATTCGAAACGAAAATTAATACTAATTATAATTAAATTTGAAACCCATTGGGAGTTGAGTTCAACGTAAACCTGAAACTAGTAAGTGTCGCATGACTCAAAATTGTTTCTTTTATATAAAAAGAATGGTGGATCCATAACGCATTTACAATTTTAATTAGATCCACAGGTTGATATCGAAGTGTTATTTTTTTCAAGACTGCATGGGACCATGCATTCCACGTTTTTATGCATTTTTATTGCAGAATGTCGTCGTTTCCATCAACAGCGATAGGGTTAACTCACGAGTTAGCATTCCCCTGAAGAATTTTCTCCAGAGAAGATGTATTTCGAATAAGACACGTCATTGGATTATTGAAATAATGAATAAACTAGAGTATTGTGTTGTTACGTTGCAGTCACTGACAAGACAACGACCCCGAGAGAGATCGCAAACCACACCCGAATCTCGAAGTTTTCCACCGAGTGTAATAACGTACCTGTCGAGGGCAGAAACGGCATCATCCCCAGGGAGCGGCCAGGATGAGGAGGAATCCTTCTTCGACAGGCCTCCGCCCCCGCCCCCGCCACTTCCGCCACCGCCGGTCCAACAATCGCAAAGCCAAATCGATCAGAGTATGATAGGATTGGTCAAGGATGAAGAAGGAACCCCTAAAGTGGCGGATCTTCTTGATTCAACGGGAGAACGGGTCACTTCCGAGGAATTGGTTAGGTAAGTGTTAAGTACTTACTCTTTTGGATACTTTATGAGTTAATGGCCAAATACAGGTATCCCTCGTAGAACACGGTACTTGTGCAAAGCGATTTCGATATAACGCGGTTCACAAATTTTGGGGATGCTCGTATAACGCGGCACTTATACAATGCGATTTCGATATAACGCGGCACTTATAGAAGGCGACATCGAAATAACGCGGTTCACAAATGGTGACGATCCTCGTATAACGCGGCACTTATACGACGCGGTTTTGATATAACGCGGTTCACAAATTGTGGCGATCCTCGTATAACGCGGCACTTATACAATGAGATTTCGATATAACGCGGCACTTATAGAAGGCGACATCGAAATAACGCGGTTCACAAATGGTGACGATCCACGTATAACGCGGCACATATACGACGCGGTTTTGATATAACGCGGTTCACAAATTGTGGCGATCCTCGTATAACGCGGCACTTATACAATGCGATTTCGATATAACGCGGCACTTATAGAAGGCGACATCGAAATAACGCGGTTCACAAATGGTGACGATCCTCGTATAACGCGGCACTTATACGACGCGGTTTTGATATAACGCGTCTCACAAATTGTGGCGATCCTCGTATAACGCGGCACTTATACAATGAGATTTCGATATAACGCGGCACTTATAGAAGGCGACATCGAAATAACGCGGTTCACAAATGGTGACGATCCTCGTATAACGCGGCACTTATACGTCGCGGTTTTGATATAACGCGGTTCACAAATTGTGGCGATCCTCGTATAACGCGGCACTTATACAATGCGATTTCGATATAACGCGGCACTTATAGAAGGCGACATCGAAATAACGCGGTTCACAAATGGTTACGATCCTCGTATAACGCGGCACTTATACAACGCGGTTTTGATATAACACGGTTCACAAATTGTGGCGATCCTCGTATAACGCGGCACTTATGCAATGCGACTTCGATATAACGCGGTTCACAAATTTGCGGTGATCCTCATACAACACGGTACTTTTACAAAGCGGGTCACTAATTGTGGCGATCCTCGTATAACGCGGCACTTATGCAATGCAATTTCGATATAACGCGGTTCACATATTGGGGTGATCCTCATACAACACGGTACTTGTATAAAGCGGGTCACTAATTGTGGCGATCCTCGTATAACGCGGCACTTATGCAATGAGACTTCGATATAACGCGGTTCACAAATTGCGGTGATCCTCATACAACACGGTACTTGTACAAAGCGGGTCACAAATTTTGGCGATCCTCGTATAACGCGGCACTTATGCAATGCGACTTCGATATAACGCGATACACAAATTGTGGCGATCCTCGTATAACGCGGCACTTATACAATGCGATTTCGATATAACGCGGTTCACAAACTCTGGCGATCCTCGTATAACGCGGCACTTATACAACGTGGTTTTGATATAACGCGGTTCACAAATTGTGGCGATCCTCGTATAACGCGGCACTTATGGAATGCGATATCGATATAACGCGGTTCACAAATTGCGAGGATCCTCATACAACACGGTACTTATACAACGCAGTTTGGAAATAACGCGGTTCACAAATTGTGGCGATCCTCGTATAACACGGTACTTATACAACGCAGTTTTGAAATAGCACGGTTCACAAATTTTTGCTGTTCTCGTATAACCCCGCACTTATACAATGCGAATTCGATATAACGCGGTTCACAAATTTTGGCGACCCTCGTATAACGCCGCACTTATACAATGCCAATTCGATATAACGCGTATATGGAATCCGAGTCTCGCATAACGCCATTTTGATAGCGCGCCCTTCCTCTGGAGCTTAACCCCCGCTTTATACTAGGGTTACCTTTATATATTTAACACCATTTCTACCTCGGTTTTATGTATACTTATTTCGACCAAAAGGTGTCTTTTAACACCTTTGATTGGAATGCAAATAACTGGGGAAATAATAGTTAAAAAAATGGGAATAAGTGAAAAAAGATACCGCTAAATTAATTTAACAATCAAGTCATTATAGGAAAAGTGGAAAAAGTCAATTGAGGAAAAATGATTATATGTCACGGGGGGGTGCTACAGGATTTTAGAGATGCTTAGGTAGGGCATGGCCAAAAAATGGTTGGGAACCACTGAGTTAATATTTAAAAAATACTTTAAAAAATGACATTCTTAAATGTTTCAGATTTGCTCAGCAAAAGGACGAAAGGACGACGATCGATGGACAGGTCAGAAGACCCCGTCAGATCACGAGGGACCATTATACGTCAAGGTGAGAATATTTGCTTCGTAATATTACTCTTTTGAAATCAACTTATAAAAACGATATTTATAAATATTAACCCTTTGCACTCGAGAGACGACTCTGAGTAGCCACTCAGTTTATTGCTGTAGTTCGAATGGCGACTGAGAGACATTAAATTGACTCCAGTCGTCGATGATTTAAGAGAGCTTAGCTTGGTTGAATTAACTCGGATTGCAATTATTCTACATTGTTAAGAATTTATATAATGTAAAACGCTAACTAAAGGCTTGTTTTGGTTTATTCCTCAAAAACAAGTCCCATAGCTTAGAAACATCGGTACAGTAAATTCTCCCTTCATGTCCCTCAACTCGGATACTAAAAGGGACTTCTGGAGAATCAGGCGCCACTATTTCGAAAGAGACAATAATGAAGACAATACTTAAACTTTCTTGTTGTTAACTTGTTCATGCAGACAAAGTTTATAACCTTCTTGGTGAGATTTTGCGGATTAAAATGAGACCAAACATGATATAATTTGGACCACATTTACGTGCTATGAAAGCCCTAAGTTCTTTGAGTAACTTGAGTAGTTCTTGAGATAGTATTCTTATAAGACTACAGATTTATATCATGTTTGGTCTCATTTTGATCGGAAAAATCTCGCCAATATATTAAAAATATTTCCAGATAAAAAAGGTAAAATTAGAAAAATTCTATTTTTTATTACGAACACTCAAACTCTGATCTGCCATTAAAAGAACAGCCACGCATTTCGGATTACACATCTCGCGCGCTCCTCCGACTCTACAAAGATAACATAGGCGCAGGAGTAACTTTTCCTAGCTGTCGCAACGTCGTAGGACTACCACAGAGTACAACGTCAGAAAAATCTCATCGGGACATGAAGGGAGAATTTACTGTAACCATAAACAGTCACCCGACAATTCTATTCTTAATGTTCACTTGTTAGAACACACCGCAGTCAAAGGGTTAACAAATACGCTGCAATGCAGCATTATCTTTCGTAATTGAAACTCGACGTCGGATGAAAGTACGTTAACCTCTCCGAGGGAAGTTGCAAATGAAACAATATCGATGTATCGAAACCGACGTCGAGTATCAGATACTTGGAATCACAACAAACAAGAAATTACAGAAAAACAAGTTGGAGTAGGTCGAGGTACGGAACACCGGTGGGTGAAGGCACGGGGGCGCTGCAGGACGAAGGGGTTACTCTCAGAAGACAGATAACCGGTGGTACAAGAATTTCACCGAGCACCATTGATCGTATCTGTGATAACAGCAACAGACGGCAGTACGGCATGGGAATTGTTGGCAGATTTTTCGGGTGAGTTTATCATCTTGAAACTTTTACTTTTTATTTCGCAAATACTAGGCAGTTCTATGTACAGTCGAGATCAGAATTACAAGTCATTGTTAAGCAGACTTAACATGATCACGTTGGAAAAGAGACGATTAACCCCTTGGTATACAATGACGTCTGGGAGACGTCATGCGTTTCGCGTGTCATTGTAGACGTTGACGTCTCCGGGACGCAAGAACTGTCTCCGGCGGACAGGAAAAATGTCATACTTTACGGAACTACTTATTTATTATTGAATAATGTTACTTCATTATTGTCCATTAACCCTTTCGCTGCGGAGTGCTCAGAAAAGAATTGCTCTCTCCGCAGCAGGCGCGATAGTAGAAGGTTGTCCGCGCGATAACATCGTTCCTAAAACGGTGTGCGGAGCCAATTTTGAATAACAATAATAATAGCCAAACAATAATAATAATAAGAAGAACAATATTAGTAATTTTTAATAATCTTTAATAATCGAAGACAAACGAATTAATGGCCATTATTTTGCAGTTATTAATAGCAAAAATGCAAAATAAATGCACGGCGCCTATAGGCGGTGTTCGCTCAGGAGAAGCGTCTATAGTTGAGCGCCTAAAGGCGCTGCTCGCAGCGAAAGGGTTAACTGACTTCTTATGTCCTTCATTTTCATCGGTAATGCAGGGTTTCCACTTAAAATTCACCCTTTTGAAGATCATATTCAACTTGTTGCAAATCAAATTCATCTCAAATCACATATTTACAGGAATTACTCTTTCCCGGAAATTGTAAGAATTCATAAGAATTGCAATCTTAATTCAGTAAAAAACTTACTGAAACGCCTACTCAAATTATGGCAAAGTTAAAGGTCAGAGTAAAATGAAAATGTGTTGACAATTTTACATCAATTTAATTGTTATTTAAACAAACCATGGTCGTAATTTGTGTAAAAGAGAAGAAAGTATTTGATTATCCCCTTGGCATACAATGACGTCTGGGAGACGTCATTTGTTTCGAGAGTCATTGTGACGTTGTTGTGTATCAATCTTATTAAATGATATTTAGCATTGTAAATATTCCGTTCTGTTTCGAAGCTTACATAACTGTTCAGTTGAGGGAAATTAAATAGTATTTTTTGGACCCATGACATTCCGTTTGATTTGTATGTCAAGGGGTTAATAATTGATAATTTATTCCTTTAAAAAATTGTCAATAATAAAAGTGACAGTTATAAGTCCGATTGAATAGTTTAAGCAATTATTGTAAATCAAGAGAACTGCAAATAAATCGTAATCCAAACTTGTCTTGCATGGTTCGACGACAAGTATACTTGTTATTCTTATCTTTATATTATACCGTGCTTATCATCGTCTGTTATTATTATTATTATTATTTTCGTAAACTAAGAGCTGTAACTCCGTTTTTGTTTGATTCTGTTTTGTTACTTTAAGTGCCAAAGGGCCCAAGTTTAATAAACTAATATAATATAATAACTTCGCAAATGTAGTCCGTGGAAAAAAGGTTTTTTATTGTACGTAATAAATTGTTTTCATACTGGTCAGTTTTGTTTTGATTTTGAAAAGGATCTTATTCCAAAGACAAGCCGCGTATATATTTTCGAGCACGATCAGTTTGTCATTTCCGGTGTACTAACCTTAAATTTATTGATTAACAATCTTGTTTTAATTATTGCAGAAGATCATTCCGGAAAAGCGTGGCACACAAACCGGATGTCAGGAAACAACTCGATGACATCGAAGATCATCGGCCGTACTTCACTTATTGGATTACCACGGTTCAAATTCTGATTTTAATTATATCGTTAGCGTGTTACGGATTTGGACCCGTCGGAATGGATCTTGCGCACAGATCTGGATTGGTGAGTGAATCGTTAATTAATCATCGCTCATTATTTACACGAATTCAGTGGAAATTGGACTTGAAAACACGGAATCCGCGAACCGAAAGTATCTTGCGAAGCACTTTGTAGATGGCGCTCTTTTAGAGTTACTCCGGAAAGTATTCGGGTACTAATCAAATTTGAGTAGATAATAATGTATTTGTGTTCATTGTGAAAAGGTTTGACTAATCTTTGTTTATTAAACGTCATTTATTGTACTTGACAATTATATATTGTTAGTTTACCACACTTTTTACATTTTCAATAAGATCCACGGAAGAATGGCATTCAATTAGTGCAGAATATTTGACAAAAGTACCGTCAAATATGCCAAAATAGTTGGAAGAACCACTCAATATTTTCTGGAAATTTGTTTATTTGACTGTATATTTTTGTATATTTCAAAATGTCTGCTCATTTTCTTTCGACAGGTGCTCGTGACGAGTCTTTCACTGCAACAAGTAGATTACCAGGAACCCGCGAATTTTTGGTTTGGTCCAAGAGCCGCGGATTTAATTCATCTCGGTGCTAAGTTTGCGCCTTGCATGCGACGGGACATCAAGATCCTAAAGGAAATCGACGTCTGGCGAGAAAGAGAAAGAGATACAGCTTGTTGCATCAGAAACGACGATTCCGGATGTGTTCAGTCCAGTAAAGCAGATTGTTCTGTGAGTTTTCATTGTTTACGGAACATTATCGACCGATATTATACCGCTGATTATGAAAGTCGCAGTCGCTCGGACGACACTCACCGTTATGAGAAACATTATTTGCATAGAAACTATGAAAACTGTTATTATGTAAATCGTAGGGTATTAACCCTTTGCGGTCGGTTATTGTCGATATATCGCACTCTCGAAGTTTCTGGCGATATATTGCACTCTCGAAGTTACTGTCGATATATTGCACTCTCGAAGTTACTGGCGATATATCGTTTAGAATCGATATCTTTTCAATTGCGTTCCACTTACAATTCCTTTTCCAGTGTGATTTAACCTGTTTAACCCTTTGCGGTCGGTGTCCCCCTAGCGGGGACATTTCTAAATCGTCGTAGAAGTCGGTGTCCCCCTAGCGGGGACATTTTTAAATAGTCGTGGAAGTCAATAACCCCGCAGCGGGAACCCTCGGGCACCTTACGTATTATAAGTAGTATTAAATACAACAAATCAGTTTCAACAAATTCTGTGTGTTTTAATATCCATATATTGACTTTAAATCCTGTACGGAAAAGTAATTGCGAAACGATAGATTTGCTCCGACCTACTGGTACTCCCAAAAGCGAAATCTGCCGATCGCAAAGGGTTAAAATCGTACTCTTTTAAATACCGACGTAGGGTAAAACAGAAAACTGCAATACGTTTGAAAAATATAGAAGGATACTCGCTGCACGGTTTGATCTGAACTGAATGGATTAGTTTCTTTTCAACTGAGAAAGATTATTCTTACTATTAGCGACGGATTTAGTCATTCTTATCACGCCCCGTACTCTAAATAAACATAGGAGTTAACCCTTTCGCTGCGAACAGCGCCTTTAGGCGCTCAACTATAGACGCTTCTCCTGAGCGAACAGCCGTGCATTTGTTTTGCATTTTTTGCTATTAATAACTGCAAAATAATGGCCATTAATTCGTTTGTCTTCGATTATTAAAGATTATTAAAAATTACTAATATTGTTCTTCTTATTATTATTATTGCTTGGCTATTATTATTGTTATTCAAAATTGGCTCCGCACACCGAGCAATTCTTTTCTGAGCACTCCGCAGCGAAAGGGTTAATCAGAGTTATTGATCCTATTGATAAGGATGTTGAAAGGTGTTCGTAATAAATATATTCTAGATGAGAAGATTGTATCTATTTATAACGATTGAATTAGAGAAGAATATTGTCATTTAATAATACCTCATACTGGTATACGTCAGCCATTTTGTTTGCACCGGTTATCGCCGCCATTCGGAGCGAAAGGGTTAATGAATATAATTATAATGTAATATAATCAATTTGTGGAATCTCGTTAGGATGTATTTATATTGTTCGCATATATAATCTTGATCTTTTTTCTTGCGAACCAACTGGTCCGGGGATTGAGATCAACGGCAACGGTAAATTGGAAACAAACTCAAATTCATGTTACTTTTTTTTATATTATTTTAATCCTTGTGTATTTATTTAATGATGATGTGATTCAATTATTTTCGAATTATTGGAATGTGATTATTTTTTAGATTTTACTGTTAATCAGCATTCTTTCAATGTGTGAATCAAACATCGATGTGGAATGTTGTGGAATATTATTAATGTTTAAATAATGCAATTACAGAATACTATATCGACATGGAAAAAATGGGGACCTGGAGACAGCGGGCCAGGTGGGCGAATAAGCGGGTCGGTTTGCGGATTGGACCCAAAGTTTTGCGATGCACCGGCGAGTATAGCACCCTACGAATGGCCCGATGACATCACAAAATGGCCAATTTGCCGGAAGACCAATCCTTTTAATCAACGTTTCAGGTAAGTTCAATGCTTTGGCTGCTTTGGCTCCGCCTTCTGTGGCGTCAGAGTGGGAGTTAGACCAATAGCGTGGTCGGAGCAGGGAATGGTAGGAGGGATCTGCGCAGAACGAACGAAACTCGTCCGAGATCTTAGAAGTCTTATTTGAAACGGAGAATACTAGTAAACTACTTTGAAGTATTAGGTACCGGAAGAAGGTCGTTTTGTTTTTTAATTCAAATTCAAATATTTCGGACATTTTGGAAATTTTATTTCAGTTTTGTAAAAATCTGATCTTTTACTTGCAAAGAATGAATGAGGGCGTGTTCTTCTGAAGTCAATTTCCAATATTCTCTCACGCTGAAAATGTGCGCAATGATCCAGTTTCCTGATAAACTTTATTTCCGGAAATGAAAAATCACCTGATTAGGAAAGCAAGTAATCAAAATTTTTCAAAATGAGACGATTATTGGTTCACCCTGTATATGTATAATATTATATTTCCAATTATGGTGGATATCAACTACAGGTAACCCTCGTATAACGCGTGAGTTGAGTAGCAGAGAAAGGTCACGTTATGGAAGACTTGGATTACATACACGCGTTATATCAAAGTTGCACCGTGTAAAAGCCGCGTTATACGTGGATTGCCACAATTTGTCATCCGCGTTATATCGAAACCGCGTTATACGAGGATCGCCGCGATTAGTCATCCGTGTTATATCGAAACCGCGTTGTATAAATGCCGCGTTATATTATGATCGCCGCGATTTGTGAACCGTGTTATATCGAAACTGCGTTGTGTAAGTACCGTGTTATCGAAACCGCGTTGTATAAATGCCGCGTTATACTACAATCGCCGCGATTTGTGTTATAACCGCGTTGTATAAGTACCGTGTGATATCGAAACCGCGTTGTGTAAGCACTGTGTTATATCGAAACCGCGTTGTGTAAGTACCGTGTGTTATCGAAACCGCGTTGTATAAGTACCGTGTTATCGTTATACAAGGAACACAACGATTCGTGAACCGCGTTAAACAAGTACCGTATTGTACCAGGGTTACCTATACATATATATCAACATATAGATCAACGAAAGACGAGTGAAGAACGGTAAGCAAGAGTACGTTGAATTGTTAACAGTAAAAACGCGAATCAACGGGGAAACGCAAACTTTCCAATTGGTCGGTACAAGGACAAAATGGCGGAGCACATGGTCTGCGAAGTGATTGGTCATCCTTGCTGCATCGGCATCCACGGAATGTGCAGAATCACGACAAAGGAGTATTGCGATTTCGTGCACGGCTATTTTCACGAAGAAGCATCCCTCTGTTCTCAAGTCGAGTGTCTACACGACGTTTGTGGCATGATGCCTTTTCTTCATCCAGAATGGCCGGATCAATTCTACAGGCTCTTCACAACTATGTTTCTTCATGCCGGGTAATACTCGCTTGATAATAATTAACACTTAACAAAAATGTCCTAACCGAGGTTACCCGGACTTCGAGGGGACAATGAAATAGATGATGCTGTCTTTTGACATAAAAACTCCTCTTTGCTCACAGAATCCTTCATTTGACCATCACCCTGCTAATCCAGTACTTCCTGATGAGGGATTTAGAGAAACTAACCGGCTCCGTGCGAATTGCTTTGATCTACTTTATCGGAGCTCTTTCCGGCAATCTAGCTAGTGCTATCTTTGTACCATACAGAGCTGAGGTGAGTAATATCTTCAACTCGTCATAATAGATATCTCGGGCCCAGTGATGCCAGTACGTGGGATTTTTCCCCCACCCCTGCGCACTACCTAATTCTCAGTAACGTATATACTTCCCTCAAATATGGGGTATCGTTAGACCCCCGTGACAATTGCAATACGGTAGAAATACGGGCCCCTTACGCGTATCTACTGTTGCACATAGATACGCCCATGGAATCAACCGTCGTCGAGCTGTGACGTCAGCATGCGCATGCGCACGAAGGCTCCCGCGTGGGATAACATCCCACGTACTGGCATTACTGCTCGGGACGCGCTCAGAGTGCGCTCTCGATAGGTTATGTTCGCAGTTAAAAGGTTATTATTGAAATATTCCAGGTTGGTCCAGCAGGTGCACACTTTGCTCTCCTGGCTACTCTAATCGTCGAAGTGTTACATTGTTGGCCAATGTTGAAGCATCCACGTCGAGCACTCACCAAGTTGATCTTCATCCTTCTGAGTCTTCTGATTCTGGGTATTCTACCATGGGTTGACAATTATGCTCATCTGTTTGGTTTCATTTTTGGTTTTCTCGCTGCCTATGCCCTGATGCCTTTCATCTCGTTCGGACATTACGATCGTCGCCGAAAGATCCTATTGATTTGGATCTGTATGATCCTCATTGTAGTATTGTTCACTCTACTGTTAGCACTCTTCTACAATGTGCCGGTGAACGAGTGCGAAGTATGCAAACTGTTCAACTGTATCCCATTCACACGTGACTTCTGCGCCTCGCAGAACATCAACTTCAAACGGGAAGAACCCGTATGACACACGGGGCGGCGGTTCAAAGTCGAGCGCGAACTACCGTTCGAGCCCCAATTCTACGCTCGCCAGCATCGCGCACATCAACATCAACTGCGGATAACCGCCATTTTGATCGGCCTGGAGATGATTTTCTTGGATCACCGATTATAATTCGTATCGCAAGTGAAACTAATCAAGGGACGATTTTCATGTTTAACTGAGGCGGCAAGTCGAGTTAGACAGCAAGATAATGAGAAACAAAGTGAATGACACGCACGATTTACCCTTTGCACCTTTCGTTACTGCCAATGCATCCTGGAAGAACTTGTGTTTGTCTTTTGGACGAACGACACTGCCTTAAAATTATTCAATCTTCGCTGACGAGGATCTTCCGGTACAGGAAGTGGTACTTCATTGAAAGACTCTGGATCCTCGGTTGGATATGTATATATATTAGTAACACGCGCGCCTTTACGTGAACGATCGACGTTCTCGGTGATCGTATCGGTGAACGTGCTTTGGCAATGGTGGATGGTTACGTCACGAATAATCGATTATGAATCTCTACGAAGTTATGGACATTCTAAGTGGAATTCAATACAGTATCCGAACAACCACCTTGTCCGATACGTTTAGAAGATGAAGTGGAGAATGAAACAAACACACGATGGAACAACAAGTGTACATAGATACGTGGGAGACTCTTGTTATATATGTATTGTAAGAACGACTTGAATAAGTTTAATTTTAGAGAGAAAGAAGTAAACCTTCGAAGTGTGCACGTCTTTCGTCTCTGCACGACGTAGCGACCCCTAACCTCCGACACCGGAACTATCTGTGATGGGCCACGCGGTTGTCTTCGGAAAATATTTTTCATAAGTTTAAACGCGGAACGGGAAACGAAGAATTGCAACATCATGATGGTATTTAAAGAGTTAAGAAAGAGTGCGGGAGAGGGAAGAAGATGAAGCGAACGAGAATCGAATGAGCTTAATCTTAAGGTCGGGGGAGGAAGATCCAAAGAAGGCGGAGGGGAAAGTGTTGACATAAACATGTTATTTGGGGGAACGAAATCAATTTTTTATAACGGTGTGAGAGGGGGAGGATACGTGGGAGGGAGGGAGGGATATCAAGACATTTATTCAATTCTCAAATTGTACATACTAAGATATAGATACGCGAAAAGGGAGTAAGGGGAAGTGGGAATGGGTGGAAGCGGGAGTGGTACAAGAAATATTTAAGCAAAACGGGAAGCAAAGGGTGGTTCATTCGATTAAACCAAGAGTACTGTGACATTTTGTGAATGTGTATTTTATTATAAACGGGTATGTAAATGTAAGTATGAAAACAATCTTGGTTAAGAGCTGCGATGCGTAACAAACCAAATTGAAGGGGAATACTGGCGTCCCCCGTACAGCACGGATTCGAGAATTCTGGAAACCTAGATGCATTCTCGGTTTGCCACTGTGCAGTAGTTTGGATTAATTATTCATGATTTTCATAAACATATTGCTTTTAATTATGAACAGAAAATAGTGGACTTTTGTTCATTTTTGGAAACCCTGTTCTTTCTACCAGTCGAATTACCGGTAGAAACTTGGTGGCGACCGAGAGTCGCCATTCGAGTGCAAAGCATTAAAATATAAGTGGAGTAAATCCTAATGTCGCCTCTCAGTCGCCACTCGAATTATCGCAGGAAACTGAGTGGCGACCGAGAGTCGCCATTCGAATGCAAAGCATTAAAAATAAGTGGAGTAAATCCTAATGTCGCCTCTCAGTCGCCACTCGAATTATCGCAGGAAACTGAGTGGCGACCGAGAGTCGCCATTCGAGTGCAAAGCAGTAAAAATATGTGGAGTAAATCCTAATGTCGCCTCTCAGTCGCCACTCGAATTATCGCAAGAAACTGAGTGGCGACCGAGAGTCGCCATTCGAGTGCAAAGCAGTAAAAATATGTCGAGTAAATCCTAATGTCGCCTCTCAGTCGCCACTCGAATTATCGCAGACCGAGAGGCGCCATTCGAGTGCAAAGCGTGAAAAATTTGTTTCTTATAACACGTAAGTCTTTTGGAACCTGACGACAGTGTTATACGGGGGATGTCTGTAGATTGATCTGCGTGTTATCGCAACGAACGGCATTTATATTTACAAAATAGCAATAGTGAGCATGATGTGCCACAACGTGGAGATCGTCGCAAGTGAAAGTGATCGAGTTAAAATGTCCTTTCTAATAAAAATGTACCGCGCGTAAACTTTGCGACCTCGTTTTACGTATAAAACGTATTTTAATATCATTTTTTTCCCTGCTTCTATAGAACATGGTAAAAATAACTAACAAGCAACACGAATTTTCCAAAATTCTCAATTTCATGTTTTTTCGAAGACTGTTAGGGTTTCATTAAATATCCACTGACAAATCTCATATGAAAATCTGCCCTTATATCTGATTAAAACCGAATCCCACACAGATGATTAAAACAAATCGTAATTACTTATTTCATTTAATTCGTAAAGATCAATCATTGTTCTTGTATTCCTAGTAGGGATGTTCGATTTGGATTCGATTGCTCAGAAGATCGATTCTGTTGACCATAAGATCGATCTTTTCAATCGATTTTCTACTGATCGATTCTTTTAAGAATCGATTTTTTTTATCGAACGATCGATCTTTTGAATCGACTTTCCACTTATTGATTCTGTTGACCAAAATATCGATATTTTGAATCAATTTTCCACTTATCGATTCTTTCGAGAATCGATTCTTTTAGGAATCGATTTTTTTTACCGAACGATCGATCTTTTGAATCGACTTTACGCTTATCGATTCTGTTGACCAAAAGATCGATCTTTTGAATCGATTTTCCACTTAACGATTCTTTTAAGAATCGATTTTTTTTACCAAACGATCGATCTTTTGAATCGACTTTCCACTTATTGATTCTGTTGCCTAAAATATCGATCTTTTGAATCGACTTTCCACTTATTGATTCTGTTGACCAAAAGATCGATCTTCTGAATCGATTTTCTACTTATCGATTCTTCTAAAAATCGATTTTTTTCCTGAGAGTCGAAAATCGATTTTCCTTCTTTTTCTTCTTCTGAATCAACCATTAATAAATCGGAAAAATAAATTATTGGTTTGTAGCGTCAATAATACAAAATGTAAAATGTTCCAAAATTTTATAGCTGATATAATTTGTTATTAATTCGTATTATCTGAATTATACATTTGTGTATTATGTGTAAATTTGTTTCAATTTTTGGACCGATTCCAGCAAGATCGATTCTTTGATTTCGATTTTTTAAGAGATTCGATTCGGAAATCGATTCTTTAAAGACAATCGAGCATCCCTAAGTCGCAGCTTCAAACAAAAAATGATTCTTGATTTTGAATCAACCGAGAAAATCGTAATCCTTGCGAAAAACATTCCAAATTATTGATTGCAACATTAATTACTTCATTAAGGGACCCCATAAACCTTACGTAATCCGAACACGTTTTGCTTACAAAAACGAAGCCAAAATGAATTCTCGAAAACAGCTGTTTACGTTCAATTTCGGACACAGATTCATATTCAATTATTCCATGATTGTGGCAATTCTGTACATTCTTTGTTAGTAGAATAACAAATTGACCATGCGACACTTTAAATGATTATTTTACACTACCCGTAAACAATAATAACTTATACACCACATTGATTTATACATATATATTCGTGGTGTTTATTTAAAAAGAATTCAGCGGGAATCAGAATGGTGTTCCACCAATTGACATAACCTAACCTATAAAAGCCGAACAAGAATGGCAAGAGATTTCAAAGATTTTCCTTATTAAGGATACAAACAAAGGTGCTCGTCCTGTACTTATTGATATTTATTAATATTTATTAATGTACTTATCTACCCGAAACCTGAATTTTATGCTTCCACTTAATCTTATTGTTAGTTATTTATTTCACACGACTGTTCGACTGATCAGGTTGCGCACAAGTTTCTGTCATTCATCCCCAAAAATTGATGGACCGGCAAGAATTCTTTTCGTATAAATTAAAGAATTGATAATTAATTGACGTAATACGGGGGATGAAATCAGTTTGATTGAAATGGATTCGTGGAAAATCTGGTGTTTTTTAGGAAAGCATGAGCTTCTCTTACGTAAAACTGAGTCAATGCTAAGTAATTTTATTGAATACGAATACAAGTACTTAGGATTTATGAAATGATAAGTAATTAAATAATAAATTGTGTTATATACCGTTGGTTTCAATAACGCTCATTTGAATAAAAATGTTTTACGAAAAATAAGTCACTTAAGCATTATACGTTGCTTATATTTGCTTCGTTTCAACATATATTAACCCTTTGCACAGTTGATTGTAATAATGCGACTGGCGACTGGGAGGCGACATTAAGATTCACTCCACTTACTTTTTGTTATTGAATTTAAATCGCCAATATTTGGAGTCGATCTTAATGTCGCTTCTTAATCGCCGTTCGAGTTGTCGCAATAAACTGAGTGGCGACTGAGAGTCGCCTTTCGAATGGTGACTGAGAAACTGGGTTAGGTCTGAGTTAATTACTGAGAGGCGGCATTGGGATTCACGACACTTATTTTTAACGGTTTGCACTCGAATGGCGACTCTCGGTCGCCACTCAGTTTATTGCAATAATTCGACTGGCGACTCTCGGTCGCCATTTGAATGCAAAGCATTAAATAATAAGTGGAGTAAACGCTAATGTCGCCTCTTAGTCGCCACTCGAATTATCGCAAAAAACTGAGTGGCGACCGAGAGTCGCCATTCAAGTGCAAAGCATTAAAAATAAGTGTCGTAAATCCTAATGTCGCCTCTCAGTCGCCACTCGAATTACCGCAAAAAACTGAATGGCGACTCTCGGTCGCCATTCGAGTGCAAAGCATTAAAAATAAGTGTCGTAAATCCTAATGTCGCCTCTCAGTCGCCACTCGAATTATCGCAAAAAAACTAGTGGCGACCGAGAGTCGCCATTCAAGTGCAAAGCATTAAAAATAAGCGGAGTAAATCTTAATGACGCCCCTCAGTCGCCACTCTAATTATCGCAAGAAACTGAGTGGCGACTGAGAGTCGCCTTTAGAATGCAAAGGGTTAATGTGTGACGTTATATGATTTTTCCCGAATACAAATTTGCTCAAACATCAGTCTATTATATTTAATGATTTTAATATGAAATCATTACAATCGATATAGTGGAATTTGTGCGAAAGCGATGTTTTATTAATAATTATCATTTATGCGATCCGAGATATCATTACCAATCAATCGCATTGATAATGACAAATATAATGAATATAATCATGAAATCATGAAATCATGAAATTCGTAAAGGATACGTGTGATCATTAAAAAAGAAACCCAATCACAAAACGAATGCAATTGTCACGAAACAAAAGAGAGAAGCGCACTCGTACAGTTCAACCGTGTTACAAATCAAGCCATAATTGCGCAAAATATTTAGCATACGCAATCGTGTATTGTTCCAATACGTTTATTATTATTAATATTATTATTATCGATTATTGATGATTATTAATATGCCACTTAAAACGAAGTGCATCGCAAGAATCTTAACGACGAAACGCACCAACTTGAGTCTCCATCACCCAAAATGTGACATATTTTTAAAGAATCACAACCGCCATATTGGAAATAGAATACAACATTCAATGCTTATCTTAATCGGCAAGAATAATTTCATATTTCCGTGTTACTCATATTTATCGTTAACACGCTATTTTACGATTGGACTTCTTATCACAACTTTATATTAACACTTTGTCGTCCACATTGGTGTCGTTTACAAGATGGCGGACAATTTTGTGTAAATCAGGTAACAAGATCAAGAGTTATTGTGATTTTCATGTTTTACTACAATATATTGTTATTAATAATATCAACGATCCCGCGGAAAGTGTCGGCGACAGATAAAAGTATTTCTTACAGAAATGCGGGCGTCAAAGTGTTAAAACTTCATGAAACAACATTATGTTAGTGCACCAATCAGAAGGGATTGATAAGACTATATTAATATTAAATATATTAATTATAGCATTGAATTAAGCTTCTTCATTTAATTATGATATGAAATATGTTGATTACAGTATTGAATTAAGGTTCGAATACAAATTTCAAAAAACAGTCGATAAATAAAAATTTAAATGTATTACTTCTAAAACATCCCTTTCATATCGAACTTTATTGTATTATTTAATTTACACGATTTAGAATGATTGTATTATTAAATCTTAATATTATGAATTATGAACAATAATATAGAGAATATCGAAATGATTGGCAGCAACAATGGACTTACTTTAAAGGCAGCTAAAATCTATAATTATTAATTAATATTATTATTATATTGCCAAACTACGGGTGATAGAGACTTAAGATCATAATAATAACTCATAGAGCGTATCGTGCAGAAAAGAACGCGAAAGAAATTCCACCGTAAACAAAATTGTGATAAAAAACGAAAAAGATCGAGGAACAAAGTGTGGGAGAAGTGGATGGATATCTGTATACAATAAACCCCCGTATAACGCGAGTTCCTACCACGCGAATATCTTCAACACGCTAAAAATAGAGCGACGACTTTTCTTTTATATAACGCGATTCTCGTACAACACGCTATATAATAAAATGCGGGAATTCTCCGATAACACAATTTCAAACACCGCGCCATATAATTAAACGCGGGAATTCCCCGCAAACGCAATTTCAAACACCGCGCCGTATAATTAAACGCGGGAATTCCCCGTAAACGCGATTTCAAACACCCCGCCGTATAATTAAACGCGGGAATTCCCCGCAAACGCGATTTCAAACACCGCGCCATAAAATCAAACGCGGAAATTCCCCGCAAACGCGATTTCAAACACCGCGCCATAAAATCAAACGCGGGAATTCCCCGCAAACGCGATTTCAAACACCGCGCCATATAATTAAACGCAGGGAATTCCCCGCAAACCCGATTTCAAACACCGCGCCGTATAATTAAACGCGGGAATTCCCCGCAAACGCGATTTCAAACACCGCGCCGTATAATTAAACGCGGGAATTCCCCGCAAACCCGATTTCAAACACCGCGCCATAAAATCAAACGCGGGAATTCCCCGCAAACGCGATTTCAAGCAACACGCAATATATTAACCCTTTGACTGCGAAAGGCGTATATATACGCTCTCAAACCACGAATATATACGAAAGGCGTATATATACGACCACTAAATTTTCCTTAGTACAACGCATTTACCTTTTTAAGGAATTAATGCAGTTTGCAACATATTATTATGCGTCACATAACAACCGATCGAATAACTAATTTCAATAACTCCTCGATTGTTCTTATTTTTATCCACCGAATTTAGTGTCAACTACTGTCACACGAATATCGCATCGTCTAAGGGTTAACCGTGTTATACGGGTGTCTATTGTACACGATAAACATTCGCCATTTCTCCGAGTGTATACACAAAATATCTGAGCATGCGCGTAGAGACATGGAATTGGTGGACCGTGCGGTTTGCCGACGATTTACTGCGTATTGTTATTATTGTAAATGTGTCATATACAGATATTAGGATGAGTAAAGAATGGAGATGTGAACGCGAGGAATGGATGACGTAAAAAATGATTAAAAAGAATCGACAAACCTTCGATATTTCCATACCGATCACGGCGAGGTGGAATGTCGTCTTTCGTCAGGAAAACGAACAAAAGTAATCTCTTCAAGTTCGCAGCGCCCTCTGCAAGGCGCAAAGCGGGAACTTACGAATGTGTTTGCATTGACTAGCGATGACGTTGCACATTACGACTCGTAGCAGAAAACATAACCTTAATTCTGAAATGCATGATTTTTTAAACGGTGTTAAACACATTTGTGGTTGTTTTGATGTATTTATTTATAGAAAAAGAAGGAAAAGATTAACATAAAAAATGGTTGAATGTCTGCTGCATTAAGTATGAACTTAATTAACTGGATTAATTGCATTAAAAGGGTTGCGTTTTTCAATTTTCATTGGACACAGTGCGCTGCTTTTTGTCGAAATTTTTAAAAATAATTTTTTGTTGGTTACTTTGTTTCGTTGACTGCGTTGCATTTCTGCAACTGGATGCATTTAAGGGTTACAAACTTGATAGCCGCACATTTTATTCAAAGACATCTTTCGTAGCTGTTTTTATTTTATTGTGATCAGGATGACAAACTGTGCAACGTCATATGCTACTAAATAATAAAGAGAGAGAGGACCACAAATAATTAAAGTCGCTTATGCCCTGTTTTTCCAAGGCACTTAACAAATTCATTTTTTATTCTATTCTACTTAAATACTTTCCATTATTACCAAACCGTGAAGTATTTATAACCTTAAAATATGAAAATATTGTAGTACATTTTCGCTAAATATTTAAAATGCATTTAACTTATTTAAAAGATTCATTTCCAGAATTAAAATTAATTGTAACTTTATATTAGGGGTCCCGGAAAGTATCAATTATTTTGTAATACTTTACTCGATTATCCTTCATAAAACAATTACACGCGATGTAACCTCAAAATTGTACGATTTATTTAAAACATTCGAGTTTTCAAAAATTCTGTGCTATTTTTAACTCATTCGGATGATTCTACAAAAAAACCTTCGAAGAATTGTTTCGCGTCGAAAGATGGGAATTTGGTTTTTTCGAAGGGGAATTATGGCGTCACGGATCATAGATAAAGATGGCGATTATCCAATAGAATAATGTTTAATATAAACAAATGAATCGAGTTTTATCAAACATATAAAAAATGATTAATTACCTTCTGGTACTTCTGATATTATCACTTTACCCTATTAAATTTCAATTCCATGAAATCCATTAATTTAAATCAAGTTACAAAAGAAAAGGTTTTAAGTCACCAAATAAACACCGTCGGTAAAACAGGGCACGGAGCTAAATCTTTATCGACATCGACTTTCGATTCTCACCCGAACTCGACTCCGATCATAAAATTATTAATGATTAACGATCATTTTAATGAGCGACACAAACGATCCGACGTGGATCGTTAACTTATATCCGCAAATAAACGTAATTGTTTATCGAGTTGAGTGCCATTACAGTAAAGTAAATCCGCAATAAAAGGCGAGGAGAAAAACAGTGGTGACAGTAGTTCACGATTAATTGTCGTCCCGTTGATGACGATGATTTGTACGGAGGTCTCCTCGACGATTCGCTCTTGTTTCGGCGGGAAATACGAACGAACTAGAAAAAAACAAACAAACAAACCCATGAAATCTTGTAAATAAACGTATGCGTCGAAAATGGACCAAGAACATAAATAGTGCAGCTCGTGTTAAATTGATATCCCCGACCTCGCCATCACGTAGACGAGCTCGGCTGGTAGAATCGTAGGAAATCGTAGGAAAACTACAAATTTATTCAAATATTATTTAACACACGATAAACGAGCAATGTGTATGTTTAAACAAAATGGAACATACGACGAAGCAACAAGTATACGTGTCGCCAATGAAATCTTTTCTGTTATTTATTTGGTTACTTTTTAACCCCTTTGCACTGGAAGAATATTTTTCGTTGTAAACGAGGACTTGTTCTAATTGGAAGACGTTTTGTGAAAACGATTAACGAATTATAAACTGTCCTTTTCTATGACAGTTGATGAATGAATCTTGTAATATCAATCTTACATGTTTATTTTGTTAATTTAGTTTGGGTGACAAATTTTAACGCGATCAAAATCGATGTCAATGAATGCGTAGTGGTTTATATTCATTATTTATATTATTTTATATTCAATTATATTGTATTTGTATTCAAATATTATTTAGAGTTCGCCTGTTTAAAGACTTTTTAATTCTGTATGGGGCGACTCTCAATCGCCACTTTATTTATTACGGCAATCCGAAAGACGACTCTCAATCGCCACTCAGTTTGTTGCGGTATTCAAGAAGCGATTCTCAGTCGCCACTCACTTTATTGCGACAACTGAAATGGTGATTAAGAGGCGACATTAAGACTTTACTCCAATTATCGGAGATTTTATATTCGATAATAAAAAGTAACCGGAGTAAAACTTAATGCCGCCTCTCGGTCGCCGCTCGAATTACCGCAGGAAACTGAGTGGCGAGCGAGAGTCGCCATTCGAGTGGAAAGCGTTAAAAATAAGTGGAGTAAATCTTAATGGCGCCTCCCAGTCGCCACTCGAATTACCGCAAGAAAGTGAATGGCGACTGAGACTCGCCATTGGAGTGCAAAGCATTAAAAATAAGTGGAGTAAATCTTAATGGCGCCTCTCAGTCGCCACTCGAATTACCGCAAGAAAGTGAATGGCGACTGAGACTCGCCATTGGAGTGCAAAGCATTAAAAATAAGTGGAGTAAATCTTAATGGCGCCTCCCAGTCGCCACTCGAATTACCACAAGAAAGTGAATGGCGACTGAGACTCGGCATTGGAGTGCAAAGCATTAAAAATAAGTGGAGTAAATCTTAATGGCGCCTCTCAGTCGCCACTCGAATTGCCGCAAGAAAGTGAATGGCGACTGAGACTCGCCGTTGGAGTGCAAAGCATTAAAAATAAGTGGAGTAAATCTTAATGGCGCCTCTAAGTCGCTACTCAAATTACCGCAAGAAAGTGACTGGCGACTGAGACTCGCCGTTGGAGTGCAAAGCATTAAAAATAAGTGGAGTAAATCTTAATGGCGCCTCTCAGTCGCCACTCGAATTACCGCAAGAAAGTGACTGGCGACTGAGACTCGCCATTGGAGTGCAAAGCATTAAAAATAAGTGGAGTAAATCTTAATGGCGCCTCTAAGTCGCTACTCAAATTACCGCAAACAAGTGAATAGCGACTGAGACTCGCGTGTCCAGTGCAAACCGTTAAAAATAAGTGGAGAAAATCTGAATGGCGCCTCTCAATCGCCACTCGAATTACCGCCAAAAAGTGAATGACGACTGAGACCCGCCTTTCCAGTGCAGAGGGTTAATATTAAAAATGTATTAATTCAACCATCATGGCGGCTCGTTTACGTAGCTTCGAGTTTGTCGAAAGTTTTCGAGTCGAAAGAAGAGCGAATCAGTAGGAACGTGCAATTTAATTCTAATGACAGTCCTCGATCCCCCTTTTATATATATATACATAAAATATATATATGTATATATAAATATATAAATATTATAAATATAACTTTAAGGAGATTCCACCACAGCCGCGCGGTATTATTTTTCTGTATCCCTGTAATCTAATAACGAGTGATATAAGCAGTAAAACGATGGACTACGTGAATTAAATGAAATGGTTACGAATATACGACTGTACTTATTAATAACGATTATTATGGATTACTTCGCCAACGTTTTTTCGTTTCGAACTAGTAATCGGGTAAGGTTTTCGATTACCGAATTATTATTACTGATCATAAACATGATGCATTGTAATTGTCGCTGTTATATAAATACATAAATACGTGTATATATATACATATCAATATTGTAATCCGTATGTGTATATATACGCGTATATGTATACACATATATATGTATATATGAATCTTGAACAACATATTAATTTAATAACAATAAAGAAAAACGTGAAACTTATTCTGACGATTTAATCATCGTATTTTTGAATTATTACATCACCCAAATCCTTTCTACTTTCCATTTTATTATTCTACATGATACCAGTAAAAAAAAGCACATTGACCTATAAAAAACTCAAGGTGACCTTCAAATTTCGGAAAATAGAAAATCTTCAAAAATGAAATTGCGTCCATCTGATGGGTCGTTCGAAATACAACAAAATGCGTTATAAACATGTTTTATACGATCAATAAAAAACAAGTTATTTGAGGTGATCATAGTTATTGACTCACCCTGTATACTCGACCTCCTGTTTTACGGAAAGATGCGTGATAAAATACATGATGCAGGGAACAGGGTTATATAATAACAACATATTTTATTAGCATTATGTAAATTTGAGTATCGCATATAAATGTACGTAAAATATTCCGAGTACCCACGATCAACGTGGCACACGAGAATCATTGTTAACACTCGTCAGACTTCCACGAAGTATAAAAAACAGTATTACCACCCAACGGACAGATTATGTACAACTGTGATGCCATTTCTCTACAAGCGTTGCATTAGCTTCGTGTCTTTGCAAGAGAAAAAGAAACGTTGCTTTCCTTATATACATCATAGCTCGGCTGGTTTTTTAATAAAATATATTAAGTACAGAACAAGGAATGTCCGGGGAAAGGGGTCGGGGTCGTCTGTTCGAGAAACATATCATTATGCAGATCATTGTTTAAACATATTTTCCCAGGCAAATATATGTTGCAGGGAAATATAAAAATATCAATTTTCCTTAGTTTCTAATGTTATGCGTAATATCCGTGTAACACGTCCGTTTCTAATTTACAGGATTCATGCTCGATGATTGGCTGATCATAATTATTACTTCATAGTCATCTCGCAAGTCTTTCTTCTCTTAACAACCAGTTTATAGTTACGAGTCTTACGTTGCACTAACTAATCCAGATTAATCACTGAAACTATAGTGACACCTAGCTAACTCTGTACAATGAGGTCCACTCTTCGCTATGAGATTCCGTTTGCTCCGTTTTCTGGCTTTTCCGGTAAACACTTCGTTATCGTCGGTTCTATTAGCTTCCATACTTCCGCCAGCTGAAATCAGGAAATTTCGTAAGCAGTTAAATAATAATTGGTAATATACCTGATTGTAACTCTTTGCAATCGAAAGGCGACTCTCAGTCGCCACTCAGTTTCTTGTGGTACTTTGAGAGGCGACTGAGAGGCGGCATTAAGATTTACTCTATTTAGTTGTAACGCTTTGCACGCGAATGGCGACCGAGAGTCGCCACTCAGTTTCTTGTGGTAATTCGAGAGGCGGCATTAAGATTTACTCCATTTCTTTGTAACGCTTTGTACGCGAATGGCGACCGAGAGTCGCCACTCAGTTTCTTGTGGTAATTCGGGAGGCAGCATTAAGATTTAATCCATTTATTTGTAACGCTTTATACTCGAATGGCGACTCTCGGTCGCCACTCAGATTCTGTTGGTACTTCGAGAGGCGACTGAGAGGCGGCATTAAGATTTACTCCATTTATTTGTAACGCTTTGTACGCGAATGGCGACCGAGAGTCGCCACTCAGTTTCTTGTGGTAATTCGAAAGGCGACTGAGAGGCGGCATTAAGATTTACTCCATTTATTTGTAACGCTTTATACTCGAATGGCGACTCTCGGTCGCCACTCAGATTCTTGTGGTAATTCAGGAGGCGACTGAGAGGCGGTACAACACGGATTTCAATCCGGCAGTCAACGTATTAATGACTAGAACTGACCTCGGAATGTCCACGAATCTGCACATTCACCAGACTCTGAAGAACAGTAGCAAGGATCTCCAAATGCGCATGGACCAATTGGGTCTCCATATGCAAGCAGTGCAAGGAGAAACAATTTCGAAGTTCGACATTTGCAATCACCGACTCCTGCGCCACCATCTTGTTCTCGAGATGTTCCACGGTATCCGTCTGCAAGTAGCAAAACCCAGCTCAATCAAAGATGACAAACGATTTCGTAGGAATGCATTAGCGACATTCGCAGTCTGTTCTCGATCAAAGTGAATTACATAAGCGAGGCAACGTTTAACCCTTTGCGATCGGCAGATTTCGCTTTTGGGAGTACCAGTAGGTCGGAGCAAATCTATCGTTTCGCAATTACTTTTCCGTACAGGATTTAAAATCAATATATGGATATTAAAACACACAGAATTTGTTGAAACTGATTTGTTGTATTTAATACTACTTATAATACGTAAGGTTCCCGAAGGTTCCCGCTGCGGGGTTATTGACTTCTACGACTATTTCAAAATGTCCCCGCTAGGGGGACACCGACTTCTACGACGATTTAGAAATGTCGCCGCTACGGGGACACCGACACCGGCAAAGGGTTAATATCGCATTACCGTCGCTTTTTGTTTGACGTAATTCGTGTAAGTCCTTGAAGAGTTTTCAGAATAATCATGTAATCACATGGCAAGTAATGAGACCAGTTAAATCATTAGACATAAGAGTCGTTCAAATGAAACATGGACTGATGTACATATAACAGACTATACTTTTTTATTAATCGACCGATACTTATCGCGTAACTGATAACTCTGTAATGCAACGGAGCACATTCATTCGCCATGTAACTACTGAGCCTGTAAGTAGTCATTACACTGATGACTGCTGTCAGCGAGCGCATTTGCTGATACAGTAGGACCCCGATTAACCGGCTTAACCCTTTGACTACGGCGCGCTCTCGGACGAATCCATCTATATGGACGGCGCGTTTTTCGCTTGTCAGTCGCTGCGCCTAGTTGTCCACTGACAGTGACCAAAACAGTACCCGGAAATTTGATGCCATTCTTAGGGTTTAAAAAATAATAATGGCAAAAAAATTAAAAATATCAATTTTTTTTATTTATATTAAGTAACTTTTTAAGCTATTTTAATTTACAGAGGGCGTATATATACGCTTTTCGTATATATTGATGGATTTGTGAGGGCGTATATATACGCTTTTCGTATATATTGATGGATTTGTTAGGGCGTATATATACGCCTTTAGCAGTCAAAGGGTTAACCGGGGGACAGACAAGCAGCCCGGATGAATCGGGGCACGGGGGGAAATAAGTAAAATCCATTTTCTATACCTTTTCTGGTAGTACATCTTCTTGCCGTTAGGCGGTTTTTATCTGACTTCGATGCGATTTACGCTTTTTACTCGTTAACAATATATGTAGCAGTAATAATGTCTACAAGATGCAAAATGCGGTGAAAAACTGAAGAAAGCATATTGTATAAACAAGAGAGACTCGCAAAATATAAACAAGGGTTGAATTCTAGGAAACAGAAGGCCCCGGATAAACGGGACCTCCGATAACCGAGACCTCGGTTAAGCGGGACCACGGATAACAGCGAACCGGTTAATCGGGGTCCTACTGTACATAGAAACGATAATGGATCCCAGATTAGATTGCCATTACTCGCGCAGTCCTGGCTGCTTTTTCATCCCACCACTGCTTTAGCCCCGCCTTCGGTGACGCCCGATTGGGGGTAGGGCCAATAGCGCGCTCGGAGCAGGGATTGGTAGTGGGGGTGCTGCGCACAACTAACGAAACTCGTCCGGGGTTTTGGCAATCTAACCTGGGATCCAACATAGTCGGGCGACTATAGCCGACGTTAGTATAGAAAGGGTTAACACGTTCGCACGTTTTCGTATTTCTGCGCAATATACTTCTGATTTTCACTTCTATGTATTTAAAACACAATAAAAGTAGAGTTTCCAATTATGTCAACAATATTTGACGCTGGACTGAACGAATAATTTAATTTTTAATTTTAATAATTTAATTTAATTTTAATTTGTTTAGACGCCAAATACATAGCAAACAGTTGCCGCCATACAAGTTTGAAGCTGGTTCTCAAACAAAATGGCGTGTCACACATATGTGACGTCTAGGTTAGGTCTGATTTAATTGCTTAAATGCCGAACACATATCAAACATTTTACCGCCACACAAGTTTGAAGCTGCATTCTCAAAACAAAATGGCGTGTCACACATATGTGACGTCTAGGTTAGGTCTGATTTAATTGCTTACATGCCGAACACATAGAAAACAGTTTACCGCCACACAAATTTGAAGCTGGTTCTCAAAACAAAATGGCGTGTCACACATATGCGACGTCTAGGTTAGGTCTGACAGCGAACGTGTTAATCAACAACGAAAGAGTTAATTTCGCGCAGAATAACATTCTTCAGGCTTGTAATGATTAGCCAATGATCCGATTATTATTGATAGTTCTACGTACGTCCGTTCCACGAATAACACCCTGCATCTGCCTCTTCTTCAGGGACAACATGGTCGACAATGCACGCTGATGATCCGCGCTTACTCCCCGCTCATGTCTTTCGCAAAGTATCCTATGTGCTACTAAAATATCCAGAAGTAGATTCAACCTTTCGCATATCATCGTCTCCTCTCTCACTGCCTGTTGAAGAGCTCTTGTTGAAAGTAGATTGAATTCCCTAAAATGATTTTGTATCAACATCATTATTATTCTATATATTTCTATGCTTCCGAAGATATCATTGTCGCCTCTCTCATCGAGTTTCATTTCATTTCTATATCAGAGTTCATTTATTAGCCTGAATTCTTACTTGGAAATGATATGAAAGCCTTTCTTCATGTCTTGCCAGATAGTGGAGCCACCGGTAACCCAAGCGCTGCTTCCATGGGGTTCCGCGGCTAAATTGCTCAACTGAGTTCCCAGTTCTGCCATATCGACAGCGTAACTATGGGATCTGATAGCCAAGCAGTCAGCGATGTTTTTTAATCGAGAGATTCCAAGTAAAATCACTCTAATTTGATCGCGACTGTTCGCGAATTCGGTCAACGTTTCGGATGGAACCAATTCCTTCGCTCTTGAGGACAATTCGGATGTGGCGAACTCGTCAGGTACCCTTCGGAATACTTCGCGGATCTTATGTTGCGTTTCTTCCCCGGTGTAGGTAAAGAAGAACTGCACAATGTGATCTTTACCGACCACCGGATGCCGTGCGATTAACGTGAGAAACCTTAGCAGGGAACGCCTTCTTTCTTCCAGAAATTGGGAATCCGCTTTAAATGATATCCGATTAATTATATTAGGAATCCCGGAAAGTTCTGGGTTAGGTTTGCTTCTAGCAATTATTAATATCATTGGCAATAAAATTAAGCAGGTTTACCTCCCACTATTTTCTTCGGTGGTAACTTGGGTATCAACCTGTAAGGGAATCTGGCCAATAGAAGCTCGTGTAACGAGACGAAGTCATTGTAACGTCTATAAACCAACGAATTGAATCTCTACAAAGATGATTTTGTGTAACTAAATATTACAATGTTATATTAGATATATTTCATTGAGTTGTCCGGAAAGTTGATGCCGATTTTTAAGGCAAATTCAAAGGCAACGTTTTTATATATCGATATATTATTTATTCAATTATGTATGCGCCATTTTCTTTCACGACTTTTCACCAGTTTTTACTGCAACTTGGAGATTTCAATTTCCCAGAACTTCCGAGGTTTTTCGCGGGAAAACTACTGGAAATCGGTGCGAACTATCCGGATAATCAAATATTTGGAGTTTCGACGAAAAGTTGCCTCGTACCTTACTCGTTACTTGATACTCCACGTGTTTTAGAAAGATACCCTTTTTTTCAGGCACTAAATTAACTTCTATCGTATCCAAATTGCAAATGTCGGTGTAACTGAGATTCAATTTCGCGGGGTTGCTACCCCTGTGCAATCTTTGAGCTAGCAATGTCACCTCACCGAGGTCGCCGAGAACAGGTACAGGTAATTCTGTAAAAAAAAAGAAAATAATTAAATGTATGCAAAAGTTTTCATATTTCTTCTCAGCATCCTAGTAAAAAGATTTGAAATATTTTCCCGCCGATCTCTGACTTTGCAAGGTTGGTATTGAATTTTTTAAAGACGCCATTTGTTATTACGCGCCATTTTTTAAAGACGCCATTTGTTATTACGCGCCATTTTTTAAAGACGCCATTTGTTATTACGCGCCATTTTTTAAAGACGCCATTTGTTATTACGCGCCATTTTTTAAAGACGCCATTTGTTATTACGCGCCATTTTTTAAAGACGCCATTTGTTATTACGCGCCATTTTTTAAAGACGCCATTTATTATTACGCGCCATTTTTTAAAGACGCCATTTTTGAAAGACGCCATTTGTTATTACGCGCCATTTTTTAAAGACGCCATTTGTTATTACGCGCCATTTTTTAAAGACGCCATTTATTATTACGCGCCATTTTTTAAAGACGCCATTTTTTAAAGACGCCATTTGTTATTACGCGCCATTTTTTAAAGACGCCATTTATTATTACGCGCCATTTTTTAAAGACGCCATTTATTATTACGCGCCATTTTTTAAAGACGCCATTTATTATTACGCGCCATTTTTTAAAGACGCCATTTATTATTACGCGCCATTTTTTAAAGACGCCATTTATTATTACGCGCCATTTTTTAAAGACGCCATTTATTATTACGCGCCATTTTTTAAAGAATCCATTTATTATTACGCGCCATTTTTTAAAGAAGCCATTTATTATTACGCGCCATTTTTTAAAGACGCCATTTATTATTACGCGCCTTTTTTTAAAGACGCCATTTATTATTGCGCGCCATTTTTTAAAGACGCCATTTATTATTACACGCCATTTTTTAAAGACGCCATTACCATTTATTACAGTCGAGTCTCTTTTTATGGTTAAAATAAAACCATCGTATTATAAAAGGCAGCATTTACATCTGACACAGTACATTGGAATACGATTGGATATCCGGATGCTTGAAATTAGCAAGCGGAAGTGACGAGCAAATGATTCCGTTAATAAACGGAACATTTCCTCCGGTTTGCTTTAAGCAAAATAATCACATACTTTCGATAAGCGGCGCCGATTGCGGTGGACAATGACACCGTTAAGAGCAGTGTTGGCCAACGTGGAGCGTACGCGTCACATGGCGCCAATTTTGAATATTTTAAGAGCAATTAGAGGATTCTGTTGCATTCTTCACCTTCATAACCGATAGAGTTAAAAGATCGCCATTGTTTTTCATGTTGGCAGGCGTTCTTTTTACAAGTTTCTAGTGATATTAGGTCTGCCGGAAAGTTCTGTCCGCTCAACGCGCAATTATTTTAGACGCGTAGGGAAGTGTTTTAATCAAAAGTATATGATTCATTCTTTTCACCGTTATGTTTTATCATTGGTATTCTTGGACATGTATCGAAAGAAATGTTTTATCATCGGTATTTACCAAGGAATATCGAAGGAAAGATGTCCGTCGATAAGGTTCATTTACGACACTGTAAACTTTACGAATATCAACAAGGAAAAACGCTGCGGAAGCATGTAGAAGTTTGTTAAATGTTTTGGCGCATGCGCGGTATCTGAAAGAACGCGCGGAAGATGGTGCGAAACATTTAAGAACGGAGACTCTAACCTCGAAGACTAACCACGCTTTGGAAGACCTTCCGTGATGGATGATGATATTCTTGGCAACATTTTTGAAGAGGACCCATTTTTACGAAGAAGTTATCATCGTTAATGGAAATCACATTGTTCATTCAATATTAATGAACAACATAAAATTCTATTATTTTCCTTTACTGAAAAACGGAGAGAATTTTCCGGCAGACTTATTATTATATTTTTTCAGAACTTAGTTGTCTATTATACTTGAAGGGGAGGTGCAAAATCTTTGAAGCGTCCAGGTGAAGCATGATCCAAAAGAGGTTGAGAAACACTGTTCCACATGGAAGTCGCTTACAGCACGTAAAGGTGTTATCTAAGCACCTGTTCGATAGCAAGTGGATTACGGATGCGCATGGAATATAATTTACTCTGTCGTTTTTTAAATACCGAACAATGGAATGTTCAAATACCTTGTATTCAAATTTCTATTGATCACTGATTTCTATGAGTTATGCAAATTCTTTTACATTGCATTGCAATTTTATGGAAATAGATCCCTGTATGCATGTATTCTTAGGTACTTTTTATTAGATATTTTGCACCACTGTTGGTACAATATATCCTATGGGACCATAAAAAGCACTATAAATTCTATGAAAAATCTATACAAATTTTATAGATATTGGCGATATATCTGATTCGAGTTTCAGTAATATTGCGTTTAACGTGTAAACACATTCGCAACGTAGTTCTACGTCATTTTAAATTTGTTAACTGAATACCGGCAACGTAGGACTACGTCATTTTAAATTTGTTAACTGAATACTGGCAACGTAGTCCTACGTCGTTTCAAATTCCTCAGCTTAATGCCGGGAACGTAGGCGTACGTCATTTCAAAATTGACATAATAAATATATGAGCATTCAATAAATAAGTGAACAATAATATTGCAATTATCCAAACTATAATAATGTCGCTGAATATATATTCAAATATAGATTTTTGAAAATTGTGCGCGGTATTCAGCTAAGGTTTTTCCCTCAAAACCGCGCATAGTAATTAGTTGCGCATTATAATATTTGCTGGTAGACATAGAAAAAGTTGAGTTTTACAGGGTTAACTGAAGTATTTACGGAAAAGTGACTTATGCTATGAAACACTTGCGTAATATTTTATTTTTCTCCAGTGTTCCGTGTGAAATGACTTTGTACGTTGTAGAAAGTAAGGATAAATGATGGCGAACCTTGAGATTCCGAGTTTTCCAAGAGTTTGTCGCTCGGTTGCTTTCCTTGTTGAGCGAACGCGACTAGGGCAAGGCCCTTGTATAACCCGCTTCTCGTTAGATATCCCGTCTTGCTGTCCACCAGTTCCCATATCTATAACAAACAAGAGTATACCAATATTTAATACGAGTAACCCTCGTACAACACGGTTTCGATATGACATTTACATTTTCACAAATTCTGGCGATCCTCCTATAATGCGATTTGGCTGTAACGCGATTCACAAATTGTGGCGATCCTCGTATAACGCGGCACTTATATAATGAGATTTGGATGTAACGCGATTCACAAATTGTGGCGATCCTCGTATAACGCGGCACTTATATAATGAGATTTGGATGTAACGCGATTCACAAATTGTGGCGATCCTCGTATAACGCGGCACTTATATAATGCGATTTGGATGTAACGCGATTCATAAATTGTGGCGATCCTCGTATAACGCGGTTCGCAAATTATTGGGATCCTTGTACAACGCGGCTCTTATAGAATGCGATTTGGATATAACGCGGTTCACAAATTGTGGCGATCCTCGTATAACGCGATTCACAAATTGTGGCGATCCTCGTATAACGCGATTCATAAATTGGGGGGATCCTTGTATAACGCGGTTCCCAAATTGTGGCGATCCTCGTATAACGCGATTCACAAATTGTGGCGATCCTCGTATAACGCGGTTCACAAATGGTAGCGATCCTCGTATAACGCGGTTTTCAAATTGTGGCGATCCTCGTATAACGCGGCTCTTATACAATGTGATTTGGATATAACGCGGTTCACAAATTGTAGCGATCCTCGTATAACGCGGTTCACAAATTGTAGCGATCCTCGTATAACGCGGTTCCCAAATTGTGGCGATCCTCGTATAACGCGGCACTTATACAATGCGATTTCGATCTAACGCGGTTTACAAATTGTGGGGATCCTCGTATAACGCGGCTCTTATACAATGTGATTTGGATATAACGCGGTTCACAAATTGTAGCGATCCTCGTATAACGCGGTTCCCAAATTGTGGCGATCCTCGTATAACGCGGCACTTATACAATGCGATTTCGATCTAACGCGGTTTACAAATTGTGGAGATCCTCGTATAACGCGGCTCTTATACAATGTGATTTGGATATAACGCGGTTCACAAATTGTAGCGATCCTCGTATAACGCGGTTCCCAAATTGTGGCAATCCTCGTATAACGCGGCACTTATACAATGCGATTTCGATCTAACGCGGTTTACAAATTGTGGGGATCCTCGTATAACGCGGCTCTTATACAATGTGATTTGGATATAACGCGGTTCACAAATTGTAGCGATCCTCGTATAATGCGGTTCACAAATTGTGGCGATCCTCGTATAACGCGATTTGCACATTGTGGCGATCCTCGTATAACGCGGTTCGCAAATTGTAGCGATCCTCGTATAACGCGGTTTAATACTTTGCGTTTAATTAATTATGTAATTTCGCAAAACTGCATACATTTGTTGCTTGATTAAACGATTATCTAAGACACGTGCAACCATTATGCAATTGAACGTACTTGAATTATTGTTAGGAACTATGAGTCATCAATTTACATGTTGTAAGTGACAACAATTATTTATTGCTATTCTTGATTTCTTCCGATGTAAATATGATGGTTGATAGAATTCAAAATACTAACTTTATTAAAATATTATATCGTTGTTATGGAGGTAAAACTCATTAACCAACATCGAATTTAATTTATTGCTAAATAAATAACAACGCTGCCTATATAATAATCCAGTGTCACATATTTGTAATATATTAAAAAACTAGATTAAACATTTCGAGCCTATTGGAACACAAATGTCCCAGTAAATTAATTTGTTGTTTCATCCTATTAATTTCAACAAAAATCATGAAGTGAAGTATTAGAAATGCAGCCTAACTCTGTTATTTTCCTTAAAAAAATTCGTCTCGAAAGGGTTAAGAATGTGTCGATAACTTATGAGCGGCACTGTAGAATTAAAAAGAACTCTTTCTTTTACTCGTAATTGTATAAAAAAAACAAAGAATAATCACATCTTTAAGAACATAATAGTTGATAAAGTAACACGCGTTGGAGTAACGGTGCAACCTAACCTCGTCTAATGCAGCGAGTGAGTCTTACGGATTAGGCCATAAATGAAAGTAACTGCATTCCTGGAATTTTTATACCTTTCCCCGCCATTGCTCCTCCCCTCCCTCTAATCTACCTTTATTTTCCGTCTCCGTCTTCCACATTCTCAGTATCCATTACTATTATACTCTATTCAGAATAAGATTGCCAATAACTCGGACGAGTTTCGTTCGTTGTGCGCAGGTCGACCACACCCACTCCGTGCTCGGAACACGCGATTGGTCCGATAAGGAATCCTAGGGAGGTGTCCGCCTCCGATCTTTTTCGTTACACATCAAAGGTATTAGATCGTAAAACATGGTCTCTGATATTATTTCCAAAATTGAGTTATTGGCATTAAACGACCGATTTCAAAATCCGTATTGTTTCTTTGCCTCACGCGGTGTTGCGCCATCTTGAAATTGACGAAATTCACGAAATTGCGCCATCTTGAAATTGACGAAATTCACGAAATTGCGCCATCTTGTTAGTGAATTTCGCACTATTCTAGTTACAATCGAAAAGAAAAGAACGACAATACATGTCGGAAGAAAAATGGCAGCTCTTTTCAATAGAGGAGTTAATTTGCACCACCCATATATTGCGCGAAATAAAACTAGAAGAAGAGAAAGCAATGAAAGACAGAAAAAACTGTGAAATAAGATGAAAAAGGATATAAAAGTGGAAGCAAAAAACTGACATAGAAAGACAAAAGTACATAGAAGTGCATTCTAAGTGCTGGCAAGCGGAGGGGGCCTTGTTTTCCCATTGGTCTCACGAGTGTCATTAAACCTTAATCGCTGATCAAGTTCACCGAGAGGAACTTTCGATAAAAATAGATCCGCCATTCGTGGTATGTGCGAATGCGCGCGGAACAATGCGCGTGGAAACCTGAGAGTTTGCACCCTGAAGGATGCGTGTCTCTTCAGCTTCACCTGGTGAATTTGATGCACTGCAGGATGCACAACGTTGGAAAAAAAATCCCACCGAATAAACAATCGCGTTTTCACACTGGCTTTCAGTTCTGAATGAAAGGACTGCATTTTACTTAACCTTGTCGGCAAAGCTTTGTTTTTCGTCGAGATATGAATTAATGTGACGTCCCACTTAATGCATGAAAAATGTTGAAAAAAATCAGGGACACTTCAGTTAAGGTGATACATATTACAGAATTTTTTCAGATTTTTAAGTTGCAAATCCAAGCTGTGAAAAATAGAAAACCCCAAAAAACACAATTTGTATTGAAGGAGTCGCAGAACTGGATTTATATTTTTCTTAATTTTTTTTATTAGGTTTGCTATAGTTAAAAAAATTAAAACCCCTTTTTTTCGGCGAACTTTCGTTTATTTTTTTATGAAATAACTGTTTTTGCGTGCAGCAAACCAATTATAACATAACAATTAAAGAAACTAAATAAATTGAGTTCATTGAAATACTAAAACGCTGCAAAGTTTTGTAAATTAATTTGTTTACATCACATTTGTTAACTTCTAACTATATAACAACTGAAATACAACAATATTTGTTTACATAATGGCGTAATAAAATTAATTCATTCATTTTTTCCATCCATCCTTATTTTTAAGGACGCATGCGTGAATATATGTCCGGAGTTCTAGTGTTAAACTGTGCTACAGTCGTGCCAAGCGACGAACGTTACCAACGTTATAACGTTGCAACACACGTGAGATATAGCTTCACGGGATGATCCCCCTCCCCTCTGGTTTTCTTCCGTCGCGGACGAGACTCATTTTGTTTAATCACATTCCAGCGGTCCGTGCTTTCGACATAACCACTCGCTCGCTTTTCCTCTTCCTGTTTGTCGCAACTCCTCGATTCTTTTACTTTGATTTTCTTAACTCTTTTCTTGTGTACCGCCACGTGTCATTTCCGGGATTCAGAATATTCCATTGATTTCCGTGCGTTATTGTTGTGATACTATTAATTATACTAGAAATGTTAATAGTCTGGTTATTATGGGAAGTCATTTTATTTGGCGGAGATCGGCGCCATTTATTTCTACATCTCTTTTTCGACGGTTTATAAGGTTATGCATTCCTTTTTTGTAAAAATCAGGGGTTTTACTTGTAAAGAATGAATTAAGCGCTGATTTGATTTTGGCATCATTTTGAAAACTGTTATTTGCAAGGAAGTTTGATATTGATGAAAAAGGTGGTATTAGAAGGAGACAGAATATATCGAAATTATGTCGGAACCGCGTTGTACAAGTACTGCGTTGCAGAAGTACCGCGTGGAAGAATTACAGCGTTTTATCGAAACCGCTTTGAAAAAGTACTGCGTTTAATCGAAACCGCGTTGGAAATGTACTGCGTTACATGGAAACCACGTTGTACAGGTATCGTATTATATCAAAACCTTGTTAGGTCGAAGCCGGGTTATATCGTAAACGCGTTGTACAAGTACCGCGTTATATCGAAGCCGTGATGAACAAGTACCGCGTTACATCGAAACAGCGTTATATTGAAACCGTATTATATCGAAACCGCGTTGAACAAGTACTGCATTATATCGAAACCGCGTTGAAAAAGTACCGCGTTACATCGGAACTGTGTTATATCGAAACCGTATTATATCGAAATCGCGTTAAATAAGTACCGCGTTACATCGAAACCGTGTTATATCGGTACCGCGTTACATCGAAACCGTATTATATCGAAATCGCGTTAAATAAGTACCGCGTTACATCGAAACCGTGTTATATCGGTACCGCGTTACATCGAAACAGTGTTATATCGAAACCGTATTATATCGAAACCGCGTTGAACAAGTACCGCGTTACATCGAGACCGCGTTGAAAAAGTACCGCGTTACATCGAAACCGCGTTGAAAAAGTACCGCGTTCCATCGAAACAGTGTTATATCGGAACCATATTATATCGAAACCGCGTTGAACAAGTACCGCGTTACATCGAAACCGCCTCACATCGAAACTGCGTTGTACAGGTACCGTATTATATCAAAACCGTGTTAAGTCGAAGCCGTGTTATATCGACAACGCGTTGTACAAGTCCCGCATTATATCGAAACAGTGTTATACCGAAATTGCGTTAAACAAGTACCGCGTTATATCGAAACCGCGTTGAAAAAGTGCCGCGTTACATCGAAACAGTGTTATATCGGAACCGCGTTGAACAAGTACCGCGTTATATCGAAACCGCGTTGAACAAGTACCGCGTTATATCGGAACCGCGTTGAACAAGTACCGCGTTATATCGGAACCGCGTTGAACAAGTACCGCGTTATATCGGAACCGCCTCACATCGAAACTGCGTTGTACAGGTACCGTATTATATTAAAACCGAGTTAAGTCGAAGCCGTGTTATATCGAGACCGCCTTATACAAGTACAACATTGTACGAGCATTACCAGTGCAACATTGTAATGTTGCACTGGTAATGAGTCCTCATTTCTCAGAAAACGAAATTTGTCTAAATCTAATCCACCAGGTATCTACCCAGACCTAACCCTGAATCATGCGCAATGAGTAATGTATAAAAAAAGGGGAATGAGTAAGTCGCAGTCCGCCATGATGGAAATGGATCGGCGCGTCTCGTTCATTGACAAATGGCAAAATCAAAATAATGTTACGTGGTCACCGCTTTATCGCTAGTCATCACGGGTCACTATAAATAGATCGTACCAGAATGACGCGCATGGGATGAATTAACTTAAACTGCACTTAACTGCATTATTATTTACGCGATTCCATCGAATTCTAACCTAAAAGGTCAAAGGGTGTAATCTGTTCCAAGCTGTTGACTTCAAAATGGATTCAATTATTTGCGTTATGTATATAAAATAAAGGTACAGGTAACCCTCCTACAACACGGTTTCGCTCTAACACGTTTAGATATTTGCGAAAAACCTCGTATAACACGGCCACCTACGACACGGTTTCGCTCTAACACGATCAGAAATTTGCGGAAACCCTGGTGTAACACTGTACTTATACTATTTAACGTATGTATGTATTTAGAAATCTAAATGATACACTATGGGCACACAATACATATGTATACATAGAAAAATGAAATACAATTGGTGTTGCGTCGCAAGCTTGTTGAGTTGTTGTTGGCTGGATCTATTGCCGCACTTCATAGCTGCCAATACAATAGTACATATGTTCATATTTTTCATCAAAATCAAGTTGCTTGTATGGATTTAAAAACAAATATCTGTTTTTAATAAGTTTTCGGAACCTAACCCCCCTTTTTGTACTTGCTCTGGGTCTCATATAACACGGGCCACCGGTGACCTCCACGGTATTAAACGTGTTAACTGGAACCGTTATAATGCAGGTTATGGTTTGATAATATGATCCTGATGTTGACATCCTAATCAGATTAGTTTGGAATTCATAATATCGCTATGATTAGAATTGTTTTCTCTGTAAGACATGCATGTACTCTTACCATATGCTGATAAGGGCTGATAACGGATTGTAGATGTAAAGTAGCTCGCTATCATAAATATGATAATGAGCCAGACAATTCGTCATCCGAAATGTATAGTTGATAATGTAACTATGATCATTTGTGTGCTGGTTTTAATTGCTAAAAGTGGCTGGTTGCAGATAGCAATTTTTATTTAACAATGTTAATAGTGCTTTGTTGAACGACTCAGAATTGGGGATGTTCGATTCTCTTTAAATGATCGATTTTCGAATCGATTTTGAAGAGATTGAATCATGAGAATTGATTCTCCTAAAAAATCGAAATCAAAGAATCGAACTAAAAGATCGATCTTTTGGTCAAAGGAATCGATCTTTTGGAGAATCGAATGGGAAACGAACATCCCTAGTGGAGACTGATTCAAAAGAAGAAAACGGAGGAAAATCGGTTTTCGATTCTTAGGAAAAAGAATCAAATGTCAAATTCAAATGTCGCCTCTCAGTCGCCACTCAGTCTCTTGCGGTAATTCGAATGTCGCCTCTCAGTCGCCACTTAGTTTCTTGCGGTAATTCGAATGTCGCCTCTCAGTCGCCACTCAGTTTCGTGCGGTAATTCGAATGTCGCCTCTCAGTCGCCACTCAGTTTCGTGCGGTAATTCGAATGTCGCCTCTCAGTCGCCACTCAGTTTCTTGCGGTAATTCGAATGTCGCCTCTCAGTCTCTTGCGGTAATTCGAACGTCGCCTCTCAGTCACCACTCAGTTTCTTGCGGTAATTCGAATGTCGCCTCTCAGTCGCCACTCAGTTTCTTGCGGTAATTCGAGTGACGATACAAAAAAACCGACATTTCCAGGGAAGAAAACTACGACAGCAGTGTTGTTCGTCCTACGTAATCTCGCAGCATTCCAAAGGGGCGTCCACACAGTCTATCATTTAGCGGGCGTGTTAGTGATAAGACACCAGTGATTGCGACGCAACCAGATTGCGATATTTAGTCATATTAAAAATTATTACCCTTCGGGGACAAAGCAATTGCCGCTTGATAATAGAATAACCGGACAAACACAATTAAATCCCACGGGATTCTGCGCACGATAATTAATAATGGACTGCGTGGTAGGCAATTATCTAATTCACAATGGAAAAAAATCACGAGTTCTAAGAATTAATGCGGAGTTCAACCCAGGACTATTAATCTAATCACATTCGCGAGCCTCTCGACGTATTTAACCGTTTGAATGCCGCGGGCTTCTGCGAAAGTACGGCGCAAGCGCACTCGTCGTCTTTCGTGTAATTGTACTTCGTTTACTTCGCCTTTACTCAAAGATGTCGAGTACGTTTACTTCTTCCTCGTCCCTTTTAACGTGCCGGATCGCACTTCAAAGAAATGTATCAAAAAATGATATTTATTAAACGTACAGGTTTTTATCGACGTTTAAAAACTTGAGGTGGAAGGTCTTTGCCACTTCCGCCGCCATTTTTCGATGTGAAACGGGAGAAGCACGATTTGGCATTCAAACCTTTTTTTTATAGAAAAAAGGTGCCGTCTTGTCAAGCTTTGTATTAACCCTTTGCACTCGAATGGCGAGTGAGAGGCGACATTAAAATTGACCTCAGTTATCGATGATCTATCGTCCAATAACCAAATATAATCGAACGAAATATTAATGCCGCATATCGATTGAAAAATTTTGAAAAAAGATATTATTTTTTGAACATTTTTTAACGCATTTTTGTAGCACCCAAAGTACCATTAAAACTGTGACAACTTTTTTTCAATATCTTTTGTCGTTCTGGAGATAATAGTCGAAAACGAAAAGTCACTTTTTTAGGGCTGGTTTCAACCCTTTAAACCGTTTTTTGATCCCAACGAAAAATAGGGATTCGCGTTGTTGGAATTCGCATTGTTGGAACTCGCGTTGTAGGAACTCGGGTTATGGGAATTCGCATTTAGGAACTCGCGTTATAGGAATACGCGTTATAGGAATACGCGTTGTATGAATTCGCGTTATAGGAATACGCGTTGTAGGAACTCGCGTTATAGGAATTCGCGTTGTAGAAATTCACATTTTAGGAACTCGCGTTATAGGAATACGCGTTGTACGAACTCGCGTTGTTGGAATTCGCATTGGAGGAACTCGCGTTATAGGAATTCGCGTTGTTGGAATTCGCATTGTCGGAACTCGCGTTGTAGGAACTCGCGTTATGGGAATTCGCGTTGTTGGAATTCACATTTTAGGAACTCGCGTTATAGGAATACGCGTTGTATGAATTCGCATTATAGGAATACGCGTTGTAGGAACTCGCATTGTAGGCACTCGCGTTATAGGAATTCGCGGTGTTGGAATTCGCATTGTCGGAACTCGCGTTGTAGGAACTCGCGTTATGGAAATTCGCGTTATAGGAATTCGCGTTGTTGGAATTCGCGTTGTTGGAATTCGCGTTATAGGAACTCGCGTCGTACGAATTCGCGTTATAGGAATACACGTTGTAGGAACTCGCGTTATCGGAATTCGCGTAATTATTATAATGCCGTTGAAGATAATTTGTTGAAATGATATTATCTCAATAATTATAAAAGAATTCTCTAATTTCATTTCACTCATGGAAATTTCTACGGCATTATAATAACTATAATATTATTAATATAATATGCTTTCAAAGTAAATTCTCTAATTTTAGCCGTTTATCTGGAAACTGACCTACACCCATTTTTCAAACAATCAATTTAACGTTTAAAACAATACAAAGTAACTTCTACAAATGCAGTGCAACTATTACAAATTTTAACCAGACTTTTTGGAAAAGTGGACTTAAGCCACTCAAAATAAACGGCTCATTTCGTTCCAACCGTGGAATCCTCAACATTATAAGCATACCTTAGGAAGAAACTGTAGGTTAAACCTGTACTCTCTCTTTTCGCATGAGAATAGACCGAGGGACAAAGTGAGACACTTTAAAGAAGAAAGATGGAAAGTGTGGATTCAAACATACCTGGCTGAGAACGGAGCTGCTCAGCTGTGATTTGACAAGAAGGGATTTAAAAACTTCGCGTTCCACATTTCCGCTTGTCGGCGAACAAATCTTCTCGTAAACTTCTCTGTAGAACGCCGGTATGGAGCCTAATTCCGACGCACAAAGAAAACGTAAAATCAAAGGGTATCACTTCGCGGAAAAACCTGGCAGGTTTCACTTTTACCGTACACGACTTATTTCCCTTTCTTTGATACTAAAATACTGCCGCAAAACATTGAACCGATCTAACAAAATCGAATCCAAAGTGGCACAAATCACTTGGTGAGTCTGATTCCTGGAAAAAACCGGTTGAAGTTGTCCGCGAGAAACTAAATACGATCTTTTTAAATAGAAATAATTGATTATCAATATCCCTGAAACCATTTTCCATTGGTTCATTATATGTTCAAATATTAACCGGAATTGGAAATAACTTCGTTTTAGAAGCGGCTTTACGAAAGTGGTTTATCTCAGTTTTGAAAAAAGCCGCATAAATATAACAAAGTTTCGTAAAAATTTGTGCAACGAAATGAACGAGTCATGTAATATTAAATTACGTTAATATTAAGTAAACATATCGATTTCTGAGTAACTTTAGAAAAGATATTCGTACGCCGAAAAGTAAGCTTTTTAATAATCAACATCTGCGTAAATTATATCCGTACAGATATATAAATATGTAAAACTATATATTAGATGACTGGAATATATCGACTTTATAAATGGAACTTTAATTGGTTGAATAAAACTTGTTTCGGAAGTCAGATTTACGAAGACTGTACGAAAGAAAAGGAAATAATAAAAGAAGTTAATGCGAGGTTTAGAAAGAAAAGTGTTAAACGAATTCATTGAAACACTAAATGACCTCGCGAAGACCTTGTTAAAGACTCCTACGAAACACGGGTTCATCATTTACCGAACGACAGATCGGTCGACGCCATGTTGGATCACTTGTAGATCATTCGGGATCCTTAAAGATCGTAGTGTCGCGATGCTTTGAGGTTAGAATCCCGTTGGCGATTGCACGTGATCGTCTTTCAAGATTTGATTTACGGTCATTCGCGTCACTTACTCGCAATGAATGACGATAATGCACGTCGCGAATTGAAACTTCCGAACACGAAGCCACCAACAACATACGCCATTGCCGTGTGGCGGACGACTGACGAGCACCGCGATTTCTCCAACCTGCCGCTCTTGTTTCTCCCGCCGCGCATGCGCCGTTATCTACCAATGACATTCAGCCGCGCGAAACCAGTATACCTGGTTTAAAATACCGAACGCAACTTTACGTTCTATTTGCGCAACTGAAAGATTTATATTTACCATTTATTTGTTATTTATTTATTATTATATTTGTTAACCTTCGCCGCATCTCACAATACATATTTTATATAAAAAGGAGATATTATCTAACAAAAATTATTAATTTAAGCAAAGTACAGAAGCATTATACTTTGATTATTAAATTTCGTTTTTTATACATATTTGAATCTGTTTATTCGCATGTACTTTATAAAGTAATATCAAAAATCAAATGTTACTGATAATGGAAATATGAATGTATAAAGAATTGAAGGTAATTATAAATATTAATTATCGTCAAACTCCCCCAATGGAAATGGTTTCGGCGGTGGTCTTTCGTATTTATAGGTTTGAACTTCCTTTCGTAGATCCTTGGATCTTTGTTTATCTATCGACTCAATCAGCCGCATTTTTTGAGCTATTTCCTGCTGAATGATTGGCTGATATTTTTTACCCATACCTAGGCATTCCATGTCACTCAAAAATTCCAATCTCTCACGAATTCCTTGGACGACTATAATAATACGGTTCAAGTAAACTTCATGTTATACGAAGACAAGTTTTCAGGTCTGTGTGAGATTTTTCAACGAGATTTTGAAAAGAACTAATTCTAATTCTATAGCACACAATTTTTAGGTGCAATGACCCACGCGTTTTTCAAAAAAGATGTTTAAAATTATACACGATTGCCATACATTTATGCGTCTTTCAGTCTACAATGTGAGGTTAGGGGAACGCATAACGCTCCCGGCTCACTGCGCGCGCACCCGAATCCCGCTAACTTCACGTTGTACAGCGAAAGATGCATAAATGTATGGAAATCGCTTCTAATTTAAACTCCTTTTTTGTAAAACGCGTGGGCCATCGCACCTAAAAATTGTTTAGTTGTGTCTATACTATGTTTCTTCAAAATCTGGTTGACAAATCTCACACACAGTTGACAAACTCTCAACGTTAGAATAAACAGAGCAAATAAACTTACGATCGTCGAGGGGATCGACATTTTCCGGGAAACTCGGTTGCTTCCTCGCTTTATGGAGAATTCTTGGACCATGAGGAGTCTCCGGCATTTCTTTACCATAAGCCATTAAACAAGCCAAATGACGTTTCTCTTTTTCTTTGTTAACTGAACCGAAAAAAATGTCGCCAAATCTTTTTTATAAAGTAAAATTCATCAACTATCATTTTCACGTAAACGAGTTGCAGACATTTTCTTTTTCACATTTATTTTCGTATTTGTTTCAGAACGCAAATTTCAAAATTGACGAAATAAAATATTTGAATATAACAAGTCATTTATGTATATATCCTGTTTGCACATCTAATAAAATTGTGTTTGTTAAATTATTAAATTTCAAGAAGAAAATGGTGAAATTGTTAATTTAAAAATACACGTTTAGTGTAGAAACGTTACCACTTCTAAGCAATATTATATTTTATGTTTATAACAAGTTGCTTGTATCTAGATAAATATATAAACTATGTATAGTTGATATTCTTAGATGTAGAAATGAATTCTTTCCGACTGGATTCTCGTAATCAATTCAAATCGAAGTATTTTCCCGCTCTTTTCGTCGGCTGTCAGAATAATGGCGAAAGGTCGTCAAGAATAATGGGAATCATTTCGTTGTTGATTTTCTTCCATTCTTTTTAAATAAAACTTTGATTTTACCGGAAAGTCGGGAAGAATTCATTTCTATATCTTAATATATTATATAATATGTTATGTACACGTGAATGACATATTTACTTAATGGATATGTTCTTCTGTATTGTTCTCTTTCATAAGCACCACTGTTTACTATTATTTCCTTCGATCGCTTTTTCCAAAAACAAGGCATTGTAACCTAAAAAGGTTAATTTAGAAATATCTAATTAAGGAAGGAAAATATCGTAGACATAAAAATTCGATTTTCGAATCGATTCTCTTAAAAAATCGGAATCCAAGAATCGGTCCAAAAATGTAAACAAATTTACACAAAATAAAAGAATATATAATTCAGATAACACGAATTAATAACAAATTCTAGCTTTTATTAAAAAATTCTGGTATTTATAAATTAATAACAAATAATATAAGCCATAAAATTGTGGAACATTTTATATTTTTTATTGTTGGCTGTACAGAATCTGATAAAACCAGTCTACTTTTAATTGCCAGTCATTTAATTGCCTTCATCGATAATGAGTTGAGAAATAATAATTTATTGGACCTTCTTTCCGATTTAATAATGGATGATTCAGAAACAGAAAAAGAGAGAAAACTCGGTTTTTGATTCTCAGGAAAAAGAATCGATTCCCAGAAGAATCGGTAAGTGGAAAATTGATTCAAAAAAATCGAACTTTTGAAGAATCGAATCGGAATCGAATCGGAATCGAATCGGAATCGAATCGGAATCGAATCGGAATCGAATCGGAATCGAATCGGAATCGAATCGGAATCGAATCGGAATCGAATCGGAATCGAATCGGAATCGAATCGGAATCGAATCGGAATCGAATCGGAATCGAATCGGAATCGAATCGGAATCGAATCGGAATCGAATCGGAATCGAATCGGAATCGAATCGGAATCGAATCGGAATCGAATCGGAATCGAATCGGAATCGAATCGGAATCGAATCGGAATCGAATCGGAATCGAATCGGAATCGAATCGGAATCGAATCGGAATCGAATCGGAATCGAATCGGAATCGAATCGGAATCGAATCGGAATCGAATCGGAATCGAATCGGAATCGAATCGGAATCGAATCGGAATCGAATCGGAATCGAATCGGAATCGAATCGGAATCGAATCGGAATCGAATCGGAATCGAATCGGAATCGAATCGGAATCGAATCGGAATCGAATCGGAATCGAATCGAACATCCCTAAAGAATCTTTTGAATGTCCCGCCTAAAATGTTACCACTCCAAAGACTGCGTTCATTGTTTCATTAATATGAATGCAATAATCAAACTTGATCATGAATCTTATAAACGATTTAAGAATACAAATTCGAATAAAATCTATAAAGTCAAATGTATTACTTTGATCATGAAATTTTGATTCTGGAAATTTTTGATTACGTAGAAACATGATCTACATTACTGCGCAGAATTATTCGAACGGCTTGGCTTTTGAACTTTACTTTACATTTTTGCTAATTTGATTACCAGGGATATATTAATTTAAAGGACAATAATACCAAAATACACAAATTGATAATCTTTCATAATCGAAAACCACAAACTTCTTAAACTCTGTCGTTTAAATTAATATAATGTTATATAAATTACCTGACATTCGTTCGAATTATCCTTTTTCAATTTAGTTTTCGCACTGTTTGGCGCCACTGGTAATGATTCACCCCTATCAATTGCTTCTTGAATTGACTTCCTTTGCATCATAGTTAATCTGGATTCCTCCATTAATACTAATAAAGTGGAAGTCAGATTTAAGAACACGAAAGACTTTTGCAGAGAAGAGATATAATACAGTGGACCAAAAGTCAGTTACTTATATCGAAGAAATATGGAAATATTGAATATAGAAATATAGCAATATATAATTATATAACCATAGAAATATAGAAATATACAACCCTAGAGATATATAAAATATAACAAATATTAAGACATAAAGTTATAAAGATATGGAGATAATGAGATGCAGAGATATAAAGATGAAGAGATACACGGATATAGAGATATAGAGCTAGAGAAATATAGAGATGGGGAAGTATAGGGATATCGAGATATAGAGATATAGAGATAGAGAGATAGAGAAATATAGAGAAATATAGAGAAATATAGAGAAATATAGAGAGAAATAGAGAGAAATATAGAGAAATATAGAGAGAAATAGAGAGAAATATAGAGAGAAATATAGAGAGAAATATAGAGAGAAATATAGAGAGAAATATAGAGAAATATAGAGAAATATAGAGAAATATAGAGAAATATAGAGAAATATAGAGAAATATAGAGAAATATAGAGAAATATAGAGAAATATAGAGAGAAATATAGAGAAATATAGAGAGAAATAGAGAGAAATATAGAGAGAAATATAGAGAGAAATATAGAGAGAAATATAGAGAAATATAGAGAAATATAGAGAAATATAGAGAAATATAGAGAAATATAAAGAAATATAGAGAGATATAGAGATATGGAGACACAGAAATATAGAACTTTTCACTTTCTTATCTTGAAAAAGTAGCTATATAAATAACAGATATAATTTTCCCCCCCGCGTTAGAAAAGAACTAACAATTAATAAAACATAACTATATACGTTAACGAGTAATTCCCTAACTAAATTATGCGTCTCTATTTACTTTTACAAAAGTGACAATTGAAAGGAATGCAGAAAGTGACTTTTAGCCCTATAAATATGATATAAAAATGATTTTTCCTAAAAACCAAATATGTTATTTATTAACAAATCCTAACTTATATGTGCGCTGGATAAGAGTTCTGTAATTCAGATACATAAAAGAAGTAAAATAATAAACTCTATCTAGGTTAACTACGTTTCATTAAAAACCTCGCGATATTTATTCTCTTACGTTTGATTAAGTTTTTCGTTTCCTCGCTGTAGTTCGCTCTCGGAGGGTGGTGAAATGCACCCACCCCCATTTCAACCCTGAGATACTTTCGATCCATTTGTTTAATTGTACAATTTTACGTGGAAAAACGTGAAAGTCCTTCTAATCGTGTCAAATGAACTGTCGCACAATCGGTTGCTTACTAAAAGTACGATCCTTGACGATTCAACTGCGGGAAGGGTTGCGTTTCCATGACTACATCGATGATGAATCAACCTGATCGAACTAACTTTTTTTAACGATTTAAAACTCCACAATTTCCACAGCAACAATTGCTTTCCTATTTTTCAGGAAACCAAAGACGTGTAATTGTTGCTGCTAATTGCAAATAATATCAGGGCTACCGGAAGGCAATCAATCGTTTTATAATACAGTCTAGTCTCTTTTTATGCGGCATATGCGTTCCACGGAATTCAGTATAAAAAAGCCGCACAAAAAAGATATAGATTTCTTGGTAAAATTAGAGATAATTTTTTGAAATAACAGCAGCACAAAAGAGGTTGCTTTGTTTTGTTTGCTTTGTATTTGTGTGTGAGAGTTATTCTCTTCTCTCTTAATTCCCAACAGAAAAACATAAAAGGAATGATCCTCGTATAACGCGGCACTTATACAACGCGATTTCGATATAATGCGGTTCTCAAATTGCGGCTATTCTCATAACGCGGCACTTATATAATGCGATTTCGATATAACGCGATTTACAAATTGTGGCGATCCTCGTATAACGCGGTTCAGAAATCGAGGCGACCCTCGTATAACACGGTTCAAAAATAGAGGCGGTCCTCGTATAACGCGGCACTTATACTATGCGATTTCGATATAATGCGGTTCTCAAATTGCGGCGACCCTCATAACGCGGCACTTATACAATGCGATTTCGATATAACGCGATTTACAAATTGTGGCAATCCTCGTATAACGCGGTTCAGAAATCGAGGCGACCCTCGTATAACACGGTTCACAAATAGGGGCGGTCCTCGTATAACGCGGCACTTATACAATGCGATTTCGATATAATGCGGTTCTCAAATTGCGGCGACTCTCATAACGCGGCACTTATATAACGCGATTTACAAATTGTAGCGATCCTCGAATAACGCGGTCAAGAAATCGAGGCGACCCTCGTATAACACGGTTCACAAATAGTGGCGCTCCTCGTATAACGCGGCACTTATACAATGCGATATCGATATAATGTGATTCTCAATTTGGGGCGACCCTCATAACGCGGCACTTATATAATGCGATTTCGGTATAACGCGATTTACAAATTGTGGCAATCCTCGTATAACGCGGCTCTTACACAACGCGACTTCGATATAATATATACCTGTATGTAATCTGAGTCTCACATAACGCGGCCCTTTTCTGGAACCCGAGCCCCGCGTTGTACGAGGGTTACCTGTATATAAATAAATGAATTCATTTGAGGGATCTAAGGCGACAAAAAGTCAAATATTGTTTAACACGATTTGTTTTCTTAGGCTCACAATATTGTAATCAAAATAAAATCCAATGTAAAGTTATTGTTCCGAAATAAACATTTGATTGCATGTATGTAATAACACTTAAACAAAAAATGACATAAAACGGCATAAAATTAACGTAAGATATTTATTTAACCCCGCGAATTTGATTCGCAGGATGGTGAATGCGATGTGCAAAAGGGTTAATTTTGAGTATGCAACCTATAAAACTCGAATCAAATATATCGCTGATGTACGTAAAATTGTTAATATTTTTAACGTTACGACAACGATATAAAGTAACTAAAATATCGTAGAATGTTTAAACAGTTAGATGTTATAAACACGATACGAATGCGTATCACGAGGTATCCTATAACACGTATTCCGGCCCGGCACTCAAAGTGTTAATAGCACGAAGTGATCAATTGGAAAGAAAGTACCTCGGACGATGCGGTAGTGGGTCACAAGCGCCACTGCGCATGTGCCGTAATCTACTATCAGGGGTTAGTTTTCTACCCCCGAAGCAACTGAATTCGCGTTTCCGCGTTGCAGCCGCTTGGCTCCGCCGAGAGAAAGCGAGAATTTCGCGATCTCTGGCATCGTTTTAAAACCTCGAAGATTACTTCGGGGTCTCTTCAAGATCCATCTGTTTTGCGTATTGTTTCAACGTATTGTTTCGTGGCTGAAACATTTTCCATTCGAGTTATCAGAGACAGTGAAAGTTATTGATTCCCATTGTGAGCGACAATTCAGTAACACTCCTTTCTGCAGGGTGAGTGAGGACATCACCTACTTTCCTTTCAGGACACGCATGAATACAAAACGCGTCAATATCTATTCTCAAAATGTACGATTTCCATGTTATTAACACTTTGACGGCCGTTCATTTTACTCAAAATCGCGCTACTACCGCCGGCATCTCTCGCGTACTGAAATACGAAAAGTTCACAAAACCAATAATTTGAGAATTAAAAAACGCCAATAAACTCGTAAGAATTGGAAAGCAGTAACTCAAAAACAGTTAAAATGGATTAATATAGAAACGTCGAATGTACGATCTCGAAATATTTATATAATGCTGGTCTAAGATTGCTAGTGCGAAGTCACATTTACGTGACACCGGCCGATAACCGCTGGTTGTCGAAATCACGTACACGTGACAGCGGCCGTCAAAATGTTAACACGATGAATGCAGTGACGGTCACCGGTGACCACCGATGCCAACATTACTAAAACTCGAATCAAAAATATCGCTAATATTCGTAAAATTTTCAATATTTTTCATTTATTTGTGAACGTTATATAGACGTCACGGACATGTATCGAGAGGGATCGTATAACACGGATTTCAATGCGACGCTCAAAATAAGAAAAGAAAGAAAATCGAATTTGCCAAGCATTTCATTAAAAATGATACAAGATTTAATTGAAACAGTCATATTTTCTCGTTTTGCAGGAGTTTCGTTTAAACAGGAAATATTTTCAAAATCAAAATTAAAGATGAAGGTGGGACTTTTGAAGAACTTCTTGCATTACTTTAGTTTAAAGCAAGGCACAGTGATAATCGCCATATTCGAGCTGGTAAGTATTTATAAAAAGTCCGTGCGAATCTTGAAATCAAAATTCAAAAACTCTGGATATTCTGGGAAGTAATTTTATTTCACGAAGTTAGTCACCATTCATTTCTACAACTCTTTTCCAACGTTCAACAAAGTTATACATTCATTTTTTGTCAAAATCTGATGTTTTACTCGCAAAGAATGAATGATAAAATTTAAAAATTTTTTTCGCCAAAAAATCAAACATGTCGGATGTCAAATTTTACTTCATCCTGTTTACACTCCTGATTAGTCTCCTTCCAATTACCACCCTTTCTTATAAACTCCAAACTTCCTTGAAAATAGCAGTTTCAAAAACGGCGCCAAAATCCAATCAGCAATTCATTCATTCTTTGCGAGTAAAACAGAAAATTTTCGAAAAAAGGAAAGTACGAGTTTGCAGAACGTTGGAAAAGAGTTGTAGAAATAAATGCTGACTAACTTCGTCGAATAAAATTACTTTCCATAATGTCCAAAGTATTTCAATTTGGATTTCAAAATACGCGCCAACTTTTTCCGGTATGTAATAACCAAGTCGTCCATTTTGTTGGATTTACATTAATGAAGTAATTTGTTGTTTCCTTGTAGTTCATATCTGGATTTAGCATGATATTCTTCGTCCTCGCATTGGCGCACGCAATGGGAATCCAAGAGATGGTTGTCCGGGACACGGAAGATGCGCTTGAAAGAGAAGCATTGGAAGATATATCATCCAATCATCTTAATTCTAGACGAATGGATATGGCACATCACAATGCGACCGGTTAATACGAACATTTCTATTGGTTCCCTCGTTTTCTTCAATATTTCTTTCTGAACAATAAATATATAAAGATACAGTTAACCGTTTGAGTGCCAGATGGCGCGCTCACATCTCTGCCGTTTCACATCGAAAGATGGCGGCGGATGTGGCAAGGAACTTCCACCTCAAGTTTTTAAACGGCGATAAAAACCCGTACGTTTAATACATATCATTTTTTGATACGTTCCTTTGAAGTGTGATCTGGCACGTTAAAAAAGATGAGAAGGAAGTAAACGTACTCGACTTCTATGAGTAAAGACGAAGTAAACGAAGTGCAGTTACACGAAAGACGACGAGTGCGCTTGCGCCGTCTGCCACTCAAACTGTTAATGTCTTGTATTGGATTGGTTCATAAGTCCGCGCGGTTTTCGTTTCGTATTAAATATATCTCGTAACAATTACCTATCTTTCCTTCTTTTATGTTATTATTAAATAATGGAGAATACATTGTAGATTAATTCGCATTAAATATTTATAAAAGAACATAATTTTTCATATCAGACAAAACCGCACGAATTTATGGAACAACCGAATAATAACACCGCGATTATTACACGTTTTGCCGATCATTCAATCACAAAGATGTTCCTCGTGTTTTCAGAAATGGTTTATTCGTTGTACTGCGGTTTGGTGACGACGGGGATACAAGTTATTTCCGCGATACTACTTTTATATGGCGCATTAACGGTAGGAATTATGTTAACCCTTTGACTCTAGTAAGTGCTCTAATAAGAAACGATTAACTGCGACTTTCGTTTGATAGAATAATCGTCATTTTATGGCACCGTGGATGATGGTGATGATGACGAAAATATCGGCACTGACGATTTCTTTGTTCCTGGTGGAAGAAGATTGTCCGTTTATCGCTACTCTTGGCGGAAAGGCAGACATTTGTGAACGTAAGTGAAACAAAGATTTGATACCAATAATACTTGTATATATTATCCACAATAATTATTAATAACCAGTTCCATCATCTGCTTTAATCGCAGATAAAATGTACAAATAATAACAGTCTATCTTTGTGATACTTCAACCCTCGAGTACCACACAAAGATTGCAATTCTAATACAAGAATTGTTTTTAAACATACGTATATTTGTTTACCTAATAGTAAACATTGCTATGCAACTTTTAAGCAAAGAATTTGAATATTATTAACTATTACAGTCTTATGAGACGAAAGTTTTCTTAAAAGAAATATATCGATCAGGATACGTGTTAGAGTTGCAAGTACAGTAGACCCCCGTATAACGCGGTTAATATGTTACGGATTCTATGAATGCGCGTTATATGAAATCGCATTTTACGAAATCGCGTTATATGAAATCGCCTTGTATGAAATTGCGTTATAGAAATCGGTCTGTATGTAAATCACGATGTGGAAAATTACGTTGTATGAAATCTGGTTGTATGAAAACGCATTGTACGAAATCCCGTTATATGAAATCGGGCTGTTTGAAACCGCGTTATATGAAATCGCTTTGTATAAAATCGCGTTATATGAAATGGCCTTCTATGAAATCACGTTATATGAAATCGTGTTATATCAAATCACGTTGTATAAAATCGCGTTGTATAAAAACGCATTGTACGAAATCGCGTTATATGAAATCGGGCTGTTTGAAATCGCGTTATATGAAACCGCGTTGTATGAAACCGCGTTATACGAAATCGCTTTGTATAAAATCGTGTTATATCAAATCACGTTGTATAAAGTCGCGTTGTATGAAATCGCATCGTATGAAATAGCGTTATATGAAATCACGTTGTATGAAAGCGTGTTATATCAAATCACGTTGTATGAAATCGCGTAATATCAAATCACGTTGTATGAAATAGCGTTATACGAAATCACGTTGTATGAAATCGTGTTATATCAAATCAAGTTGTATGAAATCGCGTAATATCAAATCACGTTGTATGAAATCGCGTTGTATGAGATAGCGTTATACGAAATCAAGTTGTGTGAAATCGTGTTATATCAAATCGCGTAATATCAAATCACGTTGTATGAAATCGCGTCGTATGAAATGGCGTCCTGTGAAATCACGTTGTATGAAATCGTGTTATATCAAATCAAGTTGTATGAAATCGCGAAATATCAAATCACGTTGTATGAAATCGCGTTGCACGAAATCACGTTGTATAAAATAGCGTTATAGAAAATTGGACATAACAAGTTATACTATGCTCGACTAAAGTAAACGATGAATTCCCGCATTTTATAATACAGCGCGTTGCGCGAGAATCGCGTTACATAAAAAACGTCCTCGCAATATTTGTATCGCGTTGTAGGAGCTCTGCGTTATCAGGGAGTTTACTGTACAACCCAATTCTTCTAGAGACGATTCTCCTAGTATATCATAACCCTAGTTATCATATATTATTAAATATTTGAGATTTTTAGTTACGAATTAAGAGACCATAACTCTTATGAATTTCTTATTATTCAATCCTGCATAAGCACGTTCTTAATTCACTCCAAGGTGGTACTTAAGGGTTAAAAGCCTCCGCAAACATCGCACATTATGCTCTCACTTATTACAATAATTGTTTCAGGCGTAATCGTGTTATCATTCATGATAACATGCTCCTACCTATGGTTCGTAGTTTACAGTACTTATAAAAGCCTAGAAACGAAGAAAGGCCTGACACACATTGTACACGAGGTAAAGAAAAAGCACGCTGTACCCGTGGTGAAAACATCGAAAGCCGTACAAGCGTACGCAAACAAACCTTACGAAGTTTAAAAACATGTTAACCGTTATCACTCCAAGTGATATCAAAAGTTCTACGCTTCAAATCTAAGAATTTTAAGAAATACCACACATTAATTACAACATGTGTTAAATATTGTTATCGAACTTTATATTACTTTGAAATTAATCAGAATTTTCTGAGAATGATTTGAAGATTATTATTTGCATATTATCGAGTGCAAACATATTTCGAGGTTATGTTGGAGTGATAAGGGTTAAATTGTTATTAAAATAGCTGCAAAAAAATCGGATATAATCATTACAGTGGACGCAAGTCTACATATAACATTGAAAATCTCATTGTTGATGAATGCCTCGCAAATGACAGTGTTTTTTAAACAACTTTTCGTCAAGGAACCGGCTAACGACCAGAATGGTTGACGCTGTAAATATAAATAATTTAGCAACTATCTTAAGCAATGTGGTTTCATTGTATGATGCTCAAACGTGATTGGCAGTATGGCCAGAACTTGCTTCGTGTATTATACATACTTCTTCGCGCACGCGCGTAACAATCTTGTTGTTTTGCAATCTATTCCGAGGTTATACTTCAACCCTTTGCACTCGAATATTTCGGTTACAAACGAGGACTTACTTTAAAACGTTTTGTGATTCCGATTATTAATTGCAAACGATTTTTTCCTGTAATAATTGACGAATGAATGAACAATTGTCGGTGATTTAAAATTCAATAACAAAAAGTAAGCGGAGTAAGTGGAGTAACAAGAAATTGAGAAGCGACTGAGAGTCGCCTTTCAAGAGCAAAGGGTTAATTGTAGCAAACGCATGTCGCAGTTATGGCGCCAACAGAGTGCAAAGAGTTAAATGACGCACAGATCCACGAAATATTTTCTTAGTTGAGCTCGTGGAAAGCGAACAATCGTTGAAATTGTAGTCAGTGTTCAAAGTTTTACTTTAAATTTTGGAATATCCGTCGGAACTCTTCTTTGTAAGACTGACATTTTGTTGAAAGACAAAAACAAAACCCTTTGACAAAGTCAATGTATCATCTGCCGTGAGCGATTCATTCCCTTTGTATTAAAATACTAGCACCGTTACTTATAGTTGCATAATCATTTTTTATTCGACATCCAAACCCAGTCTCTCTGTGACGATATCTCGATATCCACAAATGAGTGTCGCTATTTTTGGTGTATATGTATATTAAATATAAGAAAACCATACAAATAAAAATAATAAAAACTCTACGACATTGTACATGCTCCAAATCATTAGGATGATTAATGATTGCAAAACATTCACGGTGATCAGCCATAATTGATATTTTTACATTTTCTTTGAAAATCGTTGGCGATAAGAAACACGACATACTTTAATATTCGACTTAAATATAATACACAGGTGACCCTCGTATAACGCGTTATTCGAGACTCGGATTACATAGACGCCATATATCGAAACCGAGGTGTGTAAGAACCGCGTTGTACGAGGGTTGCGCGCTCTTTACGTAACACTAAGCCAGTGGCATAAACTTTTACGAAACATATAATTAAACTAATGTGTGATTTGGTTTCAAAAGAAATATACATTCATATATTGATTCCTTAATGTAAATCGTTTTTTGAAAGTCGTTTGCCAGGCAAGGAATTCATTAAGGAAAAATGAAATTTGTGTTAACTAAAAGGCAGGCATTTTCTGCAACTTTTAAGTCTATATTCATACATTCTACGAAAAAACGATTCGATTATGTTCCATATTTTGCTGAAAATCTTAGCAATGGCTACAGCAGTAACATTTTTTAAATAGTATGTAAGAAACTGTATCACACCGACATGTAACACGAAACTCCAAACTTCAAGAACCTTTTTTTGTTCGCAATATTAGCACGTTGAATGCCGTGGCAGTCACCGGTGACCGTCGATGCCAATATTACTAGAACTCGAATCAACTATATTGTTGATATTCGTAAAATTTTGAATATTTTTGACGTTACGATGATGATGTGAAGTAACCAATGTATCGGAGAGCGCTTAAACAGTTCTATTTTTGGAAGTTATATATATGTTGCGAATGCGTATCGCGAGGTATCGTATAACACGGATTACAGCGCGGCGCTTAACGCGTTAACACCGATTTTACCGTGGCGCTCAACGCGTTAACACCGATTTCAGCGTGGCGCTTAACATATTAACACTGATTTCAGCGCGGCGCTCAATATATTAACGCCGATTTCAGCGCGGCCCTCAACGCGTTAACACTAATTTCAGCGCGTCGCTCAACGCGTTAACATCAATTTCAGCGCGGCGCTCAACCCATTAACACCGATTTCAGCGCGGCGCTCAACATATTAACGCCGATTTCAGGGCGGCCCTCAACGCGTTAACACTAATTTCAGCGCGTCGCTCAACGCGTTAACACTAATTTCAGCGCATCGCTCAACGCGTTAACATCAATTTCAGCGCGTCGCTCAACGCGTTAACGCCAATATCAGCGCGGCGCTCAACGTATTAACACCGATTTCAACGCGTTTACATCGATGGCAGTCAATGGGTTAAACAGTTTTATTTTCAGACGTTATATACACGTTACAAATGTATATCGCGAGGTATCGTATAATACGGATTTAAGCCCGGCACTCAACGTGTTAAAGAACTTGTGGTTCCAGGAGTAGGTGTTTCAGCAATAGGCCCACATAACAAGTCAATAACAACATATTCTAGAGTTCACTAAAACTTCCTTCAACCTATCCTTGCAAATTCACGCACAGTACACAAGTCACCAACAAATTCTAGAATTCTTCATTTGGTCCTGAACAATATACATTGAGATTTGAGTTTTCTCACGGTACTCACTTTTCCATATGAAATTGTTTATACCAAACCCAACACCAAAACCAACATCCAAAGAAAACAAAAGGAGAACTCTTATCATCGTCCATTTCCTTACCAACCGTTGAATATGACAAAAAGAATCGTGAAATGTACAATTCACGTCAGACTTTCATGTTTCGGAATTCCCTTCCTCATCATCCTCCGATCACATCTTGTCATCCGTCAATTCAAGGAACTGTGCATAAAACTCTCTTGTACATTCGCCTTTGTTATTAAACACGAATTTGTAATAACTACCGTCCGCACATATCACTGCAAGATACAAGATCTTAATAGTACCGATGTCGACAAGGAAACGATATACAGGGTGTCCCAAAAGGCACTATCTATTTCAAAGATACTAATGTATCTGTGTAAACAAAGTTATTCTTGTTGATTTCCAATTTTGCGTCATTTAGGATACCCATTTCAAACCATTTCATTACCACCTCATTATGGACCATGAAATGCACGGAAATTGGGGAGAATTTTGAAAAAAAAATTTCATAACAAAATTCGGGACGTAGCTGAACAACACATCCGATTGTACAACCTATTTTGTACCATCGGTGGTACAAGTCGCCCGATAAGACAACCTGTTTTGTACCACCTGTGGTACAATTCGCCCGTGAGACAACATGTTTGTACCACCGGTGGTACATATCACCGGTGAGACAACCTCGTTTGTATCACCGGAGGTACATATCGCCCGATGAGACAAACTTGATTGTACCACCGGTGGTACATTTCGCCCGGTGAAACAACCTCGTTTGTACCACCGGAGGTATATATCGCCCGATGAGACAAACTTGATTGTACCACCGGTGGTACAATTCGCCAAGTGATACAACCTCGTTTGTATCACCCCAGGTACATATCGCCCGATGAGACAACCTTGAGTGTACCACCGGTGGTACAATTCACCCAGTGATACAACCTCAATTGTATCACCGGTGGTAGACTTCGCCAGGTGATACAACCTCGCTTGTACCACCGGTGGTACGCGTCAAAATTAACGTGTTAACCCCGTTTCCCTGTATCCCCAATTAATTTTCAAGATAGATGACTTGGTAACTTTATAATAGGTAGCTTAGTCTTTATATAGGAAAGTTTATAATAACTATATAGAACAGGTAACTTTTGGGACACCACAAGTATAATGTATTGTATAATGATAGAATTCTCCAGATATTGCTCACCTATAATACTATTATTATCAGTTCCAAATGCGCACATACACTGCGGACCACCCGGTACTTGGAATTTGCAAAAGCTCCAGTTCGAACTGAAGTACTTCGGCAGAAAAGTAGCGGACGCCAAGCTGGATTGGCGATTCAATTTCTGATCTTCCACAGCGAAAACGTGTACAGTTCCATGATCACTAGCAACGCACAACCAAGTGGAATCATGATTGAAATTTATACTAAGAACGGAATAACCTCAATTAGAAATAACATACTAAAACGAATACGGGACGCTTTCCATTTCTGTGCAATATTCGCATTATTCACCAATAGATATTTGCATGATTCGCTCCTCTTCTTAACTCGTTAATCATATTTCCACTTTGCGTGTCGAACACTCTTATCAACGTCCCTTTTTCGGAAGCAGTGGCAAGCCTGGTTCCTTGGAGGTTTAATGCTATGCATGATAATGGTGTTTCGTGCGCCTCAATATTTAAAGGCTGTTTCTCGGTGTTTGCCAAATCTATAACTATAACATGAATCATGCAATGATTAACATAAATAGGACACACAGGTGTCCCCCGTACAACACGGACTCGAGAATGTGATAAACATCGCCGCTTGAAACAGTTTCGGCTCTCCAGGCGCGAACACAACCGTCAAACGTACTTCCGGTTCCAACCAAGTATTCTTCCGGAAAAATCGGTAAATTTGTAAGCTCGATATCTCAAAAACTAATTGAAATCGGTCAGATATATTAAGGGTCAATGAATTCGTCTTGAAAAGCACTATCAAACGATCGGAAGAAAAATATATGGTTCCATTTAAAAAACCGAACTTGACCTTCGTATCTTCTTAATTAATAAAGTTATAAACAATTCGCTTTCGTCAAAAGATTTGGCCCCTTTTACCATGCAATATTCATATAAAAAAGTATTGTCTATCTGCAATACTTTAGGAGATATTTAGGAATATTTGTATATTTGTATATTTGTATAAATAGTATACTTTTGTGCGGTTTTTGTTTCTTATAATATGGATTCGCATAACACGTCATTCCTTCGGAACCTAACTATAACTGTGTTATACGGGGGATGTCTTCAATTATTTGATATTTTTATGTTTTAAAATACGATTCAAACTGATTAACTTAATTTTGTATAAATAAATAATTATCTTAGATTATTCTTAACCCTTTAACGACCGCTCGTGGTTGATGATATGATAAACTCTCGCGGATTATTGAAACACAAAAGTGACTATAAATTTGAAACCAGTTCAAATATTAAAAAACATATTAACACTTTGACGGCCGCTGTCACGTGTACGTGACTTCGACAACCAGCGGTTATCGGCCGGTGTCACGTAAATGTGACTTCGCACTAGCAATCTTAGACCAGCATTGTATAAATATTTCGAGATCGTAGATTCGATGTTTGTATGTTAATCCTTTTTAACTGTTTTTGAGTTACTGCTTTCCAATTGTTACGAGTTTATTGGCGTTTTTTCATTCTGAAATTATTGGTTTTGTGAATTTTTCGTATTTCAGTACGCGAGAGATGCCGGCGGTAGTAGCGCGACTTTGAGTCAAATGAGCGGCCGTCAAAGTGTTAAGACATTACGGTCCGGGCGGTCTGCGCGAAAATTGATGCGCGTAGCCGGCATATTTTGTGGTTTTCGAATATGTTGAATTTGAGTATGTTACACTGCCCAACACAAACAAATCTGTAACAACGAATAGGCGATTCTTATAGATTTTAACGCGCTGAACACGAATCCGCAAACCGTTTCTCTCCAGCACCTACAGTTTCCGAGAAAATCAATTTTGAACACAAAATGGTCTTCTTGTCCTTTGAACAAGATTTGTGACGTAAGTATAAAAGTTAGACAGATTGTCTTTATCGCAAGAATTCTGCGGATGTTTGCGAATAAAATGATATTAATTACTTTTGCAATATGAATTTGCAAATACGTTTAAGCATTAGTTAAAGTTGGCGAGATACGCTGCGCGTGCGCATTTCTCGAGGTTCTTTTCAAATTTCCGTGAAAACTGGGCATCTCACGAGGATTCCAATTACTCTGCATGAAAGAGAAGATTACTTTTCTTTGAAAAGCACTCATAAAATACGCGAAACGGACTTTGATATCGTAAATAAAAGCCGGCATTTAATGCATTGTCCATAAAACCCTTTTTATATGTCTCCGACATTTAATGTGCCGACGTTAAACTCCGACGTTAATGTCTTAATAGACTTCCGGTCGGTAAAGTGTTAATAATAAATGAAATAAAGAAAGGGATACCATGCATCCAAGTATTGCCGTAATAAATAAACAACTACCTTGTACGTGTCCATTCTTCCTTCCAGGAAAAGCGAGCAGGGAGTTGCTACTGTTTGGACATAACACGCACAGTCCTCTAGGATTCGGATTAGTTTCGAAAACATGGAGTTGTTGTGGGTTTTGCGTAAACGTATAAACCTTTATTACACCTTCTAAGATAACTACTATCCTGTCTCTTCTCAATTTCACACCCTTCACTGGTGCATTAAATTCTAACGTAATCGCTGGAGATTTCTTTAGATCATCCCATATCATAACTACAACGATCAGGAGTTATATCATTAAGAAGTGTAACGTATGATACAACGACTCCCAACTAACCTCACTTTACCTTTATTGGTTGGATACATCGGATTGGTTCCACCACCTACTAACGCTAAGTAGTTACACCTAAACAGCATCTCAACGTAACCAAGACCTCCATCGCTAAAATGTCTCTCTTTCTCTTTCAACGGATCGCAGTTGTACACCCTGTATCCATTTTCCATACCACAAGCGAAACATCCTACAAATACCAAGACCCAACTAACGGTGAAGATATGCTTATCTCCGAGCGAACAACGCATGCATTCTTCTTCTTCGCAATCGCAGTCACCCATTCAAGATAGTTATATTGTTTGTACGTTGAACGATTTCATACAAACACATGCATTACTCGACAAATAAACCAATAGAATGTCAGCATTATAGATATAACTTAAGTTTTATTACACTCTGCATTATCATATGGTTCTGCGCACACGGAATATATTAATGATGTAAATAACTCGTTAGTCTCCATTTTTAATGGATATGTAATACAAAAGGAGAAGCGGTTAAGTTATTGTATCCGTTACAACTTTATCACAACGTGTGACATTTTACTTGCATATTCAATGTAAAATACTGCTTGAAATCAATTAGTAATTATAAATATAAAAACCAGTGCTAACATAATCGTAATATTGGGTTAGGTCTGGGAAGCTCATGCTAATTTTTAGCATTTTTCAGCGAAAAACATGCGAAGTTCTCGGAGGATGGAATCTTCAGTTGCGTGAAAAATGGAGAAAGTTTGCGGAAGAAAACGATGCAAACATAATTGAATGAATATACATCGACGTAGAAAAATGTTGCCTGCGAATTTTCCTTAAAAATCGGCATGCACTTGCGACGTTCTAACAAAAATCATGAACAAAGTGCGATGGGATATTCGCGTGACAGTCGCTGACACAAAATTGTGTCGATAAAAATAAGGAAAATTGAGGATTTCCTGAAATTCAGTTATTCGATACTGTATTAATTCACTAAAAAAGTAAATGCATATCCGAGCAAATTTACTGTCGTATTTATACGCCTTTCGTATATATTCACGGCATATGAGAGCGTATATATACGAAATTCGCAGACAAAGAGTTAGTAAACTAAAAACAGATACAGTGTTCAACTAAAAAGGTTAATAAAAAGGGTTCAAAGTTGAACCTTTTGAGAATAAATGCCGTAGAAAAAGGCTGTGCGACAAACTACGTCGTACGATTTCTGAGAAAGATTGAATGAAAGTGCGGCAACGAAGTTCCTTTGCGCAAGCTATGTGACAACTGAAATAGGTTAGAAGTGAAAAACGGAATTTGACAGCACGGACGTGCTGTCAAATGTAGCACAGATGATCGTATACCTTGGTCCTGATTGAAACCGGCATAAAGCAAGCCATTCCCGTGGGAATTCGTGAGGTTCATCGTTAAATTACTTCCGCCAGCACAACATTGAAAACAGCACGATCTCGAGCGCGTGGAATTCAATCACATTTTTTCACCGGCAAACAATGCGAAAGAGTTGGCCACCGAAGTTCCGCCACCATCATAGAATTCACTGACACGAGCGCTCGTTCCCGTTTGATCAGCTGATAGCGCGAAACGTATCGTTAACTTTCCACCAATGAAACAACAAGCAACAACCAATATGGCTGCGCGCGCATCACAAACTCCACGGGGAAACTGGAGATTGTTTACGTCAACCCGCACGTGCGATTGCACGTTCAAATAATAACAAAGTCGAAGTTAGAATAACAATTCACATATTTAAAGAACAAATCTTTCATTGTCGAAGATTACCGGGTTGTGTGATTAAGAATAATATTCCCAACCACATTCGATAGGTTATCTATACTCAAACATGAATAGCTTGAAGAGAATTATTTCATCAAGGAATCTGCATACTGGTTCTACGTTATTTCGAGAGAAGCCAGAGAATTTGAAAGGCAAGAGACTCAGTTCTCAAATGTGGATTACTAGACAGTTGAAAGATCCCTACGTAGAGTTAGCGAGGCAAGAGAATTATAGATGCAGAAGTGCATTTAAGTTGTTAGAGATCAATGAGAAGTATCATTTTCTGGCACCTGGCACAGTCGTTATTGATTGCGGTGCTGCGCCTGGTAGCTGGACCCAAGTTGCTGCGAAATTAACTAACGCTAATGCAAAAGAGGATCTACCTGTTGGAACGGTACTCGGTTTGGATATCTTGCCTCTCTATCCAGTAGAAGGTGCGACCGTTCTGGGAAATATGGATTTTACTACCAAAGAGGCGCAGGATAAGCTTCTTCTGTTACTGGATAATAAGAAAGTGGATGTCGTTTTGTCTGATATGGCGCCAAATGCAACTGGCATGAGGGACATGGATCACGAGAATATCATCAGACTTTCATACTCCGCAATGAAGTTTGCGCTTCACGTTACTCGGAATGACGGAACTTTTGTTACCAAAGTATGGGACGGAGGAAGATGTAATCGATTGGAACAAGACTTATTGAGATTTTTCAAAAATGTTAAGATCGTAAGACCTCGAGCAACTAGAGCTGATTCTACCGAGAAATTCTTTGTAGCCAGTGGATTTAAAGGATTGAAAAATGTATCCGTCAATGGCAGCTAGCATTAGATTTTTCGATTATGGTCGAGTCTCTTCTTATGCGGTAAATGCGTTCCTCCGAATCCCGCTCAAAAAAAATCATTTTGTTGCTAAAATTAGGGATAATGTTTTGAAATACCAGCAGCCCGGAAGATGTAACTTACACACTTTCAGTTGTTTCGTTTTGATTCTCTATAAAAAGATTCTAAACTCGATCGAAAAGAACTTCATTCGTGTTCAATTATTCCCTTCTCTCTTAATTCCCAACAGAAAAACATAAAACGACTAAAAATAAATGAATACCCGCGTTACGCTGTTAAAACCCTCTAAATTTCTTGAATTCCTTATTTCCCCCTTGCTTTTTTCCTTCACCGCGTAATTTCGAAACCGCGTGAAAACAGACTCGACTGTACTTTGTGTAGATAGATAAGTTAATGTTTATGATTACGTTTAACCCTTTGCGGTCGGTGTCCCCGTAGCGGGGACATTTCTAAATCGTCGTAGAAGTCGGTGTCAAGCAAACTGAATCTAATATGTACTATATAGTTTTTAGGCGGCTATTTATAAGGCCAAGAATTTCAAAGAAAACTTCTTTATTCCAATTGTTCGACGAAACGTTTCGATAAGGTAGTTCTTATCCTCTTTCGTTCGTTTCGTCGAACAATTGGAATAAAGAAGTTTTCTTTGAAATTCTTGGCCTTATAAAGAGCCGCCTAAAAACTATATAGTACATATTAACAATATTTCAGCCAACCTTAAAATTCAAGAAAATTAATACTGAATCTAATTCAGAAGTTCTGCACTCATGTTTTGAAACACTCTGTTCATGGGATTTTAACCCTTTGCGGTCGGTGTCCCCCTAGCGGGGACATTTCTAAATCGTCGTAGAAGTCGGTGCCCCCCTAGCGGGGACATTTCTAAATAGTCGTGGAAGTCAATAACCCCGCAGCGGGAACCTTCGGGAACCTTACGTATTATAAGTAGTATTAAATACAACAAATCAGTTTCAACAAATTCTGTGTGTTTTAATATCCATATATTGACTTTAAATCCTGTACGGAAAAGTAATTGCGAAACGATAGATTTGCTCCGACCTACTGGTACTCCCAAAAGCGAAATCTGCCGATCGCAAAGGGTTAATATACTGATGGGTTGCAAATAATAAAAAAGCACAACATTTTGGTGTAATACCAGCATCCTGCGTTTTTATAACTTCTTTCATTCTCGATCTAACAGACGGTCTTACGTAACACGACAAATGTAATATACATCGATATATTTTCGCTATAAATAATACAATGGTATTTAATACAGTTACAATTAATACACATCAAGACGCGAATGACGCTTACTTCATTATTATGCTGTATATACAATTCATCTTAATAAAATTAATATGTACACGAGTTAACATTCAATATGTGAGGGGACGTTACACACCACATCGAAACATACGTATAGCAATAAAAAAGAAGAACGGAAGTAAAGGAGAATAAAAACATTACTGGCCGCGATGTCAGATTTCGAATTCATATTTATTAGAGGCACCGATAAGTAACGTCGATTTTTCGTTTCAAATTGAATAAACCGCGCCAACTTTCTCGTGGACGTGATTGGTTGTCACATAACCTATATATTAGGGGTACCGGAAAGTAATCAATTCGGGAGCGGAGAATTTTCCTCGCATGGAAACTTGGAAAGATGGTTTTTTCAAAAAGGAATTATGGAATTGGTGATCCTTGGTCAAGGATCATAGATAACGATGGAGATTGTCTGATAGGATATTGTTTAATATTAAAAATATGATTATGATACGAAAAATGATTGATTACTTTCCGGTAACCCTAATTCTGATTGAGCCGTTCATTTTAAAGTGGCTTAACACTTTGACAGCCGCTCATTTGACTCAAAGTCTCGCGACTACCGCCGGCATCTCTCGCGTACTGAAATACGAAAAATTCACAAAACCAATAATTTGAGAATTAAAAAACGCCAATAAACTCGTAAGAATTGAAATGCAGTAACTCAAAAACAGTTAAAATGGATTAACATACAAACGTCAAATCTACGATCTCGAAATATTTATATAATGCTGGTCTAAGATTGCTAGTGCGAAGTCACATTTACGTGACACCGGCCGATAACCGCTGACTGTCGAAATCACGTATACGTGACAGCGGCCGTCAAAGTGTTAAGAGCATTTTTCACCAAAATCAAGTTAACGTTTTAATACTTACAAAGTAACTTTGAGTAACTATTTTAAATGTTAACTTGACTTTTTTGGAAAATACTGTTAGGCCACTTTCAAAATGAACGGCTCAATGAAGTCTATTGACATTAGGGAATTAAGTCCGTCAGGGACATGGAAGATGATTGTCAATAATGACGGGAATTATATTGTCAATTAATTTGCAGGAAATGTTAAATAAATGCAAATTTTGTATAAATATCAAAAACGACTACTTATGGGTAACCCTAATAGATTCGTACGTGATATCTCCATGTAATGAATTTTCACACCGAGATAAAGATTAGAAAAGGTTCACGCGACTCCTGAGAATAATTTCGTCAAAATTACATTATAACATTGCATTCTACCATATATTCACGTAGAAAGGCTTATTGCACGTATAAAGACGACGATTGCAACGATGGCGATAAAGCTTAACCCTTTGAGCGCCATGACAGTCACCGGTTACCACAAATACCAATATAATACATCAAATTTCACGAATCTTAGCAATATATTGCATTCAAGTTTCATACTGAATCTCAGATTTGATTGCCAAGAGCATGCGCAGTCTCCCTTACTTTATTCCCGCCTTCCGTGACGTCACAGTGGGACTAAACCAATAGCATGCACGGAATAGGGAATGGTAGTGGGGAGCATGCGCAGAGCGAACGAAACTCGTCCGAGACTGGCAATCTAACCTGGGATGCAGTATAAAACTTGAATCAAATATATCGCTAATATTCGTCAAATTTGAAATATTTTTAAGGTTATGATGACGATTTAAAGTATCCAATGTATCGGAGAGCGGTTTACTGTTTTATTTCGAGACGTTATGTAGACATTATGGACGCGTATCGCGTGGTTTCGTGTAATACGGATTTCCGCGCGGCGCTCAACGTGTTAACGATATCCAGGATCAATCCTTTTCGTTTTGAGTCATATCTTCTTCAAGTACTGACGTAGAGAACAACGATTGGCTAATTGCAAGTCGAAAACATTCATACTGTTTACATAGACGCGTACTTTTCATTATACAAAATGTAGGTGTAGCCTTTGATTCAATTATGTCAGAGAAACATAAGTTAACCAAGATTATAAATTCATTCGCGAATCTTAGAAATTCATCCATAAATATGTGCCATAAACGAATACAAAGATCGTTAATTAAAGATAAGTTAATTAACTGATTAAAAATGTGGATGGACGTAGATTAATGAGAATCATAGACAATTATTTATGTAATGATAACTTATGTTTCTCCGGATGAACGTGATTACGATGACGTCCATGATTATGGAAGCTGTATGATAATATCTCGTTTACCGAAGAGAGCAGATGATTTCGTAAAATCCCGCGCGATTTGAAATCGTGATTACCTCTTCTTCTTCTATAAATAAAGCAATACCGCTAATTGTAAGATCAGTTTTGATTCGACAACGCTGTCGATTATAACCGGTAATCACAAGTTCGATTCGTGAATTCGTGTACGCATGCGTCGCTCGTACATCGACGATTTCTTTAAACTAATCGCGAGCGCGCGTAATTCGAATAATTGTAGACGAGCAGTACGTATACTTTAGAATTCTATTTCTATTAACACGTTCAGTGCCACGCTGAGATCCGTGTTATACGAAACCTCCCGATACACGTCCATGACGTCCATATAATGTCTACAAATAAAATTATTTAAGCTTTCTACGATACATAGGTTACTTTACATCGAGATCATAACCTTAAAAAGTTTGAATATTTTACGAATATTAGCGATATATTTGATTCTGATTTTAGTAATATTGGCATCGCCGGTCACCGGTGACCCCCACGGCGTTTAACGTGCCTTCGAATCAAATTTTCAATATTTTAAGGTTATGATCTCGATGTAAAGTAACACATGTTTCGTAGAGCGCTTAAACAGTTTTACTTATGGACGTTACGTAGACGTCACAAATGCGTAACGCGGGGTATCGTATAACACGGATTTCATTCCGGCAGTGAACGCGTTGACAGCTTTACAAAGTACAAGTTATCAGTTTCGTTTCGTTTTTGTTCTTCGCTATTAAATACTCGATGAAATCAGTGAATTTCATTCTGATTATTATGCAAAAGTGAGAGATTATTAATCAGCGACGTATCCTAACCTCTAAATAATATCACTTATCGATACTGCAGACGCATCGACGGGCTGATAAGCCGTGTAGAGAGAGTCCTTCCGTGATTAGGCACGAACATTAACTTAGGCAGTGTTCCTTGATTATATGCGTTTGCTTTTTTGTTCTTTAAACATACAACGAGATTTCGAGTATGATCGAAAGCCCGTTCCACGGAACCTTTCACTCGACTCGGACGAGTTTACGTTCGTTCTGCGCAGGTCCCCACCTCCATTCCCTGGTCCGAACACGCTATTGGCCATAGTCTCACTGTTACGTCACAGAAGGCGGGGATAAAGCAGTGGTGGGGGAAAAAGGTAGTGGGGATTGCGCGAGCCGGGTGAAAGGTTTCCTGGGATTGGCTATAATCGTAAGCTCGACATTATCAGCTTACTTCACTTAGAGAAACATCTCTTTCGTTACGGTAATCTCGCATTTTGATCTGTTAAACTCTTGAAACATAAGAAGTTTTCAAGCTTCTTCATCCACCATGAAACTACGAAATTTCGACGAAATACCTACGAAATGTCGATTTCATTCTAATCCGGGATTTAAGTGTTTCCGGGTATTAGCCGAATTTTCAAGTAAAAACTAGGCAATTCCCTTGAAACCGATTATAGACTTTCTTCACTTTCACCGCCTGAAGTCATAGGCTTACTAATACTTCCAATATTATCTTGGAATTCTTGTCCCTCTATTGGATAAATACTGAAACACTTCTATCAAGATACCCTCCATTTTCGTTGGTCTCGTAAACATTCTTAACAAAATATACATTCGAGAACGAATCGAACGATCGAAAATATCGATAGTACTGATATGTGGAGAAATCCAGGATTCCACAACAATTCTGGATATGCAATTGAATGACTATCGACTTCCGCCATATTCTTTTCCTTCCAATATCGCTTGGAATCATTCATTCTTCGAGATGCATCTTTATATTCCTTCTCACGCGATTACATAATACAGCTATATACCAGAGTATCAAATAAATTCCGACGACCTTCAATCCTCATTGATCATTGATTCTATGTCCTACAAGATCAATCAATCCTTTCATATCTTCACGAAGAACATAATTGGTCGGCGCGCAGTAAGCGTGCTAGAAAGAGTTCATCGACCCCTTGTTTTATTTGGCACAGTTCCATAGTCACCGGACGATTCCGCCAGAATTAACGACAGCAGATCCGTCAAGTTTCGTGGTGATCCTCGTTACCCACCAATGGGTATTCTTGATTTTTGTACAAGCAACCTATTTAGATCTTGAGCAGACATTTCTTTGTAGAAGTTAACTCGCCTTGCTGGTGGACCATGCAAGTATTCACGGTTAACACGTTGTTGACTACCTATCCTTTCACCCTGAGGACCCTGGCTGGTAGACGACAGACTTGGATCCCTAACTAATGGCATATTCGTCCAAAACCGTAAAAGCATTGGTTGCTGTTTGTGTCGCTGGCTGGAAACAGTGGTTTGAGGTTGTTGCCCAACTTGTTGCCTATCCGATCTCCATGCTGATGGAATCCACCAATAATTCTTTTGCTGAATAGGAACACTGCTTTTAGTGCTAGAATGTAATCCATCATCATGCGGATATGATAAAGGTCTATCTTTATAATCCTGATTATGTATACTGTTCACTTCCTCCGATGGGAACCTGATTGGCTGCCTGACATGGTTTGGAAACCGGACATAATCTTGTGTTGGTCGGAAACTTGGAACTCCAGGTTTCAAGGTTTTCACGCGTAGACTGGATTCTGAGTTTCCATGGAAACCTGGATCTTTGGGGTCCACTGGGAACACGATTTCTTTGTTGCTCTTTTCATTCATCGTATGAATCTCTGTGATGGAACCCTTCCCGGGATATCGATCCTGGGGACCAGGATCATAGAGAAGGGATTCCGAGGAAGACGGTGATGCGTCTAATTCGTCATTGTTCGAAGTCCCGAATAACTGGGCTTGCATTTTTGGTACGTCTGTACGTTTCCTTTCGTGCAATCTTGTTGAAACTGTTCCATGGACATCTTGCCGAGAGAATATCACTTCTGGCTCCGAATGAAGTAGCTTCTCTTGTTCAAAGAGATCCTTTATGTCTTCATCTTCATCTACTATCTTACTCGCATTGTTGGTCTCCGATGATTTCGATACGTTCTTCACCTTTTCTGTGTTCACATCTAAGAGAGTGGTCTCCAAGATTACATCGTCCTTAATACTGACTTCGCTGGACACGTTGCTAACAGTTTCATCCACTTCATGCTTGCCAGACTTCTCTGATGACACAGTGTCATTAAAACGAAGAGAGATTCGATCCAAAGTATCAATCTTCATCGTTTCGTTCCTCCGCGTTTCATTCACCTGTTGCATCTGTTGCCGATGCTTCTCCAGTTGCAATCTCTCAATATTTTTCAGGGGAATCGTCATCCCTGCTTCGCCATGTTTTAGGATCTCACCGCCCTCCAATTCCTCCGATTCCTCATCCGGTAAATCGGTGGTATCGTTGTAATCCTCTTCCTCGACTTCATCGTCATACAACGGTTCCACTTCCTGGGATTCCTTCATCCTCGTATTCTGTGCTTCCAAAGTCGTTTCATTATCGCTGAGTTTATCTACCACGAGCAGTGGTACCTCGGATAACTTCTTTACAGGTGGTACAACCGATTCCGGTAAACTGACACTGATAATTTCTTTACCAGTATTGTTCATCGTCGAATTCGTCGTTTGTACGATTAAATGACCGGTTGTACTGTTATGATTCAATTGCAAATCATCCATATCAAGTGTTTGCGCCAGGTTGGGTAACTTCGTAGGTGACAGTAGAAGAACTAACGTTTGCGACAACTCGGTGGAATTCGACGTGGATGATTCACTTGCTAATGAATCTTGATTATCACTTGCATTCAGATTCTTCACGTTGGAGACATTGAAGAAGGTCTTCAAATCAATGGGAATCTTATAGTCTACGATTTCCGAGAAGCTAGTCTGATTCGCGTCATCTATGAACTCCGCTACAGGAACCACTGAATCAGGCTTCGACGAAGACTCGTGATAATCGTTATCAGTAGACGTGGCACTGGAATTCCCAAGAAAAAACATTGTATCATCTTCCTCCGACGTGGTATTCTTGATTTCGTAAACGGTAACAATGGCTTCCTGGGGTTCTTCTTTGTCGTTCGGAGCAGCGCCATTTTCTGGCGGAACGACAACAGGTACTTCAATGGAGTCCCTAGTTTCTTCGTCTTGTTTCATCGACTGTGAATTTGTATTAGGAAGTAATGGTATGTTTAATTGCAACGGACCACTCGCAGCAGGACTCGAATCCCGATTTGAATACATTGCGTTCAAACGTTGCAAAAGGAAGTTGATGTGTGCTTCCTGATCGATGTTGACAATCTTGACACATCTGCCCATCGTGTCAGCACGATAGCCATCCGCACAGGCTGGCAATGCTGGTGCGATGAAAACACTTTTCGGTGTTATCCTCCGAAGAAGACTCGCGGAATCCAAACCGGAATGAGCACCAGTTTGGGCGTCCAGAAGTAACCAGGCTTGCCAAGCTAATTCACTTGGTGAACCAATATCTTGTGATCTTCTTGGCGTTGATGAACTTCCGGATAACGTGGAGGACGAACGGGAGGAACTGGTATCACTTAGCTTACCAGTTGGTACTAGTTCGGAATTGTTTACACGGGTTAGGAATATGATGAAGATGAAGAACATCCTCCAGGAAGAATGCCTTATCCTTTGGCACGTGAGAATCATCTTCTTCCGATTGATTAAGGCTTCTTGCGGGATTCTTTCAAGGTATCTTGAAGATTCTCGTCTGAAACCTGCTTGTCACCTTCCTCGCGATGCACGACACATTGGACTTCTCTGGAATCAGATGGAAAAGATAATGTTAGATCAATTGAATGCTTGATAAATAATATAAATCAATGAAATTCGTGCTTCTTCATTTACTTAGATACTGTTGGATTGATTTACAGAAAGGTTCTTAGTTACAAAAGTTATCAATTCTTTTTCTTGGAACTGTCGAGAGAACCGAACCGCATTGCTTATATTATAATATGCTAACGGTCGGGAGACCGAAGCGCTTAATATCGGAACCGCGTTATAGTGGAACCGAGTTATAGTGGAACCGCGTTAAATCGGAACCGCGTTATAGTGGAACCGCGCTATATTGGAACCGCGTTGTATTGGAACCGCGTTGAATTGGAACCGTCTTATATTGGAATCGCGTTATATTTGAAGCGCTTAATATCGGAACCGCGTTATATCCGAAACGCGTTATAGTGGAACCGAGTTATAGTGGAACCGCTTTAAATCGGAACCGCGTTATAGTGGAACCGCGCTATATTGGAACCGCATTATATTGGAACCGCGTTATATCCGAAGCGCGTTATATCGGAACCGCGTTATATCCGAAACGCGTTATAGTGGAACCGCGCTATATTGGAACCGCGTTATATCCGAAGCGCGTTATATCGGAACCGCGTTATATCCTAAACGCGTTATAGTGGAACCGCGTTAAATCGGAACCGCGTTATAGTGGAACCGCGCTATATTGGAACCGCGTTGTATTGGAACCGCTTTAAATCGGAACCGCGTTATAATGGAACCGCGCTATATTGGAACCGCGTTGTATTGGAACCGCGTTGAATTGGAACCGTCTTATATTGGAACCGCGTTATATTAGAAGCGCTTAATATCGGAACCGCGTTATATCCGAAACGGGTTATAGTGGAACCGAGTTATAGTGGAACCGCGTTATAGTGGAACCGCGCTATATTGGAACCGCGTTATATCCGAAGCGCGTTATATCGGAACCGCGTTATATCCTAAACGCGTTATAGTGGAACCGAGTTATAGTGGAACCGCGTTAAATCGGAACCGCGTTATAGTGGAACCGCGCTATATTGGAACCGCGTTGTATTGGAACCGCGTTATAATGGAACCGCGCTATATTGGAACCGCGTTGTATTGGAACCGCGTTGAATTGGAACCGTCTCATATTGGAACCGCGTTATATTAGAAGCGCTTAATATCGGAACCGCGTTATATCCGAAACGGGTTATAGTGGAACCGAGTTATAGTGGAACCGCGTTATAGTGGAACCGCGCTATATTGGAACCGCGTTATATTGGAACTGCGTTATATCCGAAGCGCGTTATATCGGAACCGCGTTATATCCGAAACGCGTTATAGTGGAACCGCGCTATATTGGAACCGCGTTATATTGGAACTGCGTTATTGTTGGATTGATTTACAGAAAGGTTTTTAGTTACAAAAGTTATCAATTCTTTAATGGGTTAATGGAAAAGTGTAAGGTGTTAAATTTTCGAGTATAATTAAAAATCGCTTTCGGTATGAAAATGAAAAGTGCATCATCTGGATGCAGGTCGACTGCATTCCCGGGGAGCAGATGTGCGAAAGAAAGAGTAATTCCATTAGAGTTATTTAAACGCCACGACTTGGGTGGATCGATGACTCGCCAGTTTAAAAGGCACTGCGAGATCCAACTGTAATTGTCTTCGTGTATACATCTCGAAAGTAAATGCATGTATATATGACGAGGAAAAGTGAATGCACGCCGATCTGTTTTTACCGTTATCCAGTCACGCTACGATCATGTCCACTTCGTGAATAAACCGCATAAATACGAGGCTGGACTTCCAGGGAACTGGCAGCCGTCGAAAACCTCCAAAAACGAAGAAAGGTGTAGGAGTGTTTACGAAAAATAGGAAACATTTACGATTCTTTTCAGAAATGAGTTGCAGTCTACGATTGTTTCCGAAAATGGGGGAAATGTAAGATTGTTTCCAATAATGCGGAAAATGTACGATTGTTTCAAAAAATATGAAAAATGTATGATTGTTTCCAAAAATGTGGAAAATGTACGATTGTTTCTAAAAATGCGGAAAATCTACGATTGTTTCCAAAAATGCGGAAAATGTACGATTGTTTCAAAAAATGCGGAAAATGTACGATTGTTTCTAAAAATGCGGAAAATCTACGATTGTTTCCAAAAAGATGGAAAATGTACGATTGTTTCCAAAAATGCGGAAAATCTACGATTGTTTCTAAAAATGCGGAAAATGTACTATTGTTTCTGAAAATATGGAAAATGTACGATTGTTTCAAAAAATACGGAAAAGGTACGATTGTTTCCAAAAAACTGGAAAATGTACGATTGTTTCTAAAAATGCGGAAAATCTACGATTGTTTCCAAAAATGCGGAAAATCTACAGTTGTTTCCATAAATGAGGAAAAGTCTACGATTGTTTCCGAAAACTGAGTCGCAGTTTACGATCCTTTCCAAAAATGCGAAAAATCTACGATTGTTTCCAAAAAGGCGGAAAATCTACAATTACTTCCAAAACTGAGGAAAAGTTTACGATTGTTTCCGAAGAACATGAAAAATCTACGATTGCTTCCAAAAAGGCGCAAAATCTACGATTACTTCCAAAACTGAGGCAAAGTGTACAATTGTTTCCGAAGAACAAGAAAGTCCACGATTGTTTCCAAATACCAAAGAATAAAATAAGTTTCAACGAACTAATCTTCCCAAAACCGGCACAATTATATTTAAACATTACAACACAGACACATTTGGCAAAGAAGCAGACACAACGAAGTCGCTAAAAGATTAGCAACCTTTAAAATGGACAAATAGGTTCTATTCTTTGAAATGATTAAGTACAAGTAAATTAGATTTTTACGAAATAATGAACATTCGTAACTATATCTGATTGAAGTTTCTTGAATCCGGCATTATTTAATTATAGGCCTGGGATAAATTATGAAAATGAATCCATCATCCGAACTTTATTTGCGTTTTAATGACCTTCTCGTGTTTCACGCACACCGACAACTTGCCGCAGCAAACATGCAGGCTTTCCTTGATCTTTAAGAATAAGACAATGTCATATCGAAAGTACCTTCCATTCCCAACGCGAAGAAACAATGACGTAAGATTTGCAGTAAATTAACGATATAAAAACCGCCGTGTAATAAGAGGTAATATTTAAGTAGATAATTAAACCTCAACAACGGTGTTTCTCAACGTGCCGCTGTGATAGAAATACTTTTATCTGTCGCCGGTACTTCTCGCGGGGTCGTTCATATTGTAATTACAATATATTGTAGTAAAACGTGAAAATCACAATAACTCTTGATCCTGTTACCTGATTTACGCGGAATTCCGTGGATATATGTAAAGAAATGTAAGCTAACAAGGAAATTGGAGAAAAAACAACAATAAGTAACGTGCCACCGGCACTTGCGCGCCATCTTGTGAGCGCCACCACCATGGTGCCGCCGGACGACAAACTGTTAAGATATTTTTCATTATTGACACGTTTCGGTTTTGTATTTCAGCCCTCAGCTTACAAAATTATGGAATTTGTGTCCTAATAATCTTGAGGCATGCAAATCTAAGGATAGAGACTTCCTGCCATCCTTGGAAACATACTTTGAAGAAGCTATCATGCAATTGGATCCCGCTGCCATGGTTGAAGACGAGTATAAGTACGTTTAACCCTTTACACTTGAGAGGCGACTCTCAGTAGCCACTCAGTTTATTGCGGTAATTCGAGTGGCGACTGAGAGGCGACATGGAAATTTACTGCAGTTACCAGTAATTTAACGTCTAATAACAAACTATATCTGAAGAAAATCCTAGTGGCGCCTCTCACTCGTCACTCGAGTTGAAGACGAATATAAGTACGTTTAACCCTTTCCGCTCGAAGACGACCCTCAGTCGCCATGAAATTTATTGCGAAAACTCGAACGACGATTAAGAGGCGACATTAACGTCGACTCCAGTTGTCGGTGATTCAGAATTCAATAACAAAAGATAAGTGGAGTAAATCTTAATGCCGCATCTTGCAATTAGTTGCCACTCGAATTACCGCAATGAAATGAGTGGCGACAAAAGTGTGTCAAGTTTAAATCCCGGCTTATTAATATAATATTCTGGTCTAATAATATAATTCAACTGTTTCCGCGCCTTTCATTGGCCAGTTTCTTTCTAAATAAAGAAAGTTTGAATACGAAGCGTATTATTACAACAAAGTGTAATCAAAAGATCGGATTATGCAACGCGTTTACATTTTCATCGCATTTTACATTTCATACGGGATCTTTGCGCGTGCGCTGTACGTTTGGGCTTCTTCGGCATTATAGGCATTACAGACGCGCATCGCCAGGTATCGCATAACACGGATTTTGACGCGGTAGTCAACGTGGTAAATGCAGGTACAGGTAACCCTCTTACAGCACGACATCCAACAACACGGTTTCGTTCTAACACGTTTTGACATTTGCGAAAAAACCTCGTATAACACGGCCACCTACGACACGGTTTCGTTCTAACACGTTTTGACATTTGCGAAAAACCTCGTATAACACGGCCACCTACGACACGGTTTCGTTCTAACACGTTTTGACATTTGCGAAAAACCTCGTATAACACGGCCACCTACGACACGGTTTCGTTCTAACACGTTTAGACATTTGCGAAAAACCTCGTATAACACGGCCACCTACGACACGGTTTCGTTCTAACACGTTTTGACATTTGCGAAAAACCTCGTATAACACGGCCACCTACGACACGGTTTCGTTCTAACACGTTTTGACATTTGCGAAAAACCTCGTATAACACGGCCACCTACGACACGGTTTCGTTCTAACACGTTTAGACATTTGCGAAAAAACCTCGTATAACACGACCACGTACGACACGGTTTCGCTCTAACACGATCAGAAATTTGCGAAAAAACCTCGTATAACACGGCCCCCTACGACACGGTTTCGCTCTGACACGATCAGAAATTTGCGGAAACCCTCGTATAACACTGTACTTATACTATTTAACGTATGTGTGTATTTAGAAATCTAAATGATACACTATGGGCACACAATACATATGTATACATAGAAAAATCAAATACAATTGGTGTTGCGTCGCAAGCTTGTTGAGTTGTTGTTGGCTGGATCTATTGCCGCACTTCATAGCTGCCAATACAATAGTACATATGTTCATATTTTTCATCAAAATCAAGTTGCTTGTATGGATTTAAAAACAAATATCTGTTTTTAATAAGTTTTCGGAACCTAACCCCCCTTTTTGTACTTGCCCTGGGTCTCATATAACACGGTTCCACTCAACACGGCATATTCCAGGAACCTATCTACCGTGTTGTAGGAGGGTTAGCTGTACTAGAAAAGTAGGAGTTAGGGTAACGCAGGGTGTTCTAAAATGTACGAGAGGGTTAACTCTGCTATAAATCATACCGTTGACTCTTCTATATTGTTTCATTTCCTTCGCTAGCATGAAACTTCTACCAACGATAACGATTATCGATGTTTCACGTTCGAAGTATTCAGATTCTCTTTCTCCCTCGATTCTTTCTCTCGCTTCTTTTTTATCGCTTTCTATTGTTCGACCGGTCTCTCGAGAATCCGACCAACCCGCGGTACAAAGAAGTGCAAAGAATCACGACAATGATTCAAAGTTCTTCGAACTTTGTTATTGTAAATGTTTTATAAACATTTTGAAATATTATTATATCGGGTTGTCCGGGAAGTCCGATTTTCAAGTAAAATTCAAAGGCAGCATTTTGATCTGTCGATATATATTTATTCAATTATTGTACGCAACTTGAAGAATTGTAGAACTTTTCGGTTTGTTTTGGCGAAAAACTACTGAAAATTAGCATGAACTTTCTAAGAATAAAATAAAATATAATAATATCTTTTCTTGTTGATTTCTAATGTTATTCGTAAGAACGCATTTTAATTGCATAGAATTTCTTTTCAACTTTTACGAGGAGTCAAGGATTTTCGAAACAGTTTCTAATAAGAAATAATGAATAAATAACCAGTAAATAACATTTAATCTGATTGTTGTTACGTTGAGTTGCAACTGCAATGTTTTATATATTTTTCCAAGGAAATCCGACGTCACAAAATCGTAGAGAACCAAGTCATACCTTAAATAATTTATCCAACCGACTTTGTTTTAAACAAAAGCACAACCCACGAAATACTCGAGACGACTCATTGCCACAACAATCTACGCAAGCAATGTGCAATCACGTGCAATGCAGAACCGTGCTGCTTACGTGCCTTAAAAAAACACAAACCCCGAAAACGTCATAAAAACAATGAACTTAAAAGAAGAGTTTCTGAGTTATATGCGATTTTTCAACGAGATTTTGAAGAAACGTAATATAGACACAACTAATTCTATAGCATACAATTTTTAGTTGCGATGGCCCACGCGTTTTACAAAAAAGGGGTTTAAAATCAGACGCGATTCCGAAAGATGTACATTTATACATCTTTCGCTGTGCAACGTGAAGTTAGCGGAATACGGGTGCGCGCGCAGTGCGCCGGGAGCGTTATGCAAGACACAACTAATTCCATAGCACACAATATTTAGATGCGATGTTCCACGCGTTTTTTAAAAAAGGGATGTAAAATTAGACGCCATTTCCATACATTTATGCATCTTTCACTGCACAATGTGAGGTTCGCCTCTTAATCGCCATTCGAGTTGTCGTACTATATTAATAAATCTTACACCATCAAATAAATGTATATATTTATTAAACAATTTAAAACTGAAAGTATTTCTATTGCACGGATATTTCATCGTGAAAATATTATAATAAATTCGCACAATTAGTTCATTTACTATTTTTACCTCAAACGAAAGTTAGTGTTTATTTATTGATAAAATACTAAATTAAAGAGTCAGATTTGATATCGTTTCCATGAATCTTCAAACAGAACAAATGTTTTTGCGCATTGATTATTTACACATTCGAAAGATGTACAATAAATTAACCCGTTTCTGGTTCGCAAATGCAAAGCGAACAGACTTCGCTGCAACGTAGAAAGAACGAAATGTTTAGTACACGTTCTCTTCGTTTCCAGAATTGTTAAGAAAATTGATGATTATGTTTTCCATTGGTACGCAGTGACGAATGTCCACACAACGCTCTTACATTTCTACGTGCGCGTGCGCAAGCGCACGGCTAACAAACGAGGAAGAAAAACGAAAAGGAAGAATATTGGTGGACTTATCGATCTGGCGATCGATTCGCGGCGCATCTTGTTTGCGCGCGATATTTGAAAATAACTCCAACAGATTACTTTTTGTTAGTTCCTTGATTAACGCCGAATGCCGAGCGAAGAACAATCTGTTATCGCGAGCTTTCACCGTACGAGATAAGAAACCAGCTTCAAAGAAACGGCACTCTGAATTGTACGCTTATCAGTTTAATGTCCTCCGATAATGTTATCTTAGAATACTCAATTCGTATTAAATTAAGTTGTAAACTATTTTTGGAATTCTGAAATCCATTCACTGATTTCAGTCTGACGATTGGAGGTTGGCAATCCGTATCCGGCTTCTTCCGGCGAGTCATAGCTCAAATTGTAGGTCTCGACGAGTGTTTTAAAACGCAATCATTTTTAGATGTAAACGGGTTACCTTGCTCCCCAAAAACGGGTTAAAACGTATCGAATAACGCGATTGTAAATCGTGATTACCTCTTCTTCCCTATAAATAAAGCAACCCCGCTAAGATCAGTTTGATTCGACAACGTTGTGGATTATAACCGTGGATATAACAGTTTCTTACGGTATTTCGAAAGGCGACTCTCAGTCGCCACTCAGTTTCTTGCGGTAATTCAGAAGGCGACTCTCAGTCACCACTCAGTTTCTTGCGGTAATTCGGAAAGCGACTCGCAATCGCCACTCAGTTTCTTGCGGTAATTCGGAAAGCGACTCGCAATCGCCACTCAGTTTCTTGCGGTAATTGGGAAGGCGACTCTTAGTCGCCACTCAGTTTGTTACGGTATTTCGAAAGGCGACTCTCAGTCGCCACTCAGTTTCTTGCGGTAATTCAGAAGGCGAGTCTCAGTCACCACTCAGGTTCTTACGGTAATTCGGAAGGCGACTCTCAGTCGCCACTCAGTTTATGGCGGTAATTTGAGTGGCGACTGAGAGGCGACATTAAAATTAACTCCAGTTATCAGTAGTTTAATGTCAAATAATAAAATACAGCTGAAGAAAATATTAATGTCGCCACTCAGTCGCCAGTCAGTTTATGGCGGTAATTTGAGTGGCGACTGAGAGGCGACATTAAAATTAACTCCAGTTATCAGTAGTTTAATGTCAAATAATAAAATACAGCCGAAGAAAATCTTAATGTCGCCTCTCAGTCGCCATTCAGTTTATGGCAGCAATTCCAGTGGCGACTGAGAGGCGACATTAAAATTAACTTCAGTTATCTTAAAGAAAATCTTAATGCCGCCTCTCAGTCGCCACCCGAGTCACCGCAATAATCTCAGTGGCGACTGAGACTCGCCTCCGAGTGCGAAGGGTTAATTAATCAAATTTAATTTGCGTAGTGTTTCTTGGTTCAACGTGTTAACCCTGTTTTCGCCTCCGTAATTTAGTTTACAGGAAACGCAGTGTATTTATCTTACGTCCGGTCTGCCAATCGATGGCACTAACATCTCTCTGCCAGAATCCAGATACGTTAATTATCATGTAATAACAATGTCTCGAGGCGCGCAATAAATTTCCATTCCACCCAACGGATTTTCGAAAAAGAAATTCTCGTAACGTGGAATTCCGAAATTTTTCTTGGCTCCTCTCGATGTCTGAAACCATGGAAGGTTCTCGTGTTTTTAAAAGAAACCAACAATCACTGTTTTTCGTGAGCTCGACGAACGAAATGAATCTTTACAATAAACAAACGTACTCTTGAATTTACAAATCTGCTACAACATTTATTTACATCTCCTTGAGTTAAAATAACCATCGCTGTCTGATAATACATTTTCATCGACCTGAGTGAAGTAAGTCGCAGGTCGAAAGGTGGGGCTTAGTTCAAGTAATACCTTCGAAATACATGTTTTCCACTCCAAATTAACCTTCTTGCAGACCATATTCACCTTTTTGCACTTCAAATTAACCCTTTTGCAGGTCAGATTTGCGTTTCTGCACTCCAAATTAACCCTTTCGCAGGTTAGATTTCCGTTTCTGCACTCCAAATTAATCCTTTTGCAGATCATATTCACCAAAGGATTAATTTGGAGTTCAAAAACGTAAATCTAACCTGCAAAAGGGTTAGTTTGGAGTGCAAAAAGATGAATATGACCCGCAAAAGGGTTAATTTTGAGTGCAAAAACGTAAATCTGACCTGCAAAAGGATTAATTTGGAGTTCAAAAACGTAAATCTAACCTGCAAAAGGGTTACTTTGGAGTTCAAAAACGCAAATCTGACCTGCAAAAGGATTAATTTGGAGTTCAAAAACGTAAATCTAACCTGCAAAAGGGTTAATTTGGAGTTCAAAAACGTAAATCTAACCTGCAAAAGGGTTAATTTGGAGTTCAAAAACGTAAATCTAACCTGCAAAAGGGTTACTTTGGAGTTCAAAAACGCAAATCTGACCTGCAAAAGGATTAATTTGGAGTTCAAAAACGTAAATCTAACCTGCAAAAGGGTTAATTTGGAGTTCAAAAACGTAAATCTAACCTGCAAAAGGGTTAATTTGGAGTTCAAAAACGCAAATCTGACCTGCAAAAGTGTTAATTTGGAGTGCAAAAAAGGTGAAAATGATTTGCAAAATTTACGATCGATAAATGGTGTGCACATAAGTTACGCGTTGCGAATCGAAGTTTGGAGGTTAGGATACATTGAGATCACGTGTCCTTTCGGACATTCGCGGTAAAAGGTTATTTAAGGAGAGGTCGAGCAACCGTGAATCATTGTGGATTCGAGTAGCGCGTGTATTACGAGACCTCGGGACGAACGAAAGTCCGAGTGCAGGCGGTCAGCATTGGTCATCTCGAGGCCAACTTACACGAACCGCCAAACATAGTACCTCGACAACTATCTCCTAGAAACACTGCAAACAATATCGCGGTATTCTGACTGCAATGTTACGTCGGTGTTTTTCTTATAATTATGTATTATAGCATTCATATTCATAATTAAATGAAGCTGCATTATTAACCCTTTAACACTTTTCAAGTTTGGGATCATTTACTTTGTGCTTTCTTTCTAACGTTTACTTTAAATGGGTTCGTTTTTTAAGAATAAATTATAAAAATGTTGAATTTTCCTTTTCTGTGTTTTTCTTATAATTATGTATTATTGCATTCATATTCATAATTCAATGAAACTGCATTATTAACCCTTTGAAACTTTTAAAGTTTGGGATCATTTACTTTGTGTTTTCTTTCTAACCAAACAATATCGCGGTATTCTGACTGCAATGTTACGTCGGTGTTTTTCTTATAATTATGTATTATTGCATTCATATTCATAATTAAATGAAACTGCATTATTAACCCTTTAACACTTTTAAAGTTTGTGATCATTTACTTTGTGCTTTCTTTCTAACGTTTACTTTAAATGGGTTCGTTTTTTAAGAATAAATTATAAAAATGTTGAATTTTCCTTTTCTGTGTTTTTCTTATAATTATGTATTATTGCATTCATATTCATAATTCAATGAAACTGCATTATTAACCCTTTAAAACTTTACAAGTTTGGGATCATTTACTTTGTGTTTTCTTTCTAACGTTTACTTTAAATGGGCTCGTTTTTTAAGAATAAATTATAAAAATGTTGAATTTTCCTTTTCTGTGTTTTTCTTATAATTATGTATTATTGCATTCATATTCATAATTCAATGAAACTGCATTATTAACCCTTTAACACTTTTAAAGTTTGGGATCATTTACTTTGTGCTTTCTTTCTAACGTTTACTTTAAATGGGCTCGTTTTTTAAGAATAAATTATAAAAATGTTGAATTTTCCTTTTCTGTGTTTTTCTTATAATTATGTATTATAGCATTCATATTCATAATTAAATGAAGCTGCATTATTAACCCTTTAACACTTTTAAAGTTTGGGATCATTTACTTTGTGTTTTCTTTCTAACGTTTACTTTAAATGGGCTCGTTTTTTAAGAATAAATTATAAAAATGTTGAATTTTCCTTTTCTGTTATACATCAACAATTTGTTTAACCGAAATTCCGCAGATATAAACAAATACGTATCGCTTAGTTCTTCGAGTCCCGCAATATATGTGAAAATAAACAAAATCGGTTTTTCTGTCAATTTCTTGTGGTAATTCGAGTGGCGACTGAGAGTCGCCTGCGAGTGTAAAGTGTTAATTAAGACAAGTTTAAAAATCAACGTAGAATTTCAAAAAAGATAAAAACAACTTGACATACACATTGTTGTAAACAAATCAATCTCCATTATTTATTAACAGTTAATCTCTTTCGTGTAAAACAAATTTGACTTTGTACATATTGCAATAATTTTCAAGATTATATTGCAATAATTAAAGATATCTTTAAATAACTTCTAAGCGTACAAAATAATTTCACCTGTAATTCGATGATACACCAATAAAACTGTGCATTTATTCAAATGTCCCGCCACCGCCAGGCGTGCCACGTGTTCGCCATGCCGGATTGGCGGTGTCAATTCTAAAGATAATGAGGCAAGTTTCGAAAGAATGCCAAGGAATATCGCACCGTTCTCTGATTTAAAAAGAGGTCAAGAATTGTGCATTCTCGCGATTCGTAGATTAAACGCGATCTTAACTTGGCTCTTAGAGAAATTCCGATAGCCGGTAAATCGCGTAACGCGAATGCAACGCGAATGCACGCGATCGCGTAGATACGTGTAGAAATATGTAGCCGGTAGAACAGAGAGTAGAAGCCTTTCGAAACGCCGGCTCTAAGCACATTCCACGGGATTGTAATAGTGGCGTTTCTCGGCTGATTAGTAAACCAGCTTCTCCTGGTTTCCTTGCCAACCCGGTTTCACGCGATCGACTACTGACAATCATATTCCATTCCCGAGGGTTTATCGAACCGATTTTTAACCAGTACTTCAGCGTCGCAATGGTTTTAACACTAGAATATACGGTGTTGTGTGAAAGAGTATTATATGAGACCCAGAGCAAGTACAAAAAGGGGGGTTAGGTTCCGAAGACTTATTAAAAACAGATATTTGTTTTTAAATCCATACAAGCAACTTGATTTTGATGAAAAATATGAACATATGTACTATTGTATTGCCAGCTATGAAGTGCGGCAATAGATCCAGCCAACAACAACTCAACAAGCTTGCGACGCAACACCAATTGTATTTCATTTTTCTATGTATACATATGTATTGTGCGCCCATAGTGTATCATTTAGATTTCTAAATACATACATACGTTCATTAGTATAAGTACAGTGTTATATCAGGGTTTCCGCTAATTCATAACCCAGACCTAACCCACCTTGTGTGATTGCTAATTCATCATCCAGACCTAACCCACCTTGCGGGATCGCTAACTCATAATCCAGACCTAACCCACCTTACGTGATCGCTAATTCACAACCCAGACCTAACCCGACTTGTGTGATTGATAATTCACAATCCAGACCTAACCCACGTTATGTGATCGCTAATTCACAAACCAGACCTAACCCACGTTATGTGATCGTCAATTGATAACCCAGACCTAACCCACCTTGTGTGATCGCTAATTCAGAACCCAGACCTAACCCACCTTGTGTGATCGCTAATTCAGAACCCAGACCTAACCCATGTTATGTGATCGTCAATTGATAACCCAGACCTAACCCACCTTATGTGATCTCTAATTCACAACCCAGACCTAACCCACCTTATGTGATCGTTAATTGATAACCCAGACCTAACCCACCTTATGTGATCGCTAATTCATAAGTAATTATTGGATCGATTCATAAATACTTTTCATTTTTCATTTCACTTAATTAGATTATAAAATAAAAATGTTTACAGTGCTTTTTAGCTTAGAATATATCCACCATTATTATTTACAGCTTTCTGCAATTTATTAAGCAACTTGTCAATGACTTCAACATAAAAACTAATCATCTTTTTTATTACAAAGCCTTTCTCCTACCAAATCAAGTGAAACAAAAACCGGGAATTATTTATACTAATTATACATAATTATTACTAACCCAATATTATGAAAAACGATCACACGAGGTAAGAATGGAAACAGCAGACACGGCACAACATAAATAAAAAAATGAATTCTAAGGTAAAGGTATCAGTAATTGACGAATTTATAGAAAAACCTAAAAAACAAGATTTTCATAAGTAATCATCTTTCGAAGAAACTACACCCGGTAAGCCAAGTGATCAGTCAGCTAAATTTCAAAACAATTCCATGTTCAGAGAATTACATGGAATTCCGTCTTTTTCGAATTACTTAATACCGAACATTTTCTAGTATTTTTCTACCTTTTCCTTTGAAGGGTCCCAGGTGGCAGGGCCCTCTTCAGGGCTTCTGGCCCCCTTCTTCCTGGGTGCGCCATTGGTCGTAGGTGATAATGAAAATCAAGGAGACCAACCACATAATAGTTCTCGCATGTATCCCGACGTAATCCACGGAGACAATAAACAATCGTTCTCTCTCGATCGTTAAAGTACCCTTCTCTTGATGTCGAAGAAAAAGCATAAAGAGTGCAAGCAGTCCACCGAGAGAGATTCAATGGGGTCAATGAATCTGATCTGGAAAGCGGCGACTCTTGGTGGGAACTACGCAGCCGCGACCTCGAGGCCTCCTCTCCCGGTGGCGGCGGCAGCTTCTTGCTTCTTCTTATTCTTCTTATTCTTCTTATTCTTCTTATTCCTCTCTTTATTCTTTTTATCTCCCCTATCATTTTTTAGCCGCTTGCCGCTAGTATCACGATGCTCCAGGATCGTGTATTCGTACTTGTATCCTACTACTGTTCTGCGGTGCCCCCGTGGTTTCCCCTACACACTTATCCCAGTCGACTCCTGATTTCCCGAAATCCGGAAATCGGTCCTCCATCACTTTCTTACGTCATGTTTTACCCCGCGGATCTTTTATCTTGATTTTATTGCTCTCTTTAATCGTGTCTTTAAGGCTTGATGAAGGTGCGTGAATTTGAAATGGTTTACAACAGGTTTTGTACTCCAAGTTTACCATTTTGCTGATCGTATTCACTTTTGTGAACTAGAAATTAACAACTTTGCGGGTCAGATTTACGTTGTTGCACTCCAAATTAACCCCTTTGCAGGTTATATTCAACTTTTTTCGCTCTAAATTATAACCATTTTGCAGGTCATATTCACCCGTTTACACTCCAAATTAACCCTTTCGCAGGTCATACTCGCCTTTTGCACTCCAAATTGACCACTTTGCAGGTCATAGTCACCTTTTGAACTCCAAATTAACCCCTTTTTAGGTTAGATTTACGTTGTTGCACTCTAAATTAACCCCTTTGCAGGTCATATTCAACTTTTTTCATTCTAAATTATAACCATTTTGCAGGTGATATTCAACCGTTTGCACTACAAATTAACCCGTTTTCAGGTCTGATTTACGTTTTCGCACTCCAAATTAACCAGTTTGTAGGTCATACTCGCCTTTTTGCACTCCAAATTAACCATTTTGCAGGTCATATCTGAGTTTTGCACTCTAAATTAACCCTTTGCACTCCAAATTAACCAGTTTGTAGGTCATACTCGCCTTTTTGCACTCCAAATTAACCATTTTGCAGGTCATATTTGAGTTTTGCACTCTAAATTAACCCTTTGCACTCCAAATTAACCAGTTTGTAGGTCATACTCGCCTTTTTGCACTCCAAATTAACCATTTTGCAGGTCATATTTGAGTTTTGCACTCTAAATTAACCCTTTGCACTCGAAATTAACCAGTTTGTAGGTCACACTCGCCTTTTTGCACTCCAAATTAACAATTTTGCAGGTCATATTTGAGTTTTGCACTCGAAATTAACCCTTTGCACTCCAAATTAACCAGTTTGTAGGTCACACTCGCCTTTTTGCACTCCAAATTAACCATTTTGCAGGTCATATTTGAGTTTTCCACTCTAAATTAACCCTTTCGCAGGTCATACTCGCCTTTTTGCACTCCAAATTAACCATTTTGCGAGATCGTAGATTTGACGTTTCTATATTAATCCATTTTAACTCTTTTTGAGTTACTGCCTTCCAATTCTTACGAGTAGATTGGCGTTTTTTAATTCTCAAAATATTGCTTTTGTGAACTTTCCGTATTTCAGTGCGCGAGAGATGCCGGCGGTAGTAGCGCGACTTTGAGTCAAATGAGCGGCCGTCAAAATGCTAATACACTTTCAGAGTCAACGGCTCTAATGTCTTTCTCCAAAACAGTAAACGGGTTAATTGCAGGTTGTCAGCGATTCGATTCATTCGGATTTATATCGGTCACGTCCTCTTTGATCGAAACATGCAAATTCGCCTTCAAGGAGGCTGATCAAAGATTCTCGTGGCAATATCGCGGACACGTATCCGAAGGTGTTCACGCGGGGAATTCCAGAACATGTTTGCAACATGTTTGGCGGTTAGCCAAGGAGGTTGGAAAGAGGCAGTAATAATCGGCACGACCGAAAGTTCGTCTGGGTCGCCGTAAGAATTAAGGCTCTGGCATAGCGCCAGGCTGCCAACAGACCGGATGCCGAGTCCCTGATACTCTTCATCATAGACACCTGCCCCTGGGACTGAGTAATGAGTCTGGACAGAACCCCTTCTCTCCACCTACTTCTTACAATTTCTATGTTTTTACGTTTCCTTCTAATCGCCTTCTTTCTTTCTGCTTTATTAGTTTTCCCTGGGAATATCTTGGAACCCATGATTCACGTAATCTTAACTCTTTGTGGTTCGTGACATTCTCGCTGTTTCGTTTCAGCCGGGACGAGTTATATTTGCAAATTATTATCGGTTCTTATTATTTTGATTATCTGTTCTTGTTTCTGCGCATTTATCAAATTCTATATAAATATCGCTTGAATTTATTATCATCTTATGTCACTATATTAAGTCTGACTCTGAGATCTTTAATTTATAACGCCAACAGATGATCGAAATATGGCGAACGCCATTAACATTTATAAATGACTCTGCTCGACACCAAGGATATATAATATTACGTCTGCCAGAAAATTCTGGCCGCTTTTTAGAAAGGAGAAATAATAGAATTTTATGCTGTGCATTAGTATTGAATGAACAATGTGATTTCCATTAACGATGATAACTTCTTCGTAAAAATGAGTCCTCTTCAAAAATGTTGCCAAGAATATCATCATCCATCACGGAAGGTCTTCCAAAGCGTGGTTAGTCTTCGAGGTTAGAGTCTCCGTTCTTAAATGTTTCGCACCATCTTCCGCGCGTTCTTTCAGATACCGCGCATGCGCCGAAACATTTAACAAACTTCTACATGCTTCCGCAGCGGTTTTCCTTGTTGATATTCGTAAAGTTTACAGTGTCGTTAATGAACCTTATCGACGGACATCTTTCCTTCGATATTCCTTGGTAAATACCGATGATAAAACATTTCTTTCGATACACGTCCAAGAATACCAATGATAAAACATAACGGTGAAAAGAATGAATAATATACTTTTGATTAAAACACTTTCCTACGCGTCTAAAATAATTGCGCGCGAAGCGAAGAGAACTTTCCGGGAGACCTAATATTTAATTATTTGTATTAATGTGCTCGTTATAATAACAGGCCATTCAGTCGGCTATATTTATATTTGTTACGTATAATTCGTCTTGTCTAGGGACGCCATTAATTTCACACGTCGGACTGAGAAAAATGGCGCGTAGTTTCAACAGCAGAATGCTGTTATAAATACGAATTTATCTCATGTTTTGCCATCATTGACTGGGAAGTCGTGTTTTGGTGATTCGTGTGCGAGTTCGCGGAAGAAAAAGCCAGGAAAAATGTATCCCCGTATTTAATGTCTTCATATTTTTTATGGAACGTACTTTTTGCCGTCGTTCGCTGAGACGATTAACGTTTGAAGAACATTTATTGCATTTCGGTAGATTTCCGTCATTATTATATTTCCGGCAGAGAAGCACGAATATAATCCTTGATATTTCAAAGAAATGTCTCTCTGGTTTGTAGGCGTACATAAATAAGCATGCAATAAAGAACCGAATTATTATCGTTAATCGAACAAAATAAGTTCTCTTCCTCTGACGAGGAGTTCGTACAACGTGAAGTTAGCGGAATTCGGGTGCGCGCGCAGTGAGCCGGGCCCGTCATGCGTTCCGCTAACTTCACATTGCACAGTATTTCCACGCATAAATGCATGGAAATCGCGTCTAATTATAAATCCCTTTTTTGAAAAACGCGTGGACCATCGCATCCAAAAATTCTGTGCTATAGAATTGGTTATGTCAATACTACGTCTTTTCAAAATCTAGTTGAAAAATCGCATATAACTCAGAAACTCTTCTTTTAACACTTTGACGGCCGCTGTCACGTGTACGTGACTTCGACAACCAGCGGTTATCGGCCGGTGTCACGTAAATGTGACTTCGCACTAGCAATCTTAAATAATGTATTTAATAATAAGGCCCGATTTGTAATTAAGGTTCACTGAGCTGTAAAGATTGGTGAAAGAAAGCCAAGTAATTCCGGAAGTATCGTATTCGTAAATGGCGCCAGAAGTGGCCTCGGAAGAGGCATGATTCTAATTGGTGGAAACTGCTAATGCACTTTTAAACCCTCTCGCTACCGAATCAGCAATTATTTCTGCTTCTGTAATGGAGCACTCTTGCGAATTACAGGTAGCGTCAGTTTCACGCTGTAACTGTTACGTCATGCGAGGTTTATCGTTACCCAATATTGGAGAATGCATTACGAAGACGTTCTCAGTGGCAGGGCATAATACGAGCAGTTAGCAGATAACGCTTACGCTTTCGTTCCATTATCGGATCACACGTTCTGCACGGACGAAGGGAGGGGAGGTGGAAGGAAGATGAACGAAGATGGCTGAGGAAGGGGAAAAACGGAGGGAAAAGGAACGGAGTCAAAGATTGCCATTTCCGAGTGAATTGAATGCGCGATGTAAAAGAATTTGGTTAAATTCTATCAATTTTGTATGGATTTTTTGTTATGGATGTCAGGGGAACTGAATGAAAAACCGACATTTTTCAATAAATGGAATGCGCGACGTAAAAGGATTTGTTTAATTCCACCAAATTTGAATTAAATCTCTTATCAAATCATAAACCTGCACTTGAATATTGTACTACTAATAACTGATGTATTATTAGATTAATTATTATTAGATTTTCAATGACATTTCGCGTAACGCGATTTTAGTAACGCGGCGTTTCTCGGGAAACTAACTCCGAGGGTTACCTGGATATGTTCGGTAGTTTTAGTATCAAAATACTGATATAGTAGGTAAACAGAACTTTGGAGAATTCTCACGTGCAGTTAGGTCGGGTGAGTACATTTTACCGTTTCGAGATTTGGTACTTTCTGCGGTACCATAAATCTCTTCACTCCGGGAGATATTCCGGTAGACTTTTTATCGTTCCTATATTCTTGTGTGATACCGCTTCCAAGATAGCTTCCTGAAAAATGAATTATTGCTTTTCCATTCCTTCAAGGAAGCCATTCTTGGAATTGAGTCACGAAGCGGCGCGCATGCGCATAGCACGTCACAAAATTATAATAATGTGATGCAAAAAGTAGTGCAGTATTTAGGGTAATGTATAGTCGACGTTGTTATACTTGGACGAGATGTGAATGTTAATTACAGGTAACCCTCGTACAACGCGGGAGTTAGGTTACTGAAAAAGGTCGCGTTATGCGAGATCGGATTTTATATACGCGTTATATCGAAGTCGCATTCTATAGGTGCCGCGTTTTACGAGGATTGTCAGAATGTGTGAATTGCGTTATATCGAAGTCGTAATGCATAAGTGCCGCGTTGTACGGGGATCGTCATCATTGGTGAACCACGTGGTATAAAGGCAGCGTTATACGAGGATCGTCACCATTTGTGAACCGGGTTGTATACTACCGCGCTATACGAGGTTCATCACAATTTGTGAACCGCGTTATATGGAAACCGTGTTGTATAAGTGTCGCGCTAATACGAGGATCGTCACCAATTGTGAATCGCGTTGTATAAGTACCGCGTTATACGAGGATCATCACAATTAGTAAACCGCATTACATCAAAACCGCGTTGTAAGAGTGCCGTGTTATACAAGGATCGCCAGAATTTGTGAACCGCGTTATATCGAAACCGCGTTGTATAAGTGCCGCGTTATACAAGGATCGCCACAATTTGTGAACCGCGTTATATCGAAACCGTGTTGTATAAGTGTCGCGCTATACGAGGACCGTCACCAATTGTGAATCGCGTTGTATAAGTACCGTGTTATACGAGGATCATCACAATTAGTAAACCGCATTACATCGAAACCGCGTTGTAAAAGTGCCGTGTTATACGAGGATCGTCACAATTGATGAACCGCATTACATCGAAACCGCGTTGTAAAAGTACCGTGTTATCCGAGGATCATCACAATTGGTGAACCGCATTACATCGAAACCGTGTTGTAAAAGTATCGCGTTATACGAGGATCATCACAATTGGTGAACCGCATTACATCGAAACCGCGTTGTAAAAGTGTCGTGTTATACGAGGATCATCACAATTAGTAAACCGCATTACATCGAAACCGCGTTGTAAAAGTGCCGTGTTATACGAGGATCGTCACAATTGATGAACCGCATTACATCGAAACCGCGTTGTAAAAGTACCGTGTTATCCGAGGATCATCACAATTGGTGAACCGCATTACATCGAAACCGTGTTGTAAAAGTATCGCGTTATACGAGGATCGTCACAATTGGTGAACCGCATTACATCGAAACCGCGTTGTAAAAGTGTCGTGTTATACGAGGATCGTCACAATTGGTGAACCGCATTGCATCGAGACCGCGTTGTAAAAGTGTCGCGCTATACGAGGATCGTCACAATTGGTGAACCGCATTACATCGAAACCGCGTTGTAAAAGTACCGCGTTATACGAGGATCGTCACAATTGGTGAACCGCATTACATCGAAACCGCGTTGTAAAAGTGTCGCGCTATACGAGGATCGTCATCAATTGTAAATCGCGTTATATCGAAACCGCGTTATACGATGATCGCGACAGTTTGTGAACCGCGTTGTATAAGTGCCGCGTTATACAAGGATCATCACAATTGGTGAACCGCATTGTATAAGTACCGCGTTATACGAGGATCGTCACCATTTGTGAACCGCGTTGTATACTACCTCGTTATATGAGGATCATCATAATTAGTGAACCGCGTTGTAAAAGTGTTGCGCTATACGAGGATCGTCACCAATTGTAAATCGCGGTATATCGAAACCGCGCTGTATAAGTGTCGCGTTATACGAGGATCGCCACAGTTTGTGAACCGCGTTGTATAAATGTCACGTTTTACAAGGAACGCTACTATAATCTTATTAGACTTTATTAGTTTTTATATTTTTTAATCAATTCAAATTGCAAACCCTTAAACATCTCGACGCAAAGAAGAATGGACTTAGACCACTTTCAAAATAAACGGACCAATTATTTCTTTTTTACGGCGATAAAAAGAAAAGCTTTTTCGACGGTTCCAATCATTGTCCAGCAAAAGCGGAGGAGCATAAAAGCTTTATCTTCCCAACAAACGTGTTTCCCTCCAGTTTCGTTTTCCCTTTTATCTTCCTAACTTCACTAAAAAGTTGGACCAAGCCGGATTTCTAAATCCGTCCACTGAGCAGCTATATTTAGAAACAAATGTATTTTTCTCAGCGTGGTGTGTGCCACATTTTTTCCTTTTCTGGCCAGATCTTTACTTTGTATAGTTTTATCTCGACGTCGGCTGGACCAAAGAAGAGGAGAGGATTCAGCCTCCACAAGTCAACTCCATCGCGTGAAATGTCGCATAAAATCATTTCTATTTTCGACGAATTCCATTCACCTTTCACTCACAAAGCAGTTACATTTTTAAGACGAACCTACGATTATCCTAATTCCATTTTTCGGCATTAACGAGATGAAACATTGAAGAGTGTCTTCCTGGTTGATCTCACGGATGATTGGTCCGCCCTTTGTACCACAAACTAATAAAACTATTGAGATAATAAAAATTTCGTCGCAAATAATCAAAATACCCGAACAGTGCATCCGCCTGATCGTGAAAGTAGTACCACAAGTACAACACGCAAAGATCAAATACACCGTAAAATACAACATTATCCACACGAACTAAGTGACTTTATACAAATTTCGCACTTGTACTTATCCCGACAAATCAATCTTTAGTATCAACTAAATATAATCGTCGATGAGAAAAAGTACTAAATCTAATAATTTTTTACGAAATCGGGGACTGCATTTATACCCGCACCGCGTTATACCGTAACCGCGTTATATCTGAACCGCGTTACATTGGAACCGCGTTACATTGGAACCGCGTTATATCGGAACCGCTTTATATCGGAACCGCTTTATACCGGAACCGTGTTATATCGGCACCGCTTTACATTGGAACGGCGTTATACCGGAACCGCGTTATATAGAAACCGCGTTACATTGGAACCGCGTTATATCGGCACCGCGTTATATCGGAACCGCGTTATACCGTAGCCGCGTTATATCGGAACCGTGTTATATCGGAACCGCGTAATATCGGAACCGCGTTATATCGGAACCGCGTTATATCGGCACCGCGTTATATCGGAACCGCGTTATACCGTAACCGCGTTATTCCGTAGCCGCGTTATATCGGAACCGTGTTATATCGGAACCGTGTTATATCGGAACCGTGTTATATCGGAACCGCGTTATATCAGAACCGCGTTATATCAGAACCGCGTTATATCAGAACCGCGTTATATCAGAACCGCGTTATATCGGTACCGCGTTATATCGGTACCGCGTTATATCGGTACCGCGTTCCACCGGCACCGCGTTATATCGGAAGCGCGTTCTATCGAAACCGCGTTATATAAGTGCCGCGTTACATCGGAAACCGTGCTATATCGGCACCGGTTGATACCGCGCATTGTATAAGTACCGCGTTATACGAATATCGCCACAATTTATGAACCGCCTTATACCGCGTTATAAAATCTAATAATTTTTTACGAAATCGGGAACTGCATTTCTTATTCTTAGGTTAAGCGCGATCGCGTCGTACGGCACTGAAACGTTTAAAAAGCGGGCGAAGAGTACGCGGCCCTTACGAAACGAAATGAGATGAACGTCGAAAGGCTGCACCTCCTACAGCCTCGACAAAAACATTCTTGCCCGCTGAGCTGTGAACGCGCCCCCTCGACAGACTCGACTTTCAGTATCGGTGTGCATTGAACAACGATTACTTCTGCTCTCCCTGTATTTCTACATGCCTTTGGATTTTTATGCCGCGTTCCAACCTCTGAAATTCTTTCACGTGGAAATATTCGAAAGGAAAAACTTCCAGTAAGCGCCAACTGGAATTCACGGCAATATGTCTCTGGCTTCATATTAATTCTATGCGAAAATTCTTCACCGTTACGCTTCATCTTACGTAGTACTTCCTGTGATGCCATTCGCTGTTATATCAAGATTTTCAATCAATGCAATGAATAGTAATCAATGATAAATAAGAAACGTACTTTTACTGTAATAATTGACGAATTAATATACGATTATTCATTCTGTGCAAACATTCTTCACCGTTGTGCTTCATTTTACGGTTTATTTTCTGTGATTTCATTGGGTCTTATATCGAGATTTTTCATAAAGGTAATAAATTGTAATAATTTGATATAAAATCAAGCAAAAGGAAATGGAAGACTCAGAGGGACTTAAAGAATGCAATAATTTGTTGTATAGGAGAACGCAAAATAAACAGAGATAGTTTAAGTACAAAAATTATTTATAAACTGGCAATTTAGTGCTCGTGAATAATTTGAAGAATGGAGCGATTAAAAGCTAGGTGGCGCTTCCAAGATGGCGAGAAAGTGCCGGTGGCGTCACGTTGTTGGTGTCGCTTAGAAAACGTTGTTCCTTCCACAATTTCCTTGTTAACTTACATTTCAGGTAATTCGATCAGTAGTTATTGTGTTTTTCATGTTTTACTGCAATATAACGCGGTTCCAATGTAACGCGGTTCCGATATAACGCGGTTCCGGTACAACGCGGTTCCGGTATAAAGCGGTACCGATATAACGCGGTTCCGATATAAAGCGGTTCCAATGTAACGCGGTGCCGATATAACGCGGTTACGGTATAACGCGGTTCCGGTATAAAGCGATACCGATATAACGCGGTACCGATATAACGCGGTTCTGATGTAAAGCGGTTCCGATATAAAGCGGTTCCAATGTAACGCGGTTCCGATATAACGCGGTTACGGTATAACGCGGTTCCGATATAACGCGGTGCCGATATAACGCGGTTCCAATGTCACGCGGTGCCGATATAACGCGGTTACGGTATAACGCGGTACCGATATAACGCGGTACGTTATATCGGAACCGCGTTACATTGGAACCGTGTTATAGCGGAACCGCGTTATATCGGCACCGCGTTATACCGTAACCGCGTTATATCGGGACCGCGTTATATCGGCACCGCGTTATATTGGAACCGTGTTATAGCGGAACCGCGTTATATCGGAACCGCGTGATACCTCGTATTGCATAAGTACCGCATTACACGAATATCGGCACAATTTGTGAACCGCGTTATATCGGCACCGCGTGATACCTCGCATTGTATAAGCACCGCGTTATACGAATATCGCCACAGTTATGAACCGCGTTATATAGGAACCGCATTACATCGGCACCGCGTGAAACCTCGCATTGCATAACTACCGCCTTATATCGTAAGCCATTTAATATCAGAACGGCATTGTACCAGGGTTACCTCGTGGCAAGAAGGTTGAGAAACACTGATCTATAATTTAACTTCAACGTACTCTTAGAAATATCGTATTCTTAAGATGACTGGTAACGCACACGGTATCGCAAGTCAGTCCATCGAGAAGGGATTGTGTTACCAAGAAGCAGCAAAAATAAGTCCAGGAGTCAGCCCTGTTAAGCAGCAGCTAATGTCAGCCGCAAACTGGAATCGATGAAAAATCAATGCAACTCCTTCAGACACGCTCTGATAGACTTCAACGCCTGAGTCTCTCGCAATTCGACGGCCTGCAGTCGCCATTTGCACTTTCTTTCCATCCAAACCGATAGATAAACCCAATCAATCGCATGCCAAGATTACGAATCATTGATTACATCAAGATCGATTATCATTGGTTACTCTCGATTTCCCTAAATACTTGGAAACAGGGTGTAATGACCTGTTATTGCAATTCACACTGGAATTACTAAAGAATTACCATCCAATTACATTCCATTACTGCATTCGTTGTTCCATGGAACAATGAATTATGGAATTATGGAATTATGGAATTATTAATTAATTACATGGAAATAGTAACTGCGACTTTTTGTTGTACCATATTTGTGACATGAGCTCAGTATGTAAGATATTATTATTACTATAAAATACTATAAATTACATCTAATTTTGTTTATACTTGAATTTCTTTTACACGCATTTTTCATAATTTCTCTAGTTTTTTATGGAAAACAATAAACATATTGTTGTCGAGGTAATAGTTCCGTTATACCGTAACCGCGTTATATCGGAAGCGCGTTATATCGGCACCGCGTTATATCGGCACCGCGTTATATCGGTACCGCGTTATATCGGTACCGCGTTATACCGTAACCGCGTTATATCGGAACCGCGTTATATCGGCACCGCGTTATATCGGCACCGCGTTACATTGGAACCGCGTTACATTGGAACCGCGTTATATCGGTACCGCGTTATATCGGAACCGCGTTATACCGTAACCGCGTTATATCGGAACCGCGTTATATCGGCACCGCGTTACATTGGAACCGCGTTATATCGGTACCGCGTTACATTGGAACCGCGTTATATCGGAACCGCGTTATACCGTAACCGCGTTATATCGGCACCGCGTTACATGGGAACCGCGTTATATCGGTACCGCGTTATATCGGAACCGCGTTATACCGTAACCGCGTTATACCGTAACCGCGTTATATCGGCACCGCGTTATATCGGCACCGCGTTATATCGGAATCGCGTTATATTAGAACCGCGTTATATCGGAATCGCGTTATATTAGAACCGCGTTATATCGGAATCGCGTTATATTACAACCGCGTTATATCCGAAGCGCGTCATATTGGAACCGCGTTATATCCGAAGCGCGTCATATTGGAACCGCGTTATATCCGAAGCGCGTTACATCCGAATCGCGTTACATCCGAACCGCGTTATATCGGTACCGCGTTATACCGTAACCGCGTTATATCGCAACCGCGTTATATCAGACTTTATTTCAGTTGCATTAGACTTTTTGTTGTACCATATTTGTGACATGAGATCAGTATGTAAGATATGATTATTACTATAAAATACTATAAATTACATCTAACTTTGTTTATACTTGAATTTCTTTTACTCGCATTTTTCATAATTTCTCTAGTTTTTTACGGAAAACAATAAACATATTGTTGTCGAGGTAATAATTCATTAACTAACACTTTAATGTAAAAATTGCGACTTTCCAATAAACGAGTAACAAAACGCTACAGCAATAAATTAAAAAAAAGTTCTTAAAAAACATGTGGTTAATGAATTTGTATCGTTTTAACAACGGAATGATTTTTCTCGTCGTGAAATCAATTTACGTTGCCACGGTTGTCAGCAGCGTTATCGGTGCAGGAATTTAGAAAGCGACCGTAAAAAATTGATTCCCAGGAATTCGTCCCGGAAGGATTGAATTCAGGCGTGCCAAGTGCCGAAAAGCACAGATGTTGGCTTCCGTTTGAGCCGCAACATGCCGACAAACAAAACCATGCTAATGCTTTCGTAGTTTTCGTGCCGTTTCTGGTGCGAGCCAACATTTGGTCACAATATGGCCACGAGCCACTGATAGGCCATTGTGTACATTGTGACACTCGATTACGTAACGGACCTACCTCAACCAAAGGGTTCACAGAATTCCTAACAGTTTTTCCTGCCGATGTAGAATAACGCACTTCAAGACTAATTAACCCGTTCCCGCTTTATTATGAGGAATGGATACTTATTTACTTCAGATTGTTCTTATACAGTGTCAAGGTTTATTTATTATTATATGATTTCGTCGATCCGATTCTTGCGCGGGCGCCAAGCACCCTAGCGCCGCCCCTGCTCCTAATTGCCGGCGGAGGTTATGAATGAAGACTTTCGTGCGGACGTGCGAATATACACTACCGGTCAAAAGTTTGGGATCACTTGCTTTGTCTTCATTCTAACGTTTACTTTAAAGGTTAGAATGAACAGTAAAAGTAAATGGAATATAAAAGCTTTGTCCATTTTATAATTGTACCATTAATATTAAACTATGTTCTTGCCATGCAGACACATATTGTATCGGCACCTGGGTGTAATAAGATTTTGTAACCTTCAAAATCGCTCGGCTCCGTTTATTGCTATCGGTCGGTTTTTAGTTTCCCCGCAAGAAATGACTTTACTACAAGAAGGTTGGCGAACTATGCAGCAAGAAACATTACACAAACTTGTTGGGGTATGTCAAAAATATGTGAAATAGTAATAATGAAAAAAGGGGGATACTTCGGCGAATCGCGTATTAAGCGAAATGTATAATTAATATAGAATCAAATATACGACATTTGTACGACTCTTCTATCTTATAATATCGACGTACATCAACCTACAGATGTGCCCAAAGGAAAGTATCCCGTTCCATTTTATGGACGAGATATTTTATAATTTGCTTCACGATAGTAAGTGATCCCAAACTTATGACCGGTAGTGTAAATCGTTGCGTGATAATTACTCTAATAACGTGAAACAAGCTTACTGGCACACCTCATCTGGGTTATCACGGGTCAAGTAATATCATGCTTGACCGTGTAATAAAGGTTTTTTTAACAAGTGAATAAAACATCTTTGGATTTCGATGTACACCCCAATTCTGTGTTTATGCGATACGGGTTTTTGGACTTTGCAGATGATATTCACCTTTTTGCATTTGAAATTAATCATTTTGCAAATCAAATTCACCCATTTCGGATTAAACTCATCCCTTTTGCAAATCAAATTCACCCTTTTGGAGATCATATTCACCTTTTTACAAATCAAATTCACCCCTTTGCAAATCAAATTCACCTTTCTGCAAATCAAATTCACCCATTTGCAAATCAAATTCACTCATTTGCAAATCAAATTCACCCATTTGCAAATCAAATTCACCAATTTTCAAATCAAATTCATCCTTTTGCACTCCAAATTAACCCTTTTGTAAATCAATTTCACCCATGTTGCAAATCAAATTCATCCATTTGCAAATCAAATTCATCCATTTGCAAATCAAATTCACCCTTTTGCAAATCAAATTCACCCATTTGCAAATCAAATTCACCCATTTGCAAATCAAATTCACCCTTTTGCAAATCAAATTCACCCATTTGCAAATCAAATTCACCCATTTGCAAATCAAATTCACCCTTTTGCAAATCAAATTCACCCATGTTGCAAATCAAATTCACCCATTTGCAAATCAAATTCACCCTTTTGCAAATCAAATTCACCCTTTTGCACTCCAAATTAACCCATGTTGCAAATCAAATTCACCATGTTGCAAATCAAATTCACCCTTTTGCAAATCAAATTAACCCATGTTGCAAATCAAATTCACCATGTTGCAAATCAAATTCACCCATGTTGCAAATCGAGTTTGCAAATAATATTCGCATAAGGAAGCTTATATTGTTAACATTTTGAAAAATATTCATAATAAGTTTCGAGTACAAAGTATGAATATGATCTGCAAAAAGGTTAATCCGGAGTGCAAAACCTGTATCATCACATACATACAGTCGCGCGGTCTCGTGTAACACGGTTTTTGGCCAACGAAACGAGTCAGGGTGTTAAACGTCTTTAATCTTTAATTATGTAATACTGCTAATATTTCTGAGTTAAAATTTCATAAAAGTAAGTAAATAAAAGCACGGTTTAAGAAAGGATTGGTTTAAGAAATGGGTTCAATAAACCACATTAATGTCAGGAATCGAGTCACTCTACGCTCGGATGGCAGTCAAGTAACTGTTAATGAAAGCAGTACCTATAATTACCAGCTAATTGAATCACTAACTGTTCCTTTGATTCCGATTTATACCAATCTTTCTTCGATTGCCTTTCAATCATTCTAACCTCTAAACTACGGCCGGACTCTCCGCGACGCTGTATCTTTGTACGGCAATGTTCGACGCGGACTGTGCGCAAAAAAGAATGTAAACAGCACTGCGATTTCTATCCGGTGGTGCTTTCCTCTATGAAATTACATTAGAATAGAGTTAGAGATGAATAAATTAGAATTTCTTTATACATTTTCGTGTAAAGAGTTTGAAAAAGAACATAATAAGATAAGATACGGGAAAGACACTATAGCGAAAAAAAGCGAAGGAGGGTTGGAAAGTGTAGAAAATTGCGAAGGGGAGTGTTGTGAAACGTCGTTTCCGCCGTTTCCGCCGTTTCTGGGAAAACAGGACGGTGACAGTCGCCGTTAATGGGACACGCGCCTCCATTCAAGCGTGAATTATGGAAACCAACGGGAATGACATGCGGGACAGTGCGATGGGAAACCGGAAAAGTCGAAGTGAGAACCGATATTCCTAGTTCGAGGAAAACTGTTGTTTTCAGGACTTCTGATAAGCCTTCTGATAATTGGAACGTTTTTAACACGTTGACTACCATGTGGGTCACCGGTGACAATCAATGACAATATTACTAAAACTCGAATCAAATAATATTAACCCCTTCACACGCTTGAACACTATTAGCTATAAACCATATTAAAGTTTTACGATTCAAAACTAGTGGTGTTACCTCTTAACCGCTTGACATACAAATAAAATGGAATGTCATGGTTCCAAAAAATACCATTTAATTTCGCTCAACTGAACAGTTATGTAAGCTTTGAAACAGAACGGAATATTTACAATGCTAAATATCATTTAATAAGATTGATACACAATATTAATGGACAATAATGAAGTAACATTATTAAATCATAAATAAGTAGTTCCGTAAAGTATGACATTTTTCCTGGCCGCCGGAGACAGTTCTTGCGTCCCGGAGACGTCAACGTCTACAATGACACGCGAAACACATGACGTCCCCCGGACGTCATTCTATGCCAAGGGGTTAAACGAGACATAACCTCAAAAACAACAAATTACAAAAGTCGTTCTTGCGATGTCTGTTCTGCCACGTGTTTGATACTCGAAGCCCCTCGAATTTTCGACATACTAGTTTCTCGTCTGTTTGCTGACAATAAAACGCAACGAGTATGTCATAAAATCATGAAGCCGTGTAATCGTGTCGGCGATATGACCCACTTCCGGTCTGACAAGAGATACAAATCGCATATACGTCTCGAGAGACACAGGAATTATTTATTCCAGTCAGTCTCTCATTGATTGGCTAATTATTATTCACAAAGATAACAGACTTACGGAGATTCATCGTTCTTGTTTCGGTTTGTTTCTATATTTTCGAGTTATTATTTGTTGCATAATAGATCTCGTTTTGTTCTATTTGTTGGATAATAGATCTCGTTTTGTTCTATTTGTTGGATAATAGATCTCGTTTTGTTCTATTTGTTGGATAATAGATCTCGTTTTGTTCTATTTGTTGAGTTAACTGAGATTTTTTCATAGCAACAATGGCGATCTTCTAGAAAGTGTTATGATAAGAGAGAAATATGGTAACATGTTCGAGGACATGGAAAAGACGTGCCGAATCACGAGATGCGACGAGAGATTGGACGCGAAAGAGGAAGCTGCCGGAAGAATGACACTCGAGTTCCTTGCACTTTATCTCTTTCATCGAAAACTTGCTGAATTTCCAATAGAAACTTCTTCTGTGGTCAACGACGTATACCAAGTACCCGGGATCCAAGACTTGATCTATTTTCCGTTACTTGGAACCACCTTTTACTGGATATTACATAATACGAACAATATTTCCCATATAAACGCATTATTAACACGCTAAAAACCGCGCCGAAAACCTTGATCCACGATACGTCGCGATACGCGTCCGTAAGAGCCACATAACCTCTAACAATACAACTGTTTAACACTCTACATACATCGTTATGTTAACCTTAAAAATATTGACAATTCTGCGAATATTAGCGACGCATTTGTGTGTTTATTAATAAGTATTATTCCGCAGAGGTTATGTACGACTTGCAGCGGGAGAAATAATGAGAAAGGAATACGCCGAGAGAGAAACAATCGCAGTTTCGGTGGAATCAATAATACTTAAACTCCTAGAATCGTCGATAATTTACCGTAGTTTTTCCGTTCGCTCGAAGCGAGCCGTAAATTCTTCAACTAACGAATCGCTCGCATTAAATAGTTTCCCTTCGTAACCCGCTCCTTTTTATTGCTATTACTTTGTCGAGCGCTGTTATTATAGCACTTAAAACGCTATAAATTTCTTAATTCACCGACGGACTACTTCGACGTTCATAGCAGCGTACGTCACTGGATATGATACGATCTTCTTTGATCTTCGAACTTCAAACGTCGGGGATCGGATATAAACCGATTATGTATATTTTCGTAAAATACGCCGATATCAAATGTACTTCAATTCTTAATATATAAAGAAATACAGTCGAGTCTCTTTCTATGCGTTCGAAATAAGAATTTCACAGAATTCCGTATAAAAAAACAGCACAAAAAAGATTCAGACTAATTAACGGTTTCTTTCAATATTTATGGATCCCATATCTTTCTGGCTGCTGAATCCCAGAATATTGTCAACGTAAGTAACTGTGTAGAGTTCCATTCTTTCCGCACCTCGAACCATCGAAGCCCTTTTTCGAATGCCACGAATGCTTCGCCGCGAGATGGCGCATCTTCTTCATCATCACTTTCGTTCGCAGTTACCATTTGCATTAAAGCATCATTATTATCGTCTTCATCACTACGAAGCCATTCCATTACATCATTATCATCACACGTATCACATCCCGGTATTCTATGCAATGTAGCAACAACTTGTATGCCAACAAAGTATGTATACAAACGCTCGTCTTATATTCGGATAAGGAGGATCTACTTCAGAAACATTGCAGTTTTTCAATGTACCATAACCTGTATGTTCACGCCGGACATTTATATGCGTCCATAGCAGTGAAAGGGTTAATAAACGCGTTATCTTATCGTAAAACTGTGTGGACTTCGGATCGAAGTGTTGATATAAATGCAGTTTATTAGACGGTAATAAATCGGGGAATTAAGTCATGGAGCTTTTTACTTTCTATGCGTTTCGAATGCAAGTGAAGATGATTTGCTGTTGTGTTACGCCAATGGAGTCATCGAGGGGAATTCAGGTGCACCACGGTCAAGGTAAGAGGGTCAGCAAGGTGCATGTACACGAAAATAAACAAAGCCGACTTATGCCTTGGAACAGACTCGTTCCACGGAACTCAAGCGAATCAGAATCCTCCTGTTTTCAACCCTTTAGCTGTTAAGGCTTCCCTGCCTCTTCGAGGACGAAATTGTTATTTACGAGGAGAGATTGTCAGTTGTGCGGGAGATTTTTCAACTAGATTTTGAAAAGACGTTTTGAGACGTTTGAGATTTTTCAACTAGATTTTGAAAAGACGTTTTGAGACGTTTGAGATTTTTCAACTAGATTTTGAAAAGACGTTTTGAAGAGATGTTTGAGATGTTTCAACTAGATTTTGAAAAGACGTTTTGAGACGTTTTGAAGACACGTTTGAGATTTTTCCACTAGATTTTGAAAAGACGTAGTATTGACACAACCAATTCTATAGCACAGAATTTTTGGATGCGATGGTCCACGCGTTTTTCAAAAAAGGGATTTATAATTAGACGCGATTTCCATGCATTTATGCGTGGAAATACTGTGCAATGTGAAGTTAGCGGAACGCATGACGGGCCCGGCTCACTGCGCGCGCACCCGAATTCCGCTAACTTCACGTTGTACGAACTCCTCGTCAGAGGAAGAGAACTTATTTTGTTCGATTAACGATAATAATTCGGTTCTTTATTGTATGCTTATTTATGTACGCCTACAAACCAGAGAGACATTTCTTTGGGTTGTTTTATTTTTGTTATTTGCAAGCCCAATAAAGTGGACGTACAGTGAAAGATGCATAAATGTATGGAAATCGCATTTATTTATAATCATAAATTATATTCTTATAAAGGTAAAACAAATTATTAATATTTTCACGTAAAAGTCACGGCTTTTTGAATAATTGGTTAACAATTAGTTACCGCAATAAATATAGAAAAGGGGTCTGAGACAACATTGTAGCTAATGAATTGTATTTGTATAACAACGATATGGTAATTGAATATTAATAAGATTCTCCCTAATTCAGGGGGGACCGGAAAGACTCCCTATTTAATAAACGTTAATTAAAAAGGGACCAGAAATTGAATTCGTTTGACGAACCGAGGGAATAAGTCTGAGATCACTGTCTTTTCTCGGAAATTATTTCGCCTTGATTGTTGGTAATAGGAAGAATTATGGCGCGCATGTATCGGTGGATCGGGTTCGTACGAAGAGCCGTGTATCACTTCGAAGCTAGTTGCAATCGTAAGTACATGTGGTACTCATTACATTAATAACGTGACATAGGCGTAGCATCGCCGCGCGTATAAATCAAGAAACGAAGCATAAGTCGTTGGAGTATAATGGGACAAGAATATAAAACGAAAATTCTGTGCGTTTTTTCGTAAAGCAAAATAATAGAATTTTATGCTGTTCATTAATATTGAATGAACAATGTGATTTCCATTAACGATGATAACTTCTTCGTAAAAATGAGTCCTCTTCAAAAATGTTGCCAAGAATATCATCATCCATCACGGAAGGTCTTCCAAAGCGTGGTTAGTCTTCGAGGTTAGAGTCTCCGTTCTTAAATGTTTCGCACCATCTTCCGCGCGTTCTTTCAGATACCGCGCATGCGCCGAAACATTTAACAAACTTCTACATGCTTCCGCAGCGGTTTTCCTTGTTGATATTCGTAAAGTTTACTGTGTCGTAAATGAACCTTATCGACGGGCATCTTTCCTTCGATATTCCTTGGTAAATACCGATGATAAAACATTTCTTTCGATAAACGTTTCTTGACTCATTATATTATCTGACTATTCAGAACAATCGATAAGCCATACTTAAACCTTCAATTAAAGGACGAACTACAACTGAATCGATCGATTCCAAGATTACAATATAATCCCGTGAAATATGATTCCAAACGGAGCTCAGTTGGTAATATTACAAATGAAAATAAACATGTTTTATTTTTAAATGTTGTACCTCGAAGAGTGAAAAAAGAATGGACGGATTAATGAAAGTGTGACGTAGAAAATGGAAGAACACGTGTGGCAAGGAACTCAAAAAATGGCCTTGAAGAATATACATGATAGCTTGCCGTGCACGATCTATCCTGGTCTATTAAAATGGATTGTTAAAAGAGATCAGAGTCGCGCGCAGAACAACATGGCGGCTGGCATCAGCTTACACCAGGGTTTATCTCTACTCTTTGATATAAACCGCGCAACTGTGTTTCTTTTTCTTCTCCACCCGATTATTCCCGGGGATATTTGCGAGTCCACGACGGGATTCATAAATCAGGATGTTTTCGGCGCGATCATTGAAAGCGCGGGAAATTCAAGATCCACGGGAATTATGTGCGAAGCAAAACAATCTCGCACTTCAATTTAACCATTTTGCGGATGATATACATATTTTTGAAAATCAAATTCAACATTTTGCTAATTAAGCTTTTCTGCAAATTTGCTTTATTAAGCTATTATAATCAAAATACAATCGAATGTAAAGTGAAAGTGTGAGTTTGATTTGCGAAAATTTAAGTTGAAATTAGTTAATTTGGAGTGCAACCCTCTCTTAGCACTTTGACGGCCGCTGTCACGTGTACGTGATTTCGACAGCCAGCGGTTATCGGCCGCTGTCACGTAAATGTGACTTCGCACTAGCATTCTTAGACCAGCATTATATAAATATTTCGAGATCGTAGATTCGACGTTTCTATATTAATCCTTTTTAACGGTTTTTGAGTTACTGCTTTCCAATTGTTACGAGTTTATTGGCGTTTTTTCATTCTGAAATTATTGGTTTTGTGAACTTTCCGTATTTCAGTACGCGAGAGATGCCGGCGGTAGTAGCGCGACTTTGAGTAAAATGAGCGGCCGTCAAAGTGTTAAGTTTACCGCATAAATCTTAGAAATATTCCGTGTGTTTCTTCGCCCGAATTTATCGCGAGTTCGTTGGAGCATCTGCTCCAACTCGAAAGCGAACCATAAATCACACCGTTCTGCGCATCTCGCGCGCGATTCAACGATCTCATAATAAATACTGAAACATCCATCATACAGCTTTTATAAATCTAATAACAAGATGGCGAACATATCGATAATTCACTTTCGAGGCAACATCTGGATCAGTTTAAAAAAGAACCGACAATATAAATCGGACAATCGGAAAATGATGCTTTTAATATCGAAGGTCATTAGAGGAAGATTTTAATTCCATAGAAATAAATATATCCACGTTATCTAAATAAACGTATCAATCATCAAAGCAAAGCCGACCAGAGGATCCATAAATCACTGGAATTTTACGTAACTCTCGATAAGCCAACATTTAAATCTCTGACATCGTCAAAAAAATTACACCTAACACGTGGAAAAACATGGTTTCTTTATCTAACCGAGTAGCTCATGGAAAACTGAACGATAGGTTTGAGTCTAGCATGTATTCTTTAGCCATGGGATTTATTACCCATCAAAGAGAACCGTCTATTCCCGAGGTTCCACGTAAATCATCAAATTTTGCGTAATACTTGATAACGCGAAGAAAACCAAAGATAAGGGGACGTCCTGGAGTATATACAGTAGACTTCCGTGTAATACGGTTAACATGTTGAGCGCCGCGCTGAAATCCGTGTTATACGATACCTGGAAATACGCGTTTAAAACAATATTGGCATTGGCGGTCACGGGTGACTACCTTGGCGTTCAACGTGTTAACAAGTCGCAACCCGTGTTATATCGCAAGTCGAAATCCGTGTTATATCGGAAGTCGAAATCCGTGTTATACGATATCTCGCGATACGCGTCTAAAAACAATATTGGTATTGGCGGATACCGCTGACTACCTTGGCGTTCAACGTGTTAACAAGTCGCAACTTGTTTTATATCGCAAGTCGAAATCCGTGTTATACGAGACCTCACGATACGCGTTTAAAACAATATTGGTATTGGCGGTCACGGGTGACTACCTTGGCGTTCAACGTGTTAACAAGTCGCAAATCGTGTTATATCGCAAGTCGAAATCCGTGCTATACGAGACCTCACGATACGCGTCTAAAAATAATATTGGCATTGGCGGTCACAGGTGACTACCTTGGCGTTCAACGTGTTAACAGGTTGCGCGCTGCACTGAAATCCGTGTTATACGAGACCTCCCGGAATTCCCGCATTTTATTATATAGCGCCTTATACGAGAATCGCGTTATATAAAAAAGTCGTAGCAACATCTTTAGCGCGTTATAAGAACTCGTGTTATACGAAATCGCGTTATAGGAAATTGGAGATAACAAGCTATGCCATGCTCGACTAAAGTAAACGGGGAATTCCCGCATTTTATTATACAGCGCGTTGTACGAGAATCGCGTTATATAAAAAAGTCGTAGCAAAATCTTTAGCGCGTTCTTAGAACTCGTGTTATGCGAAATCGCGTTATAGGAAATTGAAGACAACAAGCTATGCGATGCTCGACTAAACTAAACGGGAAATTCCCGCATTTTATTATACATCGCGTTGTACGAGAATCACGTTATATAAAAAGTCGTCGCAATATCTTTAGCACGCTGTACGAAATCGCGTTATAAGAATTTGAAGACAACAAGCTATGCGATGCACGACTAAAGTAAACGGGAAATTCCCGCATTTTATTATACAGCGCGTTGTACGAGAATCGCGTTATATAAAAAGGTCGTCGCAATATCTTTAGCGCGTTGTAGGAACTCGCGTTATACGGAAGTTTACTGTATGCTGCGCTGCCTTCGTTTGGTCTCAATGCCGAAGAACGATCTTATTCCGGCCGCCATCAACGTTCCACGTTCGTTTTACTGTAAATATTATTCCCATCGCGATGAGCATTTCCTTCAATAACGCTACCTCGCACGACCACAAGTTATGCGCCCAACTGTCTGGAAAGTTTTGGCCGACCGCCAAGCCTGCCAACCCTGCTAGTAAAAAGAGAGTGCTTTCCGTTTCTACGTTCTGCATCGGCAACGTGAGGCAAAACTGGAGGAAACGCAAGGGAAACATGGGGGAACCCCGAGTTTTCGGCAAATTTCTTAGGGGATGCCAAGCCATCAAGAAGAAGGGGTGCCAACGTAGCCACATTCAAAAGTTTCCACGAACAGGGAACTCTCCTCTCCAGGTATCCCTGAAACGATTGAAACGACTTCACCCGTCTTCCGAGTAACTCGATTAAATGTAATAAAACATAACTGAATAAAATCATGTCGACTCTCAGTCGCCACCCGAGTCGCCATAACCTGAATGGCGACTGAGAATCGCCTCCGAGTGCAGAGGGTTAAATTTCATTTCGCTCTCCAATCAGATTCTCCCCCAATCCAACGTGCCAATTAAAGTGAAACCGCCAATCGAGGTACGCCATTAATTCACGAAGAGACTTCGCTAAAGCGCAATCGGAAATTAAGGTAATTACTGTCGCATCTAGTTTTCCCTTTTAGTTCCCCGATGTTCTCCGATTGCGATCGAAATCCCGTTTCAATTCCCGAGGGAATGGTTCGTGATTCGTTCTGAGAAAGGCAATGCTAAGAGGTCCCGGCTCATTCGTTTCTAGATAATTCAGTTAACCGGACTTATCGGTTCAAGCGATCGCATCTGTTCTTCCGATTGGTTCAGTTGACGAATTGACCCGATTGTTAACCCTTCCTTGGACTCGTGAGACTGCTCCCTTTCGCCTCTCTCATTAGCTCCACGGGGACTTCAATATGAGATGATTGCGGCATTAAGATTTACTCCACTTATCTTTTGTTATTGAATTCTGAATCACCGACAACTGGAGTAAATGTTAATGTCACCTCTTAATCGTCGTTCGAGTTTTCGCAATAAATTTCATGGCGACTGAGGGTCGCCTTCGAGCGCAAAGGGTTCCAACGTACTTATAAGCGTATTTAAGGGTTTAAACTGCATGATAGCTTCTTCGAAGTATGTTTCCAAGGATCGCAGGAAGTCTCTATCCTTAGATTTGCATGTTTTACGACAATATATTGTAATTACAATATGAACGATTCCGCGGAAAGTGCCGGCGACAGATAAACAGAGAATTATCTGATTAATATCTAAATAATATCTCAATATCTCAATAATATCTCAAGTAATACCTTAATATTAATTATTTCATTAATATCTCAATATCTCAATGATATCGTAATATCAATTATCTGAATAATATCGTAATATCTCAATATCAAGTATCCCATTATTATCTCAATGTCTCAATATCTAAATATCAATTATCTCATTAATATCTCAGTAATACCTTAATATTAATTATTTCATTAATATCTCAATATCTCAATAATATCGTAATATCAATCATCTCAATAATATTGTAATATCAATTATCTTAATATCTCAATATCTCAATAATATCGTAATATCAATCATCTCAATAATATCGTAATATCTCAATATCAAGTATCCCATTATTATCTCAATGTCTCAATATCTAAATATCAATTATCTCATTAATATCTCAGTAATACCTTAATATTAATTATTTCATTAATATCTCAATATCTCAATAATATCGTAATATCAATCATCTCAATAATATTGTAATATCAATGATCTTAATATCTTAATATCTCAATAATATCGTAATATCAATCATCTCAATAATATTGTAATATCAATTATCTTAATATCTCAATATCTCAATAATATCGTAATATCAATCATCTCAATAATATTGTAATATCAATGATCTTAATATCTTAATATCTGAATAATATCGTAATATCAATCATCTCAATAATATTGTAATCTCAATTATCTCAATATCTCAATAATATCGTAATATCAATCATCTCAATAATATTGTAATATCAATTATCTTAATATCTCAATATCTCAATAATATCTCAATATCAATCATCTCAATAATATTGTAATATCAATTTTCTCAATATCTTAATATCTTAATATCTCAATAATATCGTAATATCAATTATCTCAATAATATTGTAATATCGTAATATCAATGATCTCAATATCTCAATATAAATCAGCTCAATAATATCTGAATATTAATTATCCCATTAATATCTCAATAATAAACCGGATACCGAAGATACAAAACGAATAAATCGTCGAAGCTCCATCCGATTATCTAAAATTCCAGTCACGATTTCCCACGGTATCCGGTAATATTTCAAAGATCAGACGGGATTTCCGAGTTTCCCAGTAATAGAAACAACAAAGAAGTGTCTTCGATCCGGAAACTTTGCCGAATAAATTTGATTTATTAATTTTAATATTAATATGATACCACAGTTTAATAATATTAATTAATTAGTATGAATTTTAATATTAAACTTAATCAATTATAGGAGAAACTATAATTTAAAATTAAAATTTATAATTCGATCAATAAATTACTATTCTTAATATTTGAATTTTATGTAATCAATTTAATAAATTGTTATGAACATATTATAAATTAATAATTTATTATAATTAACGGATAACTCAAATGTGAGTCTTTAGATACGTTACCTTCGGTCTCAAACCGTTTGAGTCCACGCGTTTCTCAAAAAAGGGGTTCAAAATTACGCGCGATTTCCATGCGTTTACGCATCTTTCGCTGCACAACGTGAAGTTAGCGCAATTCGGGTGCGCGCGCAGCGAGCTAGCGTTACGCGTTCCGCTAACGTCTGCTTACGTCAAAATAAACCTGTAATAAAACAAGGTTACCTTACATCGTTATCGTAACGTTAAAAATACGGAAAATCTGACGAATATCAGCGATATATTTGATTCGAATTTTAGTAATAAAACGCCATGGCGTTCAACGGGTTAAGTCTGACTTCAGAATGCCCTTTGTAAAGTCGTTATGGACCAGTTGCAGTGAGACGTCGTCTCCTCGACACTTTACTCGCGGTTTATGCTGAAACTTTTCAAGGTCGTGGAAAAGTTGCGTGTTCCTTCACCGAGTGAAGGTGGCCTCAACCGTTCACCACTTGACTCCGGCGATCGAGCAAGTTAATGCCACTCCGCAATTCCACCAATGACATTTTACGTTTCGTTGTAAGACGAAAGTAATCGAATGTATTATAACAGTTATAATACTGTGTTATTATAAACACCACGTTTGAAGTAAACGTTAGAATGAACAGTAAAAGTAAATAGAATATAAAACCTTGTCCATTTTATAATTGCACCATTAATATTAAACTATGTTCTTGCCACGCAGACACATATTGTATCGGCACCCGGGTGTAATAAGATTTTGTAACCTTCAAAATCGCTCGGCTCCGTTTATTGCTATCGGTCGGTTTTTAGTTTCCCCGCAAGAAATGACTTTACTACAAGAAGGTTGGCGAACTATGCAGCAAGAAACATTACACAAACTTGTCGGGGTATGTCAAAAATATGTGAAATAGTAATAATGAAAAAAGGGGGATACTTCGACGAATCGCGTATTAAGCGAAATGTATAATTAATATAGAATCAAATATACGACATTTGTACGACTCTTCTATCTTATAATATCGACGTACATCAACCTACAGATGTGCCCAAAGGAAAGTATCCCGTTCCATTTTATGGACAAGATATTTTATAATTTGCTTCACGAAATCACGATGTTAATCGTTTCAAGAGTCCCGATGAACAATCGTCCCAAAGTTTACGTTTACGTATCTCTCACTTTTTAATTCTGGCCGAATACCACGTGACCCACGACCGAGCGAGCTCGTCGCACGGGTTGTGAAACAGTGTCAGTGACCGACAGCCTAAGGCCACCAGACCGCTTTGCACTCTGAGCCATCGTCTCAAAGTGATTTAAGAATTGTACGCACTAAAAAAAACTCGGTTTCCTGCTAAGAATATGTCTTTCACTTATTCCCCGCCGATAAATCACTCGAACTCGTTAAGACGTTTCTAATGCATTACCAGTTTTTTTTCCCAATAATAAGGTCACCCAAAAAACGACACCGTGGTCTCATTTTTTATTACGAATTGGATTTTGAATTCAGGTCCTCTTTTAAGTCCTGGTTTGAAATTTGCATTTTTATCTGCTGCTCTAAAAATCAGATCTGGTCTTATTTTCGAAAATATTCTTTTAACGAAATTCGCGTTATTTCGGTAAAAAGAACATGGTTTCATTTTTATTACGAATTGGATTTTGAATTCAGGTTCTTTTTAAATTTTTGTTTAAGATTGTCATTGTTATCTGTTGTTCCAAAAATAAGTAAAAAGTTGGTCTTCCTTTGGAAAGAAAAAATATAGTTTTGATTAATTCGTATACGTCTTTTTTAATAAGATGCATATTTTATATATTAATACTGCAATAATTAAACAATTGGAAGTTAAAAATATTGCGAAGATAATAATCTGAATTCACGGAATGAAACAATGAAAATTATGTCGCGGCAAACAAATAAGATTTGTTAAAAAGCTGCGCTGTCCTCTAACGCATTAAACTATAAATAACATTTAACATATTTTTATATATTTCCTAACAAATTCAAGTCACAAAAGAGTCATAAAAACGAGACCATAAGTCAACTCACCGAGGCAAGCTTACGAGAGTCATTGTATAAGACGATTGAATCAATCAGGATTAGTATCAAATTCCACGAAACCACCCAACAAGCATCCTCAAGAAATTCCCACGCTCTAAGCCGGTTGAATCTGATTGTCAAATACAAATATTCGAAAAGTTTCCGGGGCAAAGTTTGGATCCGATTAGGACAATGTTTGAATTTATTTTAATTTTAATTGATTTTACGGGTAATGACCCTTAATAGTACAAATAGTTTGACAAAAATAGTATCACAACACACACACACACACACACAAAAAAAGAAAATGAAGCTAAGTAACATACAAACATACTAGACAAAAATGATAGAGTAATAAAAACCATAAAAATAAAACCAGAAATAGTAATAAAAACCATAAAAATCAAACCAGAAATAGTAATAAAAATCATAAAAATAAAACCAGAAATAGTAATAAAAACCATAAATAGTAATAAAACCATAAAAATATACCTAATGTTCAAAGAAAACCGTGACGGATTGTCGGGGATCGTTAGAAAACGATCGAAGAAACAGATAGATCGTGGTCGATAAATAGATCGATAGACACATCGATCTATTGATCAATCAATGGTGATCAGATCCGAAGTCCATTCGATGGCCCTGAGAAAGCCTCATCCCTCTTTGAGATCGAGTTCTACGAGGTTTGGCACTGACCCACACACTGGTTGGCCCACTTACGTTACTCCGCGCGGCAACGTTGTATGCGACGTTGCCAGTAGCGAGTACTCTTTGGGATCCCCCGCCGCCACGCGCCCCGCCCACCCGCCGGTTCCCCCTATTAAATTTCCGTTACGAAAATCTCCGCATTCATCCTCCCGGAAAAAGTCGAATTTAAGTCTGTATCTTTTATATGGTTTTTACTGACCTTCCTTTATCCCCCCCCCCCAAAAAAAAAAGCCGCCATTACTGAAATTATGAGCTACGAAACGATGAGATTCTTTAACACTTTGACGGCCGCTGTCACGTGTGCGTGACTTCGCGAGCCAGCGGTTATCGGCCGGTGTCACGTGTACGTGATTTCGACGGCGAGCGGTTGTCGGCCGGTGTCACGTGAATGTGACTTCGACAGCCAGCGGTTATCGGCCGGTGTCACGTAAATGTGACTTCGCACTGGCAATCTTAGACCAGCATTATATAAGTATTTCGAGATCGTAGATTCGACGTTTGTATATTAATCCTTTTTAACTGTTTTTGAGTTACTGCTTTCCAATTGTTACGAGTTTATTGGCGTTTTTTCATTCTGAAATTATTGGTTTTGTGAACTTTCCGTGTTTCAGTACGCGAGAGATGCCGGCGGTAGTAGCGCGACTTTGAGTAAAATGAGCGGCCGTCAAAGTGCTAACAGTGGAATTACGGAACCTCGTCGAAATTGCGGTTCCCCGGAATTTCATAAAAACGAGCGTATTTGTAAGATTCCATTTTCAGAGATTTTTGTAAGTACAGGTAACCCTCCTACGACACGGTGGATAGGTTCCTGGAATATGCCGTGTTGTGTGGAACCGTGTTATGAGACCCAGAGCAAGTAAAAAAAGGGGGGGTTAGGTTGCGAAAACTTATTGAAAACAGATATTTGTTTTTAAATCCGTACAAGCAACTTGATTTTGATGAAAAATATGAACATATGTACTATTGTATTGCCAGCTATGAAGTGCGGCAATAGATCCAGCCAACAACAACTCAACAAGCTTGCGACGCAACACCAATTGTATTTCATTTTTCTATGTATACATATGTATCGTGTGCCCATAGTGTATCATTTAGATTTCTAAATACACACATACGTTAAATAGTATAAGTACAGTGTTATACCAGGGTTTCCGCAAATTTCTGATCGTGTCAGAGCGAAACCGTGTCGTAGGGGGCCGTGTTATACGAGGTTTTTTCGCAAATGTCTAAACGTGTTAGAGCGAAACCGTGTTGTTGGATGCCGTGCTGTAGAAGGGTTACCTGTACATCGCTTATGTTCGGAAAATGAGCAATGTTTTTAACGTTACGATAACGATTTATCGTTGAATATATTTGAATATATTTGCCGTCGTTATTAATAAATTCTTGTCAGTTTTTACACAATTTGTCGATTCCCGTTTGTGCATAAAACTCTGGCAGTTTTGAATAAAGAAACATCCTTGTTTTTAGGACGTATGAGTGAATGTATGAATATGGCTGAATATATTGATCGTAGTTTTAGTATTAAGTGATTTTATTGGATGTAATTTGAGGTTAGGATGAGAAACTTGTTTTTATGATCGTGGATAATTGATTACGCTCCAACCGGCATTGAGTACCACGTATTTTCCACGGTGAGTACTTTTCGAGTGAGTTTAATTAAAAAGTTTTCGAGAGTTGAAGAAATGCGTACCTTTTTGGTTCATGTTTCTACGCATTTCTGATAAGCACAGGGTTCGGGATGTGAAAAAGTTATGCAATTATATTGTAGGATTATAAATAAAAAATCAAATGAAATGAATATGGTGTAAGCACACTTGTATATACAAAATTGTGGTTTCTAATTATAATTGTAACAGAGTTGTTGCACTCTTCGTTAACATTCCGTGACAGCGAAAACCGAGTGGCGGCAAATTTGAAAATGATCTGCATCTGCATATTGTATTAAAGCGAATCCTTCGTGCATATATATTTTGAAATTTGTAGATTGGAGTTAAAAAACATGAACAAAATAATAAGAAAAGGTATCATTCTTGAAGAGAGAATGAAATTAGACAATTAAATATACAAATTTATATACATTGTCCTATATATGTGTATTTAAATCAAATTAAATTGAAATGTATAATGTATTACAAGTTATAAATTAAAATTATAAAATTTATTAATCAATATTTTAAAGTAGTGAATTACAAAAGTTTTTATGTTTCAAACATTTTACAGTCAAATTGCATATATTGAATTTTAACATTTTAAAAAAAGAGTTTTCGAAAAAAATGTATTATTAATCCCCAAATTGACGAATAAATTAAATTCAAAAATTAATAATTTTTCTCAAAAATACTTAATGAATTTCACTTCTATAACAACGATATATTAACAACAATATAGTTATCGAATTAAACATCTGCTTTCTGAAATTCAAATCCACATGTACAATTTAATGTTCCATTCACTTAATACTATCATTAATTGACAAGGAACTATGAATAAAAAATAGCTGCGCGAAATAGTTGCGCAATATAACAGCGCGCAATGGCAGCGCGATATAGCGACGCAGAATGGTTGCGCAATGTAACAGCGCGATATAACGGCGCAGAATGGCTGCGCAAAACAGCTGCGCAATATAACAGCGGAGAATAGCTGCGCGATATAACGGCGCTGAATGGCTGCGCGAAGTAGCTGCGCGATATAACAGCGCAAAATATCTGCGCGAAGTAGCTGCGCGGAATAGCTGCGCGAAGTAGCTGCGCGGAATAGCTGCGCGAAGTAGCTGCGCGATATAACAGCGCAGAATATCTGCGCGAAGTAGCTGCGCGGAATAGCTGCGCGAAGTAGCTGCGCGATATAACGGCGCAGAATATCTGCGCGAAGTAGCTGCGCGAACTATCTGCGCGATATAACGGCGCAGAATATCTGCGCGAAGTAGCTGCGCGAAGTAGCTGCGCGAACGAGCTGCGCGATATAACGGCGCAGAATATCTGCGCGAAGTAGCTGCGCGATATAACGGCGCAGAATATCTGCGCGAAGTAGCTGCGCGATATAACGGCGCAGAATATCTGCGCGATATAACGGCGCAGAATATCTGCGCGAAGTAGCTGCGCGAACTAGCTGCGCGATATAACAGCGCAGAATGGCTGCGCAAAACAACTGCGCAATATAACAGCGGTAAATACCTGCGCGATATAACGGCGCAGAATAGCTGCGCGAAACAGCTGTGCACAAAGTGCGTCCTTCAATAAATGAAATAATTCAAGCATCACTCGGTTATCAGAAATAGGAGCGATAATCTCCCAGCAAAGCCATCATCGGAATCTTTAAATAGAACGCTGCACCTGTGACAACGAAAAATGCATCAACGAGATGCACCAGTGTTCTGCTCGAAAGGAACTCATCTGGCTGGGGATGCGATAAAAACCGAATATAAAAAGCGATCATTCTCTCGTTAATCAAATATCCAGATGTCCCATAGATACATATATACGCGACTATAATTACACATTCTCTAATTGATTCGGCTGGTATCGAATCGGGATGAAAACGTATCGGATAATTTCGTTTGGAAAGGGGACCAAGTCAACCGTGTAAACGCATCGAGTTATATCGATACTCGATCAAGCGTGAACCCTGCAGGGCCTGGCGCTGCCGATTCTCCCAGAAAGAAAGCATCTAAACCGATGCACCGGATTTCCCACTCAATTTGCGAAACGCGAATGCATTTAACGACGAAAGTGATGGAGTGCAACGAAACCCAGCTTTGGAATCGTCGGCAATATTTTCAATCAATGGCAGTCTAATTACTTTTTAATATTCGGTCAATTCATAAGTAATCCCTGTCTTCCTGTTTCCACTTTATTTGATGCCATCCATGCGCTAGTCATTCATTTATGATTTATGCTAAATAAACATGCAGTTATGTTTTTATAATGAAAGTATATTCTGTATTATTTTGGAAACGTATTTTAATATTATTTATAAAGAAGTCGATATTGAATTAAATTATTTAGAGAAGCAGCGAATTTTAACAAAAGCTTCGTAAAACTTTAGAAAATCCGTTTTGCGAATTTCATAAATCCTTTTAAAGGGAAAACATCATAAATGTATACTTAAATTCGAAAAGAATCTCGGCAACTTTAACAAATGTTTAAACATGCAAATTTAAATTTGCAAATTCATATCGCAAAAGTGACTCGCATCATTGTATTCGCAAAAATCCGCAGAATTTTTTGCAACAAATAAAAACCACCCAACTTTAATACTTACGTCACAAATCTTATTCAAAAGTAAAAAGGGACAATTTTTGTTCAAAATTAATTTTCTCGAAAACTATAAGTACTTTAGAGACACGGTTTGCGGATTCGTTTACAGCGCGTTAAAATCTATAAGAATCACCTATTCGTTGTTTCCAAATTGTATTGTATCGGATTGTATAATATATGAAAATCCAACGTATTCGGAAACCTTAAACGATGCCGGCTACCGCGCATCAGTTTCCGCGCAACCAGCCCAGACCGTAATCTGTTATACTATCACGCCAGCATTCTCAAGAAACGTGTTCCTGTTACGAAGAACGATTACCTCAGCGGTGGACGTAATTTTGACTCGCTGGGAATTTCTGCTCGCCTCTAATTCCAATAAAAATGTAAACGCTATAAGCAGCAGTGTATTGTGCGCAACTATCTCTCTCCATGAAATTCAAAAGAGGGATAACGGTAATAAACATTACGACATTGCACGGAGTTCATGTTTCATTGTGCCGTTTCATTCAATGCGCCGGGAAGCTGCGGTAGCTGCGCGAACTAGCTGCGCGATATAACGGCGCAGAATATCTGCGCGATATAACGGCGCAGAATATCTGCGCGAAGTAGCTGCGCGATATAACGGCGCAGAATATCTGCGCGAAGTAGCTGCGCGATATAACGGCGCAGAATATCTGCGCGAAGTAGCTGCGCGAAGTAGCTGCGCGATATAACGGCGCATAATATATGCGCGATATAACGGCGCAGAATATCTGCGCGAAGTAGCTGCGCGATATAACGGCGCAGAATATCTGCGCGAAGTAGCTGCGCGATATAACGGCGCAGAATATCTGCGCGATATAACGGCGCAGAATATCTGCGCGATATAACGGCGCAGAATATCTGCGCGAAGTAGCTGCACGATATAACGGCGCAGAATGGCTGCGCAAAACAGCTGCGCAATATAACAGCGTTAAATATCTGCGCAATATGACGGCGCAGAATAGCTGCGCGAAACAGCTGTGCAGAATAGCTGCGCACAAAGTGCGTCCTTCAATAAATGAAATAAGTCAAGCATCAAACGCTATAAGCAGCAGTGTATTGTGCGCAACTATCTCTCTCCATGAAATTCAAAAGAGGGATAACGGTAATAAACATTACGACATTGCACGGAGTTCATGTTTCATTGTGCCGTTTCATTCAATGCGCCGGGAAACACTGGAATCGTGTGTCTACTACAATGGTACTCCAACGACGTACCCAAGTGTATTCAAGGCCCCCCCCTTGTCGGTTTTTTCTTAGAAAGTTGGTACGGATATATCTACTCAAGAATAGAGATTCCCTCCCCCTGCCATTATCATTTTAAATCCCTCTAATATTTCATCGCATGACCAACTTCGACGGCAGGTAATCGACGTTTAAATACCTGGATTCCTAATGTGACGGATGATTACTTCCACCTTTGTCACGGTCATTTAACACGTCCAACGCCATGGCGGTCATCGGTGACCACGGCGATGAGAATATTACTAAAAGTCGAATCGAAATATGTCGCTGATATTCGTTAGATTTTCAATATTAACGTAAACAATGAATAGGAGAGTGATTAAGGGGTAACAACACGTGGGAGATTTGAAGAATTGAATTTCTTTTTTGATTTAAACACTTGTTTCGAAGCGTATCAATCTGATGCCAGTGGTTTTAGAGCGATGTTCGAGGTATAGCGTAGTGCTAGAGTCGATTAAAGTGAAGCGTCTGTACGCGCGTTCCATAGTAGCTGCGAGTTTACGGAGCGCTTTTCTCGGACCACGATTTTTCAAACTTGCGCGCAAGCTTTCTCTTACAATTTTTATCCGATTGACTTGAAACTTTGACGCAACCTTCCTAAATATATACTGCTGGGAAGTACGTAGGATTTGTTCGAAATGTTGACAACTTTTTGTACAATCATCGTTTTCTCGAGCAAATTTTGGATGAAAATCTGATTTTTGTCTTCAAGCAGTCGCCATTTCGGGAAACATCGCTATTTTTACAAACGGCTACGTACTTCCCTAGCAAAGTTTGATTTGCAAACAGGTTAATTTGACCTACAAAAGGGTTCATATGGAGTGCAAAAGGGTGAGGTTGACCTGGGAAAAGGTTAATTTGACCTGTGAAAAGGTTAATTTGGAGTGCAAAAAGGTGAATATTATTTGCAAAACGGTTAATTTGATCTGTGAAAGGGTGAATCTGAGTTGCAAAAAGGTGAATATTACCTGCAAAAGGGTTAATTTGGGGTGCAAAGTAGTGAATTTGATCTGTGAAAGGGTGAATTTGAGTTACAAAAAGATTAATATTACCAGCAAAAGGGTTAATTTCGAGTACAAAAAGATGAAATATGATCTGCAAAAATGTGAATTTTTCTAGCTTTTCTAGCGCAAAGCCTGTACAAACACGAGTTAACTCGTTGCCCGTCAGCAACGTATTAAAATTCAATCCTCGCAACGTTGCATGGAAACACGTGTTCCATGATGTCTCGGATGAAATCGCGTGCTAAATCATTGACGGACGATATTAGAAGCAAGCTAATAAAAAATGCGAACCGGAAGTCTGTTCTCTTCGAGGCGCGGCTCGAAACTGTTCCGGCCAGGTGGAAGCGGTAGCTGCTCACTGAATGCCTTATGAACCAACCAGACGATTGGACATCCTGACGTTACGTAACCTTGCCGCTGGGTTCACCAGCTACGAATAACCCTTCTAACCTTCTCTCTTTCCACGAGTTCTCTTTTTTTCATTGCACGAGTAACTTGCGTTTCTTCGCGATCGAATCATTAATTGCAAATTGAACGAAAAAAATAAAGCAAAACCAGGAAAGATTACATTTTTATTGGATAAAATGAACAATGCATTGTCGAGAAGGTTATTGTCATTAAATGTCATGTCATGGCGGTCACCGGTGGCCGCTGATGTCAATATTAATTGTAGATTTTACGGACGCGTATCGCGAGGTATCGTATAACACGGATTTCGACGCGGTACTCAAAGTGTTAACACGTTGAACGCCGTGACGGTCACCGGTGCCCGACGATGCCAAAATTATATTTAGAGACGTTACGGATGCGAAGCGCGAGGTATCGTATAACACGGATTTCGACGCGGTACTCAAAGTGTTAACACGTTGAACGTCATGACGGTCACCGGTGACCGCCGATATCTATATTAATTTTAGATTTTACGATCGCGTATCGCGAGGTATCGTATAACACGGATTTCGACACGGTACTCAAAGCGTTAACACGTTGAGCGTCATGACGGTCACCGGTGCCCGACGATGCCAAAATTATATTTAGAGACGTTACGGATGCGAAGCGCGAGGTATCGTATAACACGGATTTCGATAGGACGCTCAACGTCTTAACACGGTCACCGGTGACCGCCGATGCCAATATTATTCTTAGCCCTTACGGACGCGTATCGCAAGGTATCGTATAACACGGATTTCGATACGACGCTCAACGTGTTCTGAAATTGAATTTTCCAAAAATATGCGCAAAAAAAAATCTTACGTTAAGTATTTAATTGATCTTGATTCTGTGTTATTTATCATTTACGCACAAATACTTTGCGCGCGCAGGAAATGTTTCAATGGGCAAATATGTTGTATAAGGTAAAAAGAAACAAGATTTTTTGTTTACCTGACTGAAACAACGCGAACAAGTTCAAGATGGCGATACCGGTGGTACCAGGGAATTACCGCAATGTATAATGATTCCAACGCCGGAGAAATTAGCACAGGTGGGTTAATTGTTTGCGTAGAAAGAGTTAGAGATTCCTTTGGCAGCTCGTTCTGACTTCCGGTTGAGTCGGCATTTCGACAGATACTTTCGTCGACTTACAAAATGGAAAGAGTTCCCCCATCAATTATTACATACGTAATATAAAAAACAAGACTCTTTTATTAACACCACGGCATAAGCGATACGAATGATTATTCGATTGAATTAATTCCGGATGCCAAACATGGAATGTTTTAAGACAGGCAAAAATATCAGAATAAAGTTGAAAAAGCATGCCGTTCGAATAATTCTGTCAGGTTGTGTATATCAATTGATTGCAATTTGGTATTCCAATCTGCTTTAGAATTATCTTTGATAATGAAACTCGGTCGAGCGGCTTGCAGAGAAATACAGTTTGGATAATCGTGTATCAGTATTGAATAGTTAATACCTATTTTGATTTGCCCGGTGTACGGTTCTACGGTATTTTATTTGGCGCCAGTGAACCGTATCAAAATCCCTGGATACGATTCGAGACTAAAATCCGGTATATCCGGGGCTGCGATTGGTCGGCACTTGATTGAATTGGCGGTCAGTATCGGGCATTAGGTTCTGCATCCAAAGGATTGAATTTCTGTCACAATTACCGACCCCCTTCCTCCCGTCGCTCCGTTTATATATTCAATGCTACGAATCTACCTTTCAATCCGTGAGAATCTAACAAGAAAAGTTTACCAATTTTATATGACATTTTGCAACATTTGGAAGAAATGTAGAAGAAACACAACTAATTCTATAGCACGCAATTTTTAAGGGCGATGGTCCACGCGTTTATGCATCTTTCGCTGTACAACGTGAAGTGAGCGGAATTCGGATGCGCGCGCAGTGAGCGGAATTCGGATGCGCGCGCACTGAGCGGAATTCGGGTGCGCGCGCAGTGAGCGGAATTCGGATGCGCGCGCAGTGAGCGGAATTCGGATGCGCGCGCACTGAGCGGAATTCGGGTGCGCGCGCAGTGAGCGGAATCCGGGTGCGCGCGCAGTGAGCGGAATTCGGATGCGCGCGCACTGAGCGGAATTCGGGTGCGCGCGCAGTGAGCGGAATCCGGGTGCGCGCGCAGTGAGCGGAATTCGGATGCGCGCGCAGTGAGCCAGGAGCGTCGTGCGTTCCGCAAACGTGAATCAAAACGAAATCCATGTAATACAATTAAAATCAATTTCCAAGTAAAAATGATGAAATATCTGGTTCATAAAACCTGCCCCAATTGCATTGCAAGATCAAATACATTCAACTGCATCATGAAAACAGTTGAAATCGAACTTAACCTAACAAATCTTCGAAATAAACTGCAAGCCAATGACATTTACTTCATCAATGCACGGAAAGAGCTTCGACCAATCATGTCACGGATAATTCAACCACACCTACGCGCAAAATTCACGTACACACCGAGAGTTAAGTAAGAAAACAAAACGCGAGATGAATCTCGCGTAATCTTCTCGATCGATCGAGATCGACGTCGAATCTGCTACTTCGATTGGGCCTCGTTAGAAAGTGTTGCACCAGCGCCACCATTGCATACATTTACCTACACATACACCTACACACACATTCTTCCTCCAGCTAGTTCTTGCAACGGTTGGTACGAAGAGTTACTACCAACTTACTCGCGCATAATTAAGTAGACGAGTGCGTGTACTCGCGGATGTAATTGCATTTGGTAGCCGCATCCCCTGTCGAGTTGTACCTCGATAACTATCGCACGCTGTCTTTTTTTAACGTACTTAATGTACTGCTTTCAACTGAATCATACATCGATCTAGATCCATAAATTATGTCTCCGCGTGATATAAGGCCCCGGACTCATGTTGGGTCTTCAGTGTGTCGGTAAAGAAGAGACTTCGTAGGTCGGTTTTTCGTAGCAATAATAATTGTAAAAGTAGACTATCTTTGAGAGTAAAACAGCAGATTTTGATAAGAAAGGAATGTAAAAGCTTGTTAATGTTAGGAAAAGAGTTGTAGATATAAATGACTTGACTTCGTCAAGTAACATTACTTTCCAGAATGTCGAGAATATTTGAATTTAATTTCGAAGTCTGCATTAATTTTTTCTGGTACCTCATAGTTTGAGGTTATGTGATGGTCTTTTAGACTCGTAAAAAATTGGGTTATGAAGGTTAGGTAAAATCGATATGCATACACGGAGGAGTTGCAGTGAGAGGGTTACAAAACAGGATCGACAAGCGACTTGCATCGAGACTCACAATATTGTCATCAGAGATGCACCTGCATGGCTGGTAGTTGAGAAGGCTGTTAAGCTTCTTCGACAGAAGAACGAGTCAAAGTCTGTCCGGCGTGCCAGCAATGATCGCAATCTACTTTGATCCCGATCCGCTTTTTTATGGCCTCGACTCGACCTGAACACGGATCCTGACCTCCATTAACCTGGTATCTCTGACCTCGACGTACTAACTCGTCGTTCAGGACGACCGTTTCTGATTGATTCCTATCGGAACAGGTGCTGATCGGTGAAGTGCGGGTCTGACTCTCTTATAATGCGGGACTTAGATTAGCAGACAAAATTCGCGGTGTAAAATCGAGTTATTTGAAGATTGGATTATATGCAAGCGTTATATCGAAATCGCATTGTTTTTGGTTAGGAAGAGAAACATCATATCTGGAAACCATGGCGTTATATCGGAACCGGGTTATATGAGCACAGCGTTATATAGGCACCGCGTTATATCGGATCTGCGTTATATTGGAACCGCGTTATGTTGGAACCGCGTTAGATCGGAACCGCGTTATATCGGAATCGCGTTATATCGGAACCGCGTTATATCGGAACCGCGTTATATCGGAATCGCGTTATATTAGAACCGCGTTATATCCGAAGCGCGTTATATCCGAAGCGCGTTATATTGGAAGCGCGTTATATCGGAATCGCGTTACAACAGAACCGCGTTATATCGGAATCGCGTTACAACAGAACCGCGTTATATCGGAATCGCGTTATATTAGAACCGCGTTATATCCGAAGCGCGTTATATTGGAAGCGCGTTATATCGGAATCGCGTTACAACGGAACCGCGTTATATCGGAATCGCGTTATATCGGAACCGCGTTATATCGGAATCGCATTATATCGGAACCGCGTAATATCGGAACCGCCTTAAATCGGAACCGCGTTATATCGGAACCGTGTTATACTGCAACCGCGTTATATCGGAACCGCGATATATCCAAAGCGCGTTATATTGAAATCGCGTTATATCGGAACCGCGTTATATCGGAACCGCGATATATTGAAATCGCGTTATATCGGAACCGCGTTATACTGGAATTGTGTTATATCGGAACCGCGTTATATCGGAACCGCGTTATATCCGAAGTGCGTTATATCCGAAACGCGTTATATGGGAACCGCGTTATATCCGAAGTGCGTTATATTGAAACCGCGTTACATCCGAATCGCGTTATATCCGAAGCGCATTATATTGGAACCGCGTTATATCTGAAGCGCGTTATACTGGAACCGCGTTACATCCGGAACCGTGTTATATCGGCACCGCGTTACATAGGAACCGCGTCATATCGGAACCGCAGGGTGTAAGTTATGCGTTATCCGAGGGTTTACTCTATATCGAAACCGCGTTGTACGAGAATGGCGTTATACAAAGAAAGTCGTCGCAATATCTTTAGCGCGTAGTAAGAATTCGCGTTGCAGGAACTCGCATTATACGGGAGTTTACTATGCCATTAGAGTTAATCCCGTTCCTCCGCCAACTGACAACTGAAATTCTTCAAACTTGCTTGTCATTTATTGGTCCCACGAATGAGAACCACTGGGACGTATTTTCTGGTGCTGTATGCTTTGGGGATGAGTCCTCTTCGTGAAAGATAATGAAACGAAGGAAAGACGATAAACCGTGCTGAGGGATGACGTCGACCGCAGATAATTTTGTAAAAAGTTAGGAACTTAATGTCTTTGACCATTAGAAGAGTAGCGGACAGATACGCCTCGTAGTCAGATTAATGTCCAATCTACGGCTCGAACAATTTCCGCTTCCTTCACCGAGGCATTAAACTTTCATTCTTTTAGCCGATTCAGATGCACCGGAGGGCAGTAATGTCCCTGTAAAAAGGTAAATATATCGTGGAGATCAAATGAACTTGTTATTCAAAGTGTTAATAAGAACCAGTTGATACAAACATCAAAGGAATTATTATATTATTCATTCCATTAATAATAATACCGATATAACTTGGTTCTGATGTAACTGAGTGCCGATATAACGCTGTTCCGATGTAGTGGGGTTCCCATATAACGCGGTTCAGATGTAACGCGGTTCAGATGTAACGCGATTCCGATATAACGCGGTTCCAATTAACGCGCTTCGGATATAACGCGATTCGGATTCGCAGTCTTAGTAGACGTTAAAAGTCTGAAATTCCCTAATTACCCTGGCAGACCGAAAACGGTACAACAGTCAGCCATCTTAAGGCGGGTTCTCAACTCCGTAAGACGTTAGTGATGCAAATAGATCGGAGGTAATCATGAATAAATAATTCTCGGAGATAACTTCCCTGAGAACCTATTATCTGCCGGTTCAATTATCATCTCTTATTACACGGTTCCCTTGGTATGCATTCTCTTAGTGTTTCGAAAGTTCCAAAGATCCGAAACATTCTTGTTGACGTTCAGAGAAATGTTATTCCAATATTATTCTAGACTTTAAATTGATTAGTGTCTACGTTCATTAATTAGTAGTTTAATGAACTTTCCAGCTACTCCACTTTCAAGAATGTCAATGAATATATATATATTATATCGGATTATATCGCATTATATCGGAACCGCGTTATATCGGAATCGCGTTATATCCGAAGCGCGTCATATCGGAATCGCGTTATATCGGAACCGCGTTATATCCGAAGCGCGTTATATCGGAACCGCGTTATATCGGAACCGCGTTATATCCGAAGCGCGTTATATCGGAACCGCGTTATATCCGAAGCGCGTTATATTAGAACCGCGTTATATCCGAATCGTATTATATCGGAACCGCGTTATATCCGAAGCGCGTTATATTAGAACCGCGTTATATCGGAATCGCGTTATATCGGAATCGTATTATTTCGGAACCGCGTTATATCCGAAGCGCGTTATATTGGAATCGCGTTATATCGGAACCGCGTTATATTAGAACCGCGTTATATCCGAAGCGCGTTATATTGGAATCGCGTTATATCGGAACCGCGTTATATCGGAACCGCGTTATATCGGAATCGCGTTATATTAGAACCGCGTTATATTGGAATCGCGTTATATCGGAATCGCGTTATATCGGAATCGTATTATATCGGAAGCGCGTTATATCGGAACCGCGTTATATCGGAATCGCGTTATATTAGAACCGCGTTATATCGGAACCGCGTTATATTTCAAGCGCGTAATATCGGAACCGCGTTATATCAGAACCGCGTTATATCGGAACCGCGTTATATCGGAATCGCGTTATATCGGAATCGTATTATATCCGAAGCGCGTTATATCGGAACCGCGTTATATCGGAACCGCGTTATATCGGAACCGCGTTATATCGGAATCGCGTTATATTAGAACCGCGTTATATCCGAAGCGCGTTATATCGGAACCGCGTTATATCGGAATCGCCTTATATTAGAACCGCGTTATATCCGAAGCGCGTTATATCGGAACCGCGTTATATTAGAACCGCGTTATATCTGAACCGCGTTATATCTGAACCGCGTTATATCTGAACCGCGTTATACTGGAATCCTGATATATCGGAGCCGCAGGGTGTAAATTATGCGTTATCCGAGGGTTTACTCTCTCTATATATATCATAATTGAATATCAACGGAACTTTTTGTTAAACAGTGAAATCTCGTGACTTATCTTTCCAACTCATCCTCGGGGCTCGCGCTTTATCTCCTGTGAATGAGGCAGCGAGTGCGAACGCGAGAATTACGCAAAGTAGAACGATATCGTTGTGACTCGACCTTAACTTCGAGTGTGTCGGCACATTTGTTTATAAACACCGCGGAGCAACACGCGAATCGTCATCAATCGATCGAAATCGCCGTGTAACCGTCTCAATTATCGCGCCTATCGATTTATCGGCACGTAACAATAACCTCAATCCACGCCACGGAGTTATCACTGCGGAAGTATAGCTCGAGTTACGCGCCATTTTATGAGTCGCCACGCGACGACAACTGCATCGATGCGCACATCGATATGCGAATACATTTGTGTAAGTAAGATTGTAACTTACACGGCACACTCCGTGTAACAATTTATATTTTACCGTGTTAAAGGATCGGTTTTCGACGAAAATATTAGTGTTTGTCAGAGCTCGTGGGTTTTTATGCTAATAATTGATGAAAGGAGGCTTTTAAGAGATTGTAACAGAATATATTAGACCTAAACTAGGTCAGTACTGTCCCAACTTCATCTCCGGTGAATCCACGCTTTCCTCCAAGTTTATTATTAGATCTAGTAATAATTAATGTCGTTTTCCAATACATTTTTTAACTAATTTATTTAAACAAAACTATTTAATCAACGATATAGTCGCCGTTGTTTTCAACTACTTCTGCCCAACAGGGAGCATCTTAATGCGACGACTATATCGTTGATTAAATTGTTTTCTTTTGTTTAAATAAATTAGTTTAAAAATGTATTGGAAAACGACATTAATTATTACTAGACCTGATACAACATATTGTTGTTACGGATAATATTTATTAACAATAGAACTACTTAAAGTAAGACTGGATGAGAAACAATTAATTCGTCGATTTAATTTTGTACGTTGCGCAACGCGAACCGGAAACAATTTTGAAAATGGAACCTTTGAATTATAAGAATAATACATTGGTACTAGTTTCCCACGATATTTTCCATTGTTTAACCCTTTTAGTACTTTAGAGTCGAAATATCGACTTTGTGGGTTTTCGGGAAATACTTTGAATCGATATATCGGTTTTCCATTTTTAATATAAATTCAATTCGCGTATAATGGCATGCGAAAAATTAATAGATATCTCAAAAATCGCCGATTTTTTTAGGTATTTTACTACCAAAGTAGTCAAAATTACTTGTCCGCCATTTTAGTTTAATTATACGAATATGCCACGGCGAATTGTTTGCGATTTGAAATACTTTTATTTGATTTACCATAACGCGAATGATTAATCTATTAATTAACTAAAATCATCGAGCCATAATTTCGATATAAATAAATGTGTAAGTTAAATCCTTAAAAATCGTTGAAAATCGGTAAAAATCGGTAAAAAATCGGTAAAAATCGTTAAAGCGAAGATCTCAGCTCCACATAACGTATAGGAGAAAATGAAAATTACAACACGCGGCGGAGCGTACCCACGTCGAATAAAATCAGCGTTTCGCAGTAAACGAAGTCTATTTCAGAGTGAACGGCTACGCATAAATTAACGGAGCAAGATAGAGAGAAAGAGAAAGAGCAAGAAAGTAAGAGAGAGGGACTTACCATTCGAAATTCGTGCGACGCACAGTGGAGCAGCCAATGGTTATCCAATAAAACGATGTCTATTTAGTAATTGTTCCTCTTTTCCACGTTTCCCCTCTTCTCCGTGTATACGATGTACCGTGTTTACACGTCCTTTCCAACACGTTCCAACACGCGCTTGTTGCGAGATAGTTTCGCCCTGCCGTTTATTATTGATAAATATTCCGCCTCGTATAACTGTTACGATATTACGCGGTTCGATGGAGTTCGCTTCGAAACCTTTGTAACGACTTACTACGAGAATCCACGCGAGACGATTGAAATACTTGTTTTCCCGCACAAAAGTACTTCGGAGAATGAAAACGCTTTAACAAGCACTTTGCCACGTTACAACAAAACCACACACACGAAACACGATCATTTATCACCCGAGTAGGTTCGGTCGGTACTTTCAGGAGTCAAGGAAACTTAAGTTTCTATCGGATATATAATTCCTGGTTGGTTTTCTACGTCGATACTCTTTCAGGCCAGTTTTTTCGTAGTATGTTTCTTATGCGAGATTTATTCACCGTTTTATATATTTCACACCCCCCCAGGGTTCCATTGGTGGGTTCTTTCTGGCGTTTCACCTTGCTGTCCCTGTTTTCCTCTCAGCTCACTCTCGCCACTGGAAACGTGCGTCGCACCTGTTTCACTGACAGATCCTCGGGTAAACGTGTCTCTTTGGCCAGCGATTCCTTCGCACAGCAGACACTTTCACGAGCTCTTTTTTTTCTCTCTCTCGGCATGCGTGCCACGTTCAAATCCCTCTTTCGTTCCCGCCGGCGCTTACAGGGCCACGAGTATCAGATATACTTCTTTCGAAAGAGTATTTGAACCTTCGATTCATTCATGCCAATGTTCACCTAACTCTCTAGTTTAACACTTCAACGATTATATCCTTTACAACACAACACTTGCACTCTCTTTGAAACAGGATCCTAAATGACTTCACTCGATCAGTTGTCCGAATGTAATTCTTCTTATACTTACGAACGAGAATACTCTCCGCGTGATTTGACAAGTAAATAGTACGATTCAATTGTCGGACGCTTTATCTTTGACACGAAGCAAGTTCACGCTGAACATCAGTGTAATCTGTTTTGATTTCTTGCAGAAGAGAATGCAGTCTCTCTTTCTCTCACGAAGTGTGTTCTTTTACTTCTGCGTTCAGCTACCTTCTGTTCGGTGCAGGCGTCGAGTGGCGACTGTCGTTTCTTCCGACAGACGGCTGTTCCCTGGCCTGTCCCTACCCCCTCCCCGCGGACATTCAGACCCGACTACAACCACGGATTTATGCTATTACCGCACCGTACCACCCCCTATGTTCCACTGCGGCCTCCGCCTATGGCTATTGCCTCCCGATAGTCTCTCTCTTTTACAACTACTGCGCCCAAAACCTTTTGCCCACCCCCTTTCCCTACTCTTTAGATTGCTTCCCTTTATCTCTTATATTATATTACAGTAAAGTCCCGTATAACCCGAGTTCCTACAACGCGCTAATGATATTGCGACGACTATTTTGTATAACGCGATTCTCGTACAACGCGCTATATAATAAAATGCGGGAATTGTCCGTTTACTTTAGTCGAGCATTACATAGTCTGTTATCTTGAATTTCCTATAACGCGATTTCGTGCAACGCGTTAAAGATGTTGCGACCAGTTTTTTAAATAACGCGATTCTCGTACAACGCGGTTCTTATATAACGCGGTTTCGATTTACAGTAAACTCTCGTATAACCCGAGTTCCTACAACGCGCTAATGATATTGCGACGACTATTTTGTATAACGCGATTCTCGTACAACGCGCTGTATAATAAAATGCGGGAATTGTCCGTTTACTTTAGTCGAGCATTACATAGTCTGTTATCTTGAATTTCCTATAACGCGATTTCGTGCAACGCGTTAAAGATGTTGCGACGAGCGTTTTTATATAACGCGATTCTCGTACAAAGCGGTACTTATATAAGGCGATTCTCGTACAACGCGGTACTTATATAACGCGATTCTCGTACGACGCGGTACTTATATAACGCGATTCTCGTACAACGCGGTACTTATATAACGCGATACTTATATAACGCGATTCTCGTACAACGCGGTACTTATATAACGCGATTCTCGTACAACGCGGTAGTTATATAACGCGATTCTCGTACAACGCGGTACTTATATAACGCGATTCTCGTACAACGCGGTACTTACATAACGCGATTCTCGTACAACGCGGTACTTATATAACGCGGTTCTCGTACAAAGCGGTACTTATATAACGCGATTCTCGTACAACGCGGTACTTATATAACGCGATTCTCGTACAACGCGGCACTTATATAACGCGATTCTCGTACAACGCGGCACTTATATAACGCGATTCTCGTACAACGCGGTACTTATATAACGCGGTTTCGATATACAGTAAACTCTCGTATAACGTGAGTTCCTACAACGCGCTAAAGATATTGCGACCTTTTTCATATAACGCGATTATCGTATAACACGGTACTTATATAACGCGGTTTCAATGTACAGTAAACTCCCGTATAACGTGAGTTCCTACAGCGCGCTAAAGATATTGCGACGCGCGTTTTCATATAACGCGGTACTTATATAACGCGATTCTCGTACGACGCGATTCTCGTACAACGCGGTTTCGATATAGAGTAAACTCCCGTATAACGCGAGTTCCTAGAGCGCGCTAAACATATTGCGACCTTTTTCATATAACGCAATTCTCGCATAACACGGTACTTATATAACGCGCTTTCGATATACACTAAACTCTCGTATAACGCGAGTTCCTACAACGCGCAAAAGATATTGCGCTATACGAATTCACAATCTAACGCTCACCAAAAGTAAGATTTCATTCTTAAATCAGGTAATTCCTATGTTTTATTATTCAGCGCATTGCACGAAGAATCGCGTTATATGAAAGCAGTAGTCGCGTTATAAGAATTCGCGTTATAACAACTCTTGTGATACTTAATGCTAACGCAATAACGCAACGAGTAATATTGTTCCACAACAAGTATCCTCGCGAGTTATCTCATCCATTAGCATCCCCAAATACGTCCCCCATAGCACGATCTGGACATCGGTGGTACTTCATTAAAGTATCTCTAGAAGCATTGGTGCAGTAGTACCCCCGTCGTGCGCATGCGCGCACAATAAAATGCGTGCGAAAATCGGCGCGATCGACGTGTGCACGCACGTGCGTATCATGCCGCACGACTCTCTAACCCCTCCGGAATAAATCAAGTGAAGAAAACCTGCCGGAAGGTATTAACATTGGGGTCGTTTCACCCCGGTCTTCTGTCCCTTCATATTCGGAGAGGGTTAAGCTGCACCTCCGCCACCCTTATCGCGCGTCCCTGGAACCCCGTATATTCCCGAGGGATCTTCTCGTCTGGATTTACTCGACTGACGAGCGATCCTCGTTGTTTTGCGAGCATGCATGCTGCGCGACTCAAGTGGACGCGGAGAGTATAAGAGATGGACAGAGAGAGAGAGAGAGTGAGAGAGGGGGGAGTGGGGTACTGGAGCCACAGAGAGAGAGAGAAGGGGTGAGGGACGAGAGACGACAAGAGAGAATCATCCCTTATCGGAGGTCGCGCATGACGAGCCAAGCTAATTGTGTTATCAGTGCGCAACGGACGCTGCACCCGGAGGCACCTCCCCCACCCCGCGCCCTCGCCGCCCTTTCGAACCGTGCAAAGCGCGCCTGTTTATTTTGTAAACCGTGCTAACATGTGACCCGACCGTCTGCGCCACTCCAGTTTCCCCCGGAAAATTGCATCGGGACAAAGTGCACGGAGCTAACTTTCCCTGGGACTTTTGGAATATTCAACACTTCGCAACTCGCTGGCGATTATCAGTCGCCATTGATTCTGAGTCATCGCGGTAACTCGAGTGACGACTGATCAGGCAATATCAAGATTTTCTACGGTTATGTTTTTTTCTTGGAGCTTAACCCTTTGCGATTGAGTGGCGACCGAGAGTCGCCACTTACTTTAGCGCGGCGATTTGATTCAGAATTTAAATATGATAATGAAATGTATATAATAATCGTCGAGTTATTGGAAGCAGTTATTTGTTTCGGAAATAATCTCAGTTTGATTAGAATATTTATATTACGTTGGGGAAAAAGAAATCCATTATTTTTTCGGTAGATGGCTGTACTGAACGATATCTCGTAACGTATCGATCAAACAATTTCAAATTTATGCTCGTTGCTAAGGTGACATTTCACACTAAAAAAAGTTCTTTTGTTGTTTTTTGTTTCGTCCATTCAGTTGTGAGTTACAGGGTGTTAAACATGGAAGTCAACAAAGAGAAAATTCGGTAAATTTTACAGTTTTTCTTTGATAAACGCGAAAATGCAAGCCCGGCTGAAATTGTGAATGGTGTTTATGGTGCCGATACTGTAACAACTAATTACTACTAACAGAAATAATCAAAGTTGACCTTTCAAATGGCAACAAATTATCCAACAAAACGGTGCATATTTCACCCAAATACGACAATCCAAAGCATGTTAAATAAAGTCTTGAATTTCGCGCAAAAATAATGCATTTCTTTTTCCCTAACCTTTTCCCTATCCGGTTGTTACAAACACACTTGCGTTATCATGGCTCACATCAGGGCTGCCTGCGGGGCATGCTGGGAGTGATAAGGGTTAAGTTAACGCAGAGTTGAGTACGCCACATGCGGTACATCAAGGACGGTGTTTATTTTACGTACTCCTAACACAATTCCCTAAAACACTATCTAGATTGCCTCGATCGTTAGTCTTCCTAAGATACACAGCGAGCTCGTTTATTTTGCAAACTATGCATTCACTGAAATAGTCCACGCCAGAGTTGCAGATCACGAAACAGTTGTGTAACTAAAAAACACGTAAAGCAAGAACATTCAGCAACGCTCGCGCAGTGCTCCGATATTCCAACCGTTACTCTATTTATAATTTGCAACCAATGCTATGTAATTTAAGATTGCCAAAGAAATCAAGTACCCCGGAAACAACCATTTTATGTACAATCATATTATTAATTTCCACGTTTAAACTATCACTTTTCCCCCAATAAATATTCTCCTACAAACTAAGTACCGAGAGTACTGATTTAAGAAGGCAATTGCCTTAAATCGCCTTAAGAAACCGATTTCCATACATTTATACGTCTTTTATTGTACAACGTGAAGTGAGCGGGATTCGGGTGCGCGCGCAGCGAGCCGGGAGCTTTATGCGTTCCGTTGTCACATTGTACAGTGGAAGATGTTTGTTCTATGTTTCTTGAAAATCTTGTTGGAAAATCTCAAACACAACTGATAAACTCTGCTCGTTGAATCCAGCCGTCTTATCAGTATTAACACTTTGACGGCCGCTGTCACGTACACGTGATTTCGTGAGCCAGCGGTTATCGGCCGGTGTCACGCAAATGTGACTTCGCACTAGCAATCTTAGACCAGCATTATATAAATATTTCGAGATCCTAGATTTGATTTTTGTATGTTAATCCATTTTAACTGTTTTTGAGTTACTGCTTTCCAATTCTTACGAGTTTATTGGCGTTTTTTCATTCTCAAATTATTGGTTTTGTGAACTTTTCGTATTTCAGTACGCGAGAGATGCCGGCGGTAGTAGCGCGACTTTGAGTAAAATGAGCGGCCGTCAAAGTGTTAACTGTTTTTGAGTCACTGCCTTCCAATTCTTACGAGTATTTTGGCGTTTTTTAATTCACAAAATATTGGTTTTTCGATCTTTCCGTATTTCAGTACGCGAGAGATGCCGGCGGTAGTAGCGCGACTTTGAGTAAAATGAGCGGCCGTCAAAGTGTTAAGATAAATTCGGGAAAAACTCTACAGTATCGTATACCGATCTTCGTATAGCATGGTATCCCGAGGCCATAATGCTTGCACGCAGGCGGCACATTTATTATTCTATTAAATTCCCTAGTTTCCCATCGGGAGCAACCCCTGCCTAAAGCTATCTCTCACTCATGACTTAATGCGATATTCATATCGAGGAGTAAAGGGAACCGTACTAACAGGGGGCCTGTACCCTCGTATCATAATTAAGTCGGCCACCGTTCGATCCTCCTTCGTGTTTTTAACACACATCCACAGGGATAGTAGATTAGGTTAGGAAACTAACCTACAAAGTAACGTCCATGCGCACTGGAGTCCCTTAGTTGCGTCACCGTTCGCGCACCCCCCACTATCTCTCCTTCGCAGCGTTGAGCTTCTGCGCAACTGCTGTGACGTCACACTGGGACTAAGCCAATAGCGTGCGCGGAGAAGGGAATGGTAGTGGGGGAACCTGCGCGGAATGAACGAAAACGCGTCCGAGATGTGGCGCAACTAAAAGGGACTGCTCAGTTGGAGTCATTCTTCGCCATTTTTAAATGGATTGCCACGTTTGAATTTCGCGGCACGATTTTTCTGGGGTCATCATTCTTCGCGCGGATATCTTCAAAATGGCGGATCTGCAGAATGTAAGGAAATAGTTAAAGAATTTGATTTGTGAAAAGGTTAAATTGGAATGGAAAACCTGTACCGCTAAAATTTTGTTTTGATAAAGTTATATCATAATTTTCATATGCTGTGTATGATACAAAATTGATGTTGAACAAAGTTATAATGATGTTAATTAACAATTGTGTTATTAGTAACGAAGTTCAGTTTGGTGCGCTTAAAAAATATTGCCGGTAAATAATGATAATTATGTCGAAAATAGAAGGAGAAACTTCAGACCGTTAATTAACACGGTACTCCATGTAAATGTTTCCCCCGCCATGTTGGAATATCTAATGAAGAAACGGTGCCTGGCGTACCGCTCAGAAAATAGTAAAAGAAAGAAATCTGTGTTTAATTATTTGACAAACTGGTTGCGCTGAAAAAATATATTCGAAATTTTCCTTCGTTTCTGCTTCCAAGAATTAATTATGACTCGGGGATCGAGGTCGACGAACTTCAAGTTGTTATGCAAGTATAATTTAATATGGAATTACAAGCACGTCGAAACACTCCAATTTAGCATTTTTTCAATCTTACTCACTTTTTGTATTCGGTTAACAGTATTTATATAATTTTATTAATTAATATGCAGAGTGTAATTTCCTGCGGCTATTAATAAGGGCAAAAAATTAGAAGAAAACTTCTTTATTTAAATACTTCGTTATCCTCTTCAGTCGAAAAATGTTTAACTTATTTCTTTAATTATTTAATTTTATTTAATTTATTTAATTTTATTAATTAATATGACACAAGAAAAGTATGTAACAAACATTAAAAAGTAATGTAGCTGGAAAGCAAGAAAATAAATATTAAATCATTCCGAACGGAATAATAAAAATAAAGTTCGAATTAAAAGAAGAGGAAGCGTTCTAAAAATTAAATAGTATTTTTTGGACCCATGAAATTCCGTTTTATTTGTATGTCAAGGGGTTAATTTGGATTCCAAAAAGATGAATTTGTGATCCCAAACTTATGACCGGTAGTTAGGTCTGTGGAGTGATATGCAAATTAATAATTGAGTAGTAGCCTACGGTAATTATGTGTACACGCTGATCGAACAGGTAATTGCAGACGCGTGCAGAGGGCGGGGTTGTATGTGGTGCATTTCCCATAATGAATCCTGGTTGCGTCTACCATATGGGAAAGGGTTCGAAGAGCACGCGAGTAGCTGCTCTGATGTTACAGGTTCAACGCATTAGTTTGCCTAAAAGGTTTGCGCCATCAGTCTCTAAATGTCCCTATATCTTCCTCTCTATTCCCCTTTCTCTCCATCCACACTGAACATGTCATCCCCTCCTAGTTTCACTTATCGTCAACCCGTTTCCTCTCCTCGTTTCGCAAACCCCACCGTTCCCCTCCCCTCGAAACCAACCGGAAGGATACTCCACGCTGTAAATGTATAGTTGCGTCGCATTCACGGAATTCGTAAGAGTTAGTGCGCCCCGTTAATTCGCGCTAATGAACGGGTTATGAAAGTTTAATTGTCGATCGAGTTATCGTGGATGATTTCTGATGTGAGGGAATCGAAGATCAGAGTTGACGAGTTTTAGGTGGAGGGAGAAATTCGTGAGGAATCAGGGTTTTAATTTAGATATAGGAAAGACGTCTTTCCGAATTCTTTCTTCTTAAATTACCCCTTTTCCAAACGGATCACCCTCCTCTTTCTAGGATCCACCTACTTGGAAGCAATTTTAAGTCTCGCACCGCCATGTTCCTTCGAGCCGACATTAAAATCCCCATCAACTTAAAATGAGGGAAAAAGTTGATATAACAATACGCTCGATATGAACTTGTTTCCGAATTATATCAGTTTTTGCGAGGAAAGACGTCTTTCCTAATTTTCTCTTCCGAAATTACCCCTTTTCCAAACCGATCACCCTCCTCTTTCTAGGATCCACCTACTTGGAAGCAATTTTAAGTCTCGCACCGCCATGTTCCTTCGAGCCGACATTAACCCTTTGCGATCGGCAGATGTCGCTTTTGGGAGTACCTGTAGGTCGCAGCAAATCTATCGTTTCGCAATTACTTTTCCGTACAGGATTTAAAGTCAATATATGGATATTAAAACACACAGAATTTGTTGAAACTGATTTGTTGTATTTAATACTACTTATAATACGTAAGGTTCCCGAAGGTTCCCGCTGCGGGGTTATTGACTTCTACGACTATTTAGAAATGTCCCCGCTAGGGGGACACCGACTTCTACGACGATTTAGAAATGTCCCCGCTAGGGGGACACCGACCGCAAAGGGTTAAAATCCCATGAACAGAGTGTTTCACAACATGAGTGCAGAACTTCTGAATTAGATTCAGTATTAATTTTCTTGAATGTTAAGGTTGCCCGAAATATTGTTAATATGTACTATATAGTTTTTATAGCTTTCTATGAATATTTTAATTGAGATTAAATAAATAGAATGCCGGCGAACATTCGGATTTGCGGAAGAAGTATGTCGCAGAGAATCAAGATTATAATTTATATTATTATTTATAATATGTACTATATAGTTTTTAGGCGGCTATTTATAAGGCCAAGAATTCCAAAGAAAACTTCTTTATTCCAATTGTTCGAAACCTTATCGAAACGTTTCGTCGAACAATTGGAATAAAGAAGTTTTCTTTGAAATTCTCGGCTTATAAATAGCCGCCTAAAAACTATATAGTACATATTAGATTCAGTTTGCTAAAATTAGAAAAAAAGTTGATATAACAATACGCTCGATACGATCTTGTTTCCGAATTATATCAGTTTTTGTATTATTCCATTTTTCTACACATTTCGTTGTAAAATCGGAATTCCGTGTAATATTATTTCTATGTAACCCATCGTTTTCTATTCATCCCTGTATGAACGCGAATATTAATTATTCCTGTTTCCTAGAATTGCTAATAATTTTCCAAGCAATTATAAAAAACATGCTCGGAGTCGTGGGCCTTATAAGAGGCTGGGGCCAGGCGCCAGATCTCGCATGGAAAAGCTAACGATGTCAGTTTAAAAGGCGTTCGTTAGGAATGTTTGTGCAATATCGTTTCCATCGGACTCGTTACACCATACTACCGATCGGCCTCTCATTGCACGGTCTATACACGACCGGTTACTTCATGATTAGTGATCTCGATTTGCGGCCGAGGCAATCGATACACCGGCATACCTTCCACAGTTCTTTGCTTTCTCGGTGGCTGTTTTTATCCGCCTTATCGCAGCGCCATTTTATTATGTATGTAGAGGGCGGATGTTTGAGCGGGTCATTTGAAAGTGGCGTAAGTCCACTTCTCCAAGAAGTCAAGTTAACGTTTATAATAAAGTATAGCTTGCCTTATCCGAACATAAGATGAAGGTTCGTATAAAAATACAATGTGTGGAGAACTCTAAGAATGTGTGCATACCACTTGTTTGTTAAAATCGTGTAAACAAACAAAGTTCTACGTGGTTTTTGTTCAAACTCCCTGCTGTACGAATAGTTTTGAATTCACTGTATGAATTTCAGCTTTTTATGAATATTTTAATTGAGATTAAATAAATAGAATGCGGGGGGAAATTCGGATTTGCGGAAGAAGTATGTCGCGGAGAATCAAGATTATAATTTATATTATTATTTATAATATGTACTATATAGTTTTTAGGCGGCTATTTATAAGGCCAAGGATTTCAAAGAAAACTTCTTTATTCCAATTGTTCGACGAAACGTTTCGATAAGGTTTCGAACAATTGGAATAACAATTGGATAAGGGAGGCTCTATTGTAGTTACACCAATAGTTTTGTAAGTATTCAAATGTTAACTTGATTTTTTTGAAAATGAACTTACGACACTTTTAAAGTAAACCACTCATTTGAGCCACTGAAAGCCAAAGTACAGGTGCCTTTTTTAAAAAATCAGTTTCCGTTTCCGTTTCGAAAACAATTATTTCAAATTCGATATAAACCTTAAAACAGCTGTATTTAATTCGGAAAACTAGAAAATTATTAAAATTATTAAAATTATTAAAATTATTAAAATTATTAAAATTATTAAAATTATTAAAAGTATTAAAATTACTAAAATTATTAAAATTATTAAAATTATTAAAATTATTAAAAGTATTAAAATTACTAAAATTACTATATAAAATTATTAAAATTATTAAAATTATTAAAATTACTATATAAAATTATTAAAATTATTAAAATTATTAAAATTACTATATAAAATTATTAAAATTATTAAAATTATTAAAATTACTATATAAAATTATTAAAATTACTATATAAAATTATTAAAATTATTAAAATTATTAAAATTATTAAAATTATTAAAATTTCTAAAATTACTATATAAAATTATTAAAATTACTAAAATTACTATATAAAATTATTAAAATTACTATATAAAATCATTATTCATTGCAATATACACCTTATCTACCAATTAAAAAAAACAATTGCATTTAATTCAGAATTCTAAAGAAATTATTAAAACAATCCCGATCTTATTTTGCGCGTAAGAATCCTAAACAGTGGCGGCACTGTGCGTTCTCGGGGTTTCTGGTTGGTTTCACATCTCAGGATTTCCTGTTTCCTGCATCGTCGTGGATGACCCCTTCTTAAAGTATGGCAGAATTGCAGTTGCACGCTGCTATTGCAGTTGCAATATGCAACTCCGCTATGCTCGCAAGCCGTAGCCATGCAATATCAGTTCGAAGAAACTACGACCGGCGGATATTCTCAGGAAAATCACGATAAAAAAATTTGATAATCGTTTACTGAAAAGGCGAGTTTGTCAGCTGTGTTTAAGATTTTTCAACGAGATTACGAAGAGACGTAGTATAGATACAACTAATTCTATAGCACACCATTTTTAAGTGCAATGGTACACGCGTTTTACAAAAAAGGGTTTGTAAACGCGATTTCCATGCGTTTAGGCATCTCTCGCTGTACAACGCGAAGCTAGCGGAGGTCGGGTGCGCGCGCATTGAGCCGGGAGCGCTATGCTCTCCGCTGACTTCACGTTGTACAGCGAAAGATGCATGAATGGATGGAAATCGCGTCTAATTTAAAGTACAATTTAAAGGCATTTCAGGTAAACATTAAACTTTGTTTTCCTTGAAAAACCTTGATAATCGACAATAAATAATTAAACCCTATTATTACTAACAGTTTACGGAAATAATATAATTTAAAGAAATATATTATTCTGTAATTTAAAGTACAATTTAAAGACATTTCAGGTAAACATCAAACTCTTTTTCCCTCAAAAAACCTTGATAATCGACAATAAATAATTAAACCCTACTATTACTAACAAATTACTGAAACAATATCGTTTAAAAAAATATATATATATATCATTCTGTAATTTAAAGTACAATTTAAAGACATTTCAGGTAAACATGATAAACATGAAACTAAGAAACAAAACACTTAGTAATTTAAGTTTCTTAAAACGGAAATTTTCGAAATACGAAAACGATACGCAAACAAGAAACACGAGTGGATACAAAGAAGGAAGCTAATTAAAATAAACATTTCTCTGAAAGCGGAGCTGAACGAGAGGAACTTCTTTCAGGGTGTTCTAATGGAATAGAAAAGAAGTGATAAAACTGTGCGGGGGAGGGAGGGGGAGTGGAATGGGAATGGGAGGGGGAGGGGGCGACAGTAGGAAACATAAGATGGCACTTTTCTGCAATCATAAAGCTCCCATTCAACGCCTTCCTCCTTTGAAGCATTGCACACAGCAGTCGGCACTGAGTAGTAATTAGCAGATTAGTTAATGAATTGCTTGGCTCTACGCCGCCGAGTGGAAGTTTATCGACGCTTGGGAAATTGCTGCGTAGGACGTAAACGAATTCAGGGAATTTTACGTTTTTACGTTTTTACGTTTCTACGTTGATCGTACGATTTCCGCGTATCCAACTTCACGCGGTGAACGAAATCGATTGGTAACCCCGATCTACGTGCTTTCTTTTGCGCGGTCGTTTAGGTGATTTTTATTCGTTTTATAGCTTTTCCTCGATCGTTGTAATTAGTATAGGTTTTGGACTTGAAATTCGTACTTTTGGAGATCGTATTCACGTTTTTGCACTCGAAATTAACCATTTTGGAGATCACATTCACTTTTTAAGGGTATTCACGTTTTTGCACTCGAAATTAACCTTTTTTGTAGATCAAATTCACGTTTTTGCACTCGAAATTAAACATTTTAGAGATGATAGTCAGGTTTTTGCACTCGAAATTAACCATTTTGGGGATCATATTTACCTCTTTGCACTGAAAATTAACCTTTTTGCAGATTATATTTACCTTTTTGCACTCGAAATTAACCTTTTTGCACTCGAAATTAACCATTTTGGAGATCATATTCACTTTTTTGCACTCGAAATTAACCATTTTGGAGATCACATTCACTTTTTAAGGGTACTCACGTTTTTGCACTCGAAATTATCCATTTTGGAGATCATATTTACCTTTTTGCACTCGAAATTAACCATTTTGCAGATCATGTTCACTTTTTTGCACTCGAAATTAACTATTTTGGAGATCATATTCACGCTTTTGCACTCGAAATTAACCATTTAGCTAATTATATTTACCTTTTTGCACTCGAAATTAACCATTTTGGAGATCACATTCACTTTTTAAGGGTACTCACGTTTTTGCACTCGAAATTAACCATTTTCGAGATCATATTCAATTTTTGCACTCGAAATTAACCATTTTGGAGATCATATTTACCTTTTGGCACTCGAAATTAACCACTTTGAAGATCATATTCACGTTTTACCACTCGAAATTAATCATTTTGCTGATCAAGCTTTTCTACAAATCGGATATAACGCGGTTCCAATATAACGCGGTTCCAATATAACGCGGTTCCAATATAACGCGGTTCCAAATTAAATTATACTTATATTTGAAAAAGAAATGCGATCCATAATTATTTAAAGAAACTATTAATTAGTCAGAATATTTACTCGAATAAATAAGATTTCATATGAAATAAGTAATCATTCTATTATCCGAAATTCCCTTATCCGAACGTTTTTGTCTTCCTATTAATTCGGATAATGGAGGCTCTACTTTATGTTTGAAGTTATTCACTTGATACTTGAAGTTAGACCGTTCGTCCAAATTCCTGGAAACCGGGATACTTTCGGAGAACTTTGAATTCGTGGTCCGTCGACCGGAAACAGTTTTTACTTGCGAGTTCCGGGAAGATGTATCCGGTGACAATAAACGAGCAGGTATGTCGTGTACCAGCAGTGCGTTCGATGTTTAAGAATGCAGAACGGCATTGTTTTTAATAAGTCGGATTAACTCTGACCTTCCGGAATGAAGCAATCAACTGGAAAAGTGGAACGGGAACACGGATGAGAATTAATGTTCCGGATCGAAATTCATTGGACCTGTGAAAGAGAGAGGTAAAGGATGAAGGAAATGCACGGAGGTGATTGGCTGGGGTCAAAGAGATGGTCGGCTGATTCACACCCTGGGGGAAGAGTTTCTTTGGACGTGTTTTATGGAGGAAGATTTTGTAGAATGAATTTTAGTTAATTGAATTCATCTTCGTGTTTGGGCAAATGGAGGACATTTGTTCGGTGATTGTTTGGTTGACAATGCTTGGAAGAAGATTGTGAAGAGTCACTGTCGAGTCACGCTCGACATAAGACTTGGTGGAATTAAATGTGATGTCGATTCACTTTCGACATAAGACTTGCTAAAAGTAAATCTGATGTCGAGTTACACTCGACATAAAACTTGCTGGAATTAAATGTGATGTCGAGTCACACTCGACTTGAGACTTGCTAAACCAAATGTGATGTCGATTCACTTTCGACATAAGACTTGCTAAAAGTAAATCTGATGTCGAGTTACACTCGACATAAAACTTGCTGGAATTAAATGTGATGTCGAGTCACACTCGACTTGAGACTTGCTGGAATTAAATTTTGATGTCGAGTCACACTCGACATGAGACTTGCTAAAACCAAATCTGATGTCGAGTCACATTCGACATAAGACTTGCTAAAACTAAATCTGATGTCGAGTCGCACTCGACATGAGACTTGCTGGAATTAAACCTGTTTGCGAGTCACATTCGACTTGCTAAAATTAAATCTGACGTCGAGTGACACTCGACATAAGACTTGCTAGAATTAAATTTGACGTCGAGTCACACTCGACATGAGACTTGCTGAAACTAACTCTGATGTCGACTCACATTCGACATAAGACTTGTTAAAACCAAATCTGACGTCGAGTCACATTCGACATAAAACTTGCTAAAACCAAATCTGATGTCGAGTCACACTCGACATAAAACTTGTTAAAACCAAATCTGACGTCGAGTCACACTCGACATAAGACTTGCTAAAACCAAATCTGACGTCGAGTCACACTCGACATAAGACTTGCTGAAACCAAATCTGATGTCAAGTCACACTCGACATAAAACTTGTTAAAACCAAATCAGACGTCAAGTCACACTCGACATAAAACTTGCTAAAACCAAATCTGATGTCGAGTCACATTCGACATACGACTTGCTGCAACGAAAAGGTTCCGAAAGGTTGATCAATCAATATAAAAGAATTTCGAAATGTTAAAATCACTCGTATGAAAAAATCTCACGCGTAACGGAAGTGTCATTCGTTAAACCTGAGAGCTGCACTTCACTGAAAGCGACGATTTCACTCACAATTAACGCACAAACGAAGACTCACGCTGCGCAGAGAAATTCTGAGTCACTTAACTGTTCTCGGATCGTCTGCGTCACCGCACTTAATACGGTCTTTCTCCGATTTATAATGAAAAAAAACCACGATTCTGAAATTGATATTTGATTTCCACGCAATCGCGATTTTCCCACGGCATCAGGATTAAAGTCCTGCTCCGATTTCCAGATAAAATATGATTAATTAATCCGATTCCACGTTTCAGAAGATTTAATCATAATCGGGGAAAACTTATTAATCATATTCGACAAAGAGTCATTCTTGTAAATAACTTTATAAGAACAGTAGATATAATAATATTTTATCGACGAACGTAGACATTTTTTAATTGGATTCCTTTTTTTAATTAGAAACAATTTAAAGGAAACTCATAAAAAAGATGATTCCGCTGAGGAAACGGTGAATCATTATTGGTGGAAGTCTTACGACGCCATTTTCTCCTGATGGAGCAACACCATCCGCGTGAATATTAAATTCTTTCACCGACAAAGGGCCCAGTGTTCAATGCGCCGCGCATGCGCACTAACCATGCGCTCGCTATAAACCAATAAATGTCGTAACTAGGTTAACGGCCCAACCAACCAGCGATCAAAACGATTCAGATGATCGACGATTATTTCTCTTTGAATGGAAACCAGCGAAAAACTAATAACGGCGATAACCTTAAACTTGAACAATTTGTTACGTAACTGCTTTGTATACTGGATTACGGCGTTTTACAAAAAAGGGGTGGAAATTAGACGCGATTTCCATAGATTTACGCATCTTTCGCGGTGCAACGTGAAGTTAGCGGAACGCATAACGCTCCTGGCTCGCTGCGCGCGCAGCCGTACGCCGCTAACTTCACGGCGTACGGTGAAAGATGCATAAATGTATGGGAATCGCGTTTAATTTTAAACTATAATTGTGTGCTATGGAATTAGTTGTGCATGGAATAATATAATAATTAATATAATAATAATATTTATATATTTAATATAATAATAATTAATATAATAATTATAGCGGTTCCGATTTAACGCGGTTCCACTATAACGCGCTTCGGATATTACGCGTTTCAAATATAACGCGCTTCCAATATAACGCGGTTCTGATATAACGCGGTTCCACTATAACGCGCTTCGGATATAACGCGGTTTCGATATAACGCGGTTCCAATATAACGCGATTCCGATATTACGCGCTTCAAATATAACGCGCTTCCAATATAACGCGGTTCTGATATAACGCGGTTCCACTATAACGCGCTTCGGATATAACCCGGTTTCGATATAACGCGGTTCCAATATAACGCGATTCCGATATTACGCGCTTGAAATATAACGCGGCTCCGATATAACGCGGTTCCGATATTACGCGCTTCAAATATAACGCGCTTCTGATATAACGCGGTTCCACTATAACGCGCTTCGGATATAACGCGGTTTCGATATAACGCGGTTTCGATATAACGCGGTTCCAATATAACGCGATTCCGATATTACGCGCTTCAAATATAACGCGCTTCCAATATAACGCGGTTCTGATATAACGCGGTTCCACTATAACGCGCTTCGGATATAACGCGGTTTCGATATAACGCGGTTCCAATATAACGCGATTCCGATATTACGCGCTTGAAATATAACGCGGCTCCGATATAACGCGGTTCCAATATAACGCGATTCCGATATTACGCGCGTCAAATATGCATGGAATAATGTAATAATTATTATTGTTTATGAATATCATACGTAATATAATAATTCCTATGCACCCTACGTAGCCATAAAATTGTTATTAACAAATTCGTATTTAATACAGAATACTTGAAAATTCTATTTCTTCGGAGATATTTCATTCGCTGGCATTCATATATTTTCATCCTAAGAAAACGTTCCTTTGTTACGTAATTCGGCGAAGCGTATACTTTGTTGGCGCATATTTCTTCAGTGAGAAACGTACACCAGTGTTTCTCAACTTATTTGTCGCAAAAGAGCAGCTGCTTAACGTCAAAACAAGAAATCAATGAAATGATTTTAAACGCATTCTAAAATGATTTATAATATAAACATTTAGATCGCGGTACAATTGCAAACAATATTGGTTGGTTCCCGCGGCAGAAGTTTGAGAAACGGTGGTATATAATATACAAAAAGTATTTACGTCAATGACGCATACTGCTTTATAAATATTCGATCGTCAATACGTAGATTAATCAAAAGGATTGTTGGTGTTAGAACAATACGGAATAATGTAACGACTACATTATGAGCTAGTCTTCGATTCCTTGTTATTTCATTCCGAACAATAACGAAACAATATGTTTCGGCTAACTCGTGCTTGGAATCATTAGTTGCATATATATTGCACTATAACGCGGTTCCAATATAATGCGCTTCGGATATTACGCGGTTCTGATATAACGCGGTTCCACTATAACGCGCTTCGGATATAACGCGATTCCGATATTACGCGCTTGAAATATAACGCGGTTCCGATATAACGCGGTTCCAATATAACGCGGTTCCGATATTACGCGCTTCAAATATAACGCGGTTCCGATATAACGCGCTTCGGATATAACGCGGTTCCAATATAACGCGGTTCCAATATAACGCGGTTCCAATATAAGGCGGTTGCAATACAACGCGCTTCCAATATAACGCGGTTCCACTATAACGCGCTTCGGATATTAGACGTTTCGGATATAACGCGGTTCCGATTTAACGCGGTTCCACTATAACGCGCTTCGGATATTACGCGCTTCCAATATAACGTGGTTCCAATATAACGCGGTTCGGATATAACGCGGTTCCGATTTAACGCGGTTCCACTATAACGCGCTTCGGATATTACGCGCTTCCAATATAACGTGGTTCCCATATAACGCGGTTCTGATATAACGCGGTTCCACTATAACGCGGTTTCGATATAACGCGGTTCCGATATAACGCGCTTCAAATATAACGCGGTTCCGATATAACGCGCTTCGGATATAACGCGGTTCCAATATAACGCGGTTCCAATATAACGCGGTTCCGATATTACGCGCTTCAAATATAACGCGGTTCCAATATAAGGCGGTTCCAATACAACGCGCTTCCAATATAACGCGCTTCGGATATAGCGCGGTTCCAGTATAACGCGCTTCGGATATAACGCGGTTCCGATTTAACGCGGTTCCACTATAACGCGCTTCGGATATTACGCGCTTCAAATATAACGCGCTTCCAATATAACGTGGTCCCACTATAACGCGCTTCGGATATAACGCGGTTCCACTATAACGCGCTTCGGATATAACGCGGTTTCGATATAACGCGGTTCCAATATAACGCGGTTCCGAGATAAAGCGGTTCCAATACAACGCGCTTCCAATACAACGCGCTTCCAATACAACGCGCTTCCAATATAACGCGCTTCGGATATAGCGCGGTTCCAATATAACGCGCTTCGAATATAACAATATGTTTCAGCTACCTCGTGCGTGGAATCATTAGTCGCATATCAAATATAGAGCAGAGTTTTTCAAGCCATGTGTCGCGGCCCAATGTTAGGTTAGGTCGCGTTCCATTTTTAATGGCTCGCGAAATGATAGCTGCTGCCATGCGCCAAAGCGGGAAACCGGTGAAATGATTTTAGGCGTCTTCGAGAGTGCTTTATGATATAAACATTTCAGTCGCGGTACCGTTACAAACAAATGTAGCGGGTCGTGTGGTAAGAACGTTGAGAAACACTGATATGTACAACCCCTTCCTAATCCCCGATGCAAATAGAATGGAGAGGGATTACCTATTACGTAAACTTTCCAGATCCTACACCTTTCGAGGGTGCAAGCCGCAGGTGCGAAAGAATCCTCTGAATAAATAAAACCGCAGACGAGGAATGCGCAGATTCCCAGCGCAGACTCCCAGCATCCCTTTCGCGCTAAAACACCAATTCAATATGCAGCTCCGATTAAAACATACCCAACATTTTAAGGTTAGAAATACACCGTGTTTTTCCACATGATTCTTTAACAAGTGTTACTCACAGTTGCACGTTCCTTTAACACATTTCATTCACATTTACACGGAGTTTCACACGCTTCATGTTTTACTTCATCAAAGAATTTATTAAATATATTATCCTTTCTATTTCTTTCATCAAATAAATATATTATTTCGCCTTACTTTGTCTGGAAATATTCACGATTTCTTTCGTACGGAAACAAAGTTCGACTTTCTTTTTCTTTCGTTCTGAATAATAACGAAACAATGTTAAGTCACGAATCGTACCAACATGAAGCGGGAAAACTGAGTATTATGATCAATCATCATTTTTACGATTTTACACGTCACGTGTAAATTAATATCTTATACAAGTCAGGGGTGCCCTTTCCGGGAAGATGTATTAGGTTCCAAGAAAAGTCCCTTTTTTGAGAGGTCCCGAAATTCCTGGTAGATCTTTGATCTCGACACATTTAATCTTGCGAGGAATTCAGCACGAGGAACCTGTTTTTTTTCTCAGGTTTTTACGGGTTCTTTCGTTTCCGGACCCACGTCAATTACGTCCCGGGTCGAAGATTTTTTGGAATTTTCTCGACCCGCCTTCGAACAGGTGAGACTCGCATTCTTAAAAAAGGGAAACATTAACGACGTATGATTCTCGTGGGAAGAAAGAATGGACATCGATTTGATGCAACATAATTCTATGTCATTAAATAGATAATACAGAAGAAACATTCATTAACGACGTTTTCGCCATTTTCTTTTTTCGTAATAATTTAACAAACTTACTATCGTGAAGCAAATTATAAAATATCTTGTCCATAAAATGGAACGGGATACTTTCCTTTGGGTACATCTGTAGGTCGATGTACGTTGATATTATAAGATAGAAGAGTCGTACAAATGTCGTATATTTGATTCTATATTAATTATACATTTCGCTTAATACGCGATTCGTCGAAGTATCCCCCTTTTTTCATTATTACTATTTCACATATTTTTGACATACCCCGACAAGTTTGTGTAATGTTTCTTGCTGCATTGTTCGCCAACCTTCTTGTAGTAAAGTCATTTCTTGCGGGGAAACTAAAAACCGACCGATAGCAATAAACGGAGCCGAGCGATTTTGAAGGTTACAAAATCTTATTACACCCAGGTGCCGATACAATATGTGTCTGCATGGCAAGAACATAGTTTAATATTAATGGTGCAATTATAAAATGGACAAAGGTTTTATATTTTATTTACGGGGAAAAGGTGTATTTTTTAATCGATGTACGATGCAGTCAGCCTTTCATCGGGTGTTCGAGTAAAAATATACAAGATTCACTGTAATTGCAGGTCATTAATGGCGCCAGAGTTCCTTTCTCTAGCGCGGTGACCTTGCTGTCTGATCCGACAGAAAAATTTCATTTGATTTCTCTACTTGCGTTTCCGAGTAATGAAGATTCTGGAGGACGCGTTTTACATGGCTTACGTTGTTCCTTGGAACTTTTTTATGGAATCCGTAGAAATCGCGGAAGATGTTGCTATCGTAATTTTGTAAATATTACAAATTTCCCGAATATTAGCGATGTATTTCATTCGAGTTGTTAACGTCAACATGTTCAAAATTGTCGAAAAGTAATGAAAATCGGCAAAGGGTTGATGACAATGAAATGATCCTAGCGGTGATTGAAAATCAAGAAACGCAGACACGTGGATGTTGAAATGGTATTTTAGAAACTGTCCAATGAAAGAGCTCCTTCGATTGGCGGGATTTCGAAAGCATCGGAAGACGATTAACGGAGAAAAGAGAGTGACAACGAAAAGCTAAGCACGACGTTAAGCCTTTATGGGTCTCCAGACCAGAAATACTTTCCTTAATGAAAGCGAACGCCTTATACGAGTATGTAATACCTATACGATCCTTTCGAATGACGCGCTTGCGCAATATCCGGCACAGAAACACCAATGAAAGCGTTCCACGATTTTTCCGTTCTCGCTCGATCCTCGGAAAAGAAAATCAGGAGGTGCTTGCTCGAAAATATATATTATATTGGGTTCACTCACCTCCAAATGTAAAGGGTTAAATATCCCAAAAGAAACTAACAAAATTCCAAGAAAGATTGGTTCAAAATAAAAATTGGTAAACTGAAACGAAGTTTTTCGACCTCGAAACCGCGTTATATTAAAACCGCCTTATATCGAAACCGCGTTATTTCGAAACCGCGTTATATCAAAACCGTGTTACATTGAAACCGCGTTACATCGGAACCGCGTTATATGGGAACCGCGTTATATGGGAATCGCGTTATATTGGAACCGCGTTTTATGGCAACCGCGTTTTATGGCAACCGCGTTACATTGGAACCGCGTTATATCGGGACCGCGTTATATCGGGACCGCGTTATATCGGAACCGCGTTATATCGGAACCGCGTTACATCGGAACCGCGTTATATCGGAACCGCGTTATACCGGACCCGCCTTACATCGGAACCGCGTTATATCGGAACCGCGTTATATCGGAACCGCGTTATATCGGAACCGCGTTATATCGGAACCGCGTTATATCGGAACCGCGTTATATCGGAACCGCCTTACATCGGAACCGCGTTACATCGGAACCGCGTTATTTCGAAACCGCGTTAAATCGAAACCGCGTTAAATCAAAACCGCCTTATATCGAAACCGCGCTATTTCGAAACCGCGTTATAACCAAACCGTATTATATCGAAACCGCGTTATATCAAAACCGCCTTATATCGAAACCGCGTTATTTCGAAACCGCGTTAAATCGAAACCGCGTTATATCAAAACCGCCTTATATCGAAACCGCGTTATTTCGAAACCGCGTTAAATCGAAACCGCGTTATATCAAAACCGCCTTATATCGAAACCGCGTTATTTCGAAACCGCGTTATATCCAAACCGTATTATATCGAAACCGCGTTAAATCGAAACCGCGTTATATCCAAACCGTATTATATCGAAACAACGTTTTACCAAAACCTCGTTATTTCAAAACCGCGTTTCATCCAAACCGCGTTATACCAGAACCGCGTTATACCGAAATATCCCAAAAGAAACTAACAAAATTCCAAGAAAGATTCATTCAAAATAAAAATATGTAAACTGAAACGAAGTTGTTATTATTTATGAACCGTCTGAGATGCATCTGTATTTCGATTAAACAAATATTATCTTGCGAAAGATACTTCAATTTAAACTTCACCCTCAAAATCCACCATTTCGTATAAAACGACTTAATAGTTTGTGATTTTTACCTAAAACAACGAGATTATCCAATGCTTTGGGGTGGGCGGTTAAGAATGTGGCGAAAAAAGGCGAGATAAGAATCACGGAAATTGGTCCAGAGGGATCAGGAAACCGGCCTACCTGCATTCTAACCTAAAAACCACGTGTGGTTTCTCCGCGCTTTCATCTGTTTTGTCGAAATCCCCGAGAGATAAGTTTAAGGACACGAGATGTTACGACTATTCCCGGAATATCAAGAATTCCTTCTATCTTTGCTTCCAGAAACCGAAGATCCAAAGCAGTGATAAATGAAATTGCTTTCTTTACACGTTTTAAGATAACCATCGCGTTTGTTTAGATGTCTGCACTTTTCTTACGCAACTCAACCAGCATCCTTAATGGACTTAATGTGTAGCCACTTAACACATTGTTGGCCGGTCATTTTATGCAAAAACTTCAACGTGTCAAATTTAAAGTTAAATTTAATACATACATTGATTGTGTCAGATTTGTTTTGACATGCAAACAAATTGTGAGAATGTAAGAAACGTTATTAATAACTGGTTAAAACTACCACTTGTTCCTTTCCGCCAAGAAAGTTGGCTTTGACGAAAAACTCAGGTTTTCATCAACAAAATTCCTGAAAACTCAGTTTTTCACCGATAAAACTCTTGAAAAAACTAAGAAAACCGAGTTTATCACCGATGAAACTCTATAAAAACTAAGAAAACTGAGTTTTTCACTGATAAAACTCTTGAAAAACTAAGAAAACTCAGATTTTCGCCGATGAAACCCTTGAAAACTCAGTTTATCAGCGAAAAAACTCATGAAAACTCAGTTTTTCGTCGAAAAAACTCTTGAAAACTCAGTTTTTCAGCGAAAAAACTCATGAAAATCTCATGAAAACTCAGTTTTGTCCGCGAAAAACTCTTGAAAATTTCATGAAAACTCAGTTTTTCCTCGAAAAACTCTTGAAAAACCCATGAAAACTCAGTTTTTCACCGATGAAACTGTTTAAAAACTACTTAACCCCTTCGCCTACAACATCGTGTGATACTGGTGATAAGAAAAACGGGCTTCTGCACACTCAGAACGACTCCGCACTACAAGAAAGTTGTGCAACGTGAAGTTAGCTCAATACGAACCTAACGAAGCTACGTTCCGTGTAGTTACATTACGCGTAGGTTATCATTTTTAAAACTGCTATTTGCAAGGAAGTTTGACTTTGATAAAAAAGATGGTAATCTGAAGGAAACTTCCCATCCGACATCCTTCATTTTTTGGAGAGTCGTAGATGAAATATGAAGCCAAAAAAATTGGTCAAATAAAATTGCTTTATAGAATGTCCAGAATATTTGAATTTTCGGTTCAAAATCCGCTTCAACTTTTTCCGTATTTAATGTGAAGTCCACGGGGACAGTTTAATGAATGCAGCATATTATCGTTACTTTCACCGCTCATTTATTCAGAATCGACAAGGAATTCAACCGATTTTCATATCTGGGTTAATTTAGATAAACCTTCTGCTGATGTCAATGTATCTCGTAGAATGTTCGTTATGGTTTTTTAATGTCGAACAAGTCAGGAAGGAAGCAATCAATTACTGAGGATGAGCTGGTAAAACTTCGCGAAACAGCGAAGATCGCGAGTATCTTTCACCGAAATAAACGAACGTTTCATGGAAACAGGAATCTTTCTCACGTCGTTAATGCCAGCTTACATTTCGCCGAATTCGTAAGAAATTATGTGTACAGGTAACCCTTGTATAACGCGGGAGGTACGTTTCGGAGAAAGATTGAGTTATGTGGGAGTCAGATTCCACACTCGCGTTGTATAAGTGCTGCGTTATATGAGAATTCGCACAATTTGTGAACCGCGTTATATCGAAACCGTGTTATATCGAAACCGCGTTATATCAAAACCGCGTTACATCGAAACCGCGTTATATCAAAACCGCCTTATATCGAAACCGCGTTACTTCGAAACCGCGTTACATCGAAACCGCGTTATATCAAAACCGGGTTACATTGGAACCGCGTTACATCGGGACCGCATTATATCGGACCCGCCTAACATCGGAACCGCGTTACATCGGAACCGCGTTATATCGGAACCGCGTTACATTGGAACCGCGTTATATCGGACCCGCCTTACATCGGAACCGCCTTACATCGGACCCGCCTTACATCGGAACCGCCTTATATCGGAACCGCGTTATATCGGAACCGCGTTACATCGGACCCGCGTTACATCGGAACCGCGTTATATCGGACCCGCCTTACATCGGAACCGTGTTATATCGGAACCGCGTTATATCGGACCCGCCTTACATCGGAACCGCGTTATATCGGAACCGCGTTATATCGGACCCGCCTTACATCGGAACCGTGTTATATCGGAACCGCGTTATATCGGAACCGCGTTATATCGGAACCGCGTTATATCGTACCCGCCTTACATCGGAACCGCGTTATATCGGACCCGCCTTAAATCGGAACCGCGTTATATCGGAACCGCGTTACACTCGAACCGCGTTAAATTGAAACCGCGTTATATCAAAACCGCCTTATATCGAAACCGCGTTATTTCGAAACCGCGTTATATCGGAACCGCGCTATATCCGAAGCGCGTTATATTGGAACCGCGTTGTATTGGAACCGCCTTATATTGGAACCGCGTTATATCGGAACCGCGTTATTTCGAAACCACGTTATATCCAAACCGCGTTATATCAAAACCGCCTTATATCGAAACCGCGGTATTTCGAAACCGCGTTATATCGAAACCGCGTTATTTCGAAACCGCGTTATATCCAAAGCGCGTTTCATCCAAACCGCGTTATATCGGAACCGCCATATACCGAAACAGCGTTGTATCGAAACCGCGTTACATATATGGAAACCGCATTCACCGAAACCGCGCTGTATAAGTACCGCCTTGTACGAGGGTTACCTGTACATCCTTTAATAATATTGTAATACTGTTATATTATTACGATATTTTATTATTATTCATCATACTAATGCTAAGAAGAATTAATTAGATTATCTATTTATTTATTGCTGATATATCCTCAGAAAACTCAGAAATATCAGGTTTATTAAAAAATAAAATAAAATTTTTAAATAATGCTTCTAAACAAAATTTTAATCGTCTAAAGGAAGAAGAAATAGGGTGACAACATATTCATTCATTGTTGATAAAAACACTCAGCAATATCAGGTTTATTAGACGATTAAAATGAATTAGAATTTAAAACCACTAAAAAGAAATCTATCTCCGCACCGGGATTGTAATTAATTCATAACGTCCTTCGTAAAAAAGCAAAGCGCATTCAAGTACACCGTGAAAAGAAACAGAGCGGCGAAAACCAAGAATGCAAAAACATTGAAGTAATTTAATCGCGTTCCATTGAATAACACAAACACCGCACGATGATTCGCGTGCTATTTTCTTTATACTCCGCAATTAAGCTGGTGATTATGAAAGCCGCATAAGTCACTTTTGATTTATGCCACTTGAAAATATGATTTCTCTTGCGATATAGTCATCAAGCACAAAAGCATCTTTTCATTTTGTAAATTGATTAATAAATCGATTTCATTTTAAATTTGTGCAATTTTACATTATCAATGCAATCGAATGATTTTCGTGGTATTAATTATATGTATAATTTATTCTAAATGTATATGATTATATATATATATATATATTAAAGCGGGGGCCGGTTAAAGTGGAGATCGGTTAAAGCGGGGGCCGATTAAAACGGAGGACGATTAAAGCGGGGGCCGGTTAAAGTGGAGATCGGTTAAAGCGGAGACCGGTTAAAGCGGGGGCCGGTTCAAGCGGAGGTCGATTAAAGCGGAGATCGGTTAAAGTGGAGATCGGTTAAAGCGGGGGCCGATTAAAACGGAGGTCGGTTAAAACGGAGACCGGTTAAAGCGAGGGCCGGTTAAATTTGAGATCGGTTAAAGCGGGGGCCGGTTAAAGTGGAGATCGGTTAAAACGGAGACCGGTTAAAGCGAGGGCCGGTTAAATTTGAGATCGGTTAAAGCGGGGGCCGGTTAAAGTGGAGATCGGTTAAAACGGAGACCGGTTAAAGCGGAGGCCGGTTAAAGCGGAGACCGGTTAAAGTGGAGATCGGTTAAAACGGAGACCGGTTAAAGCAGGGGCCGGTTAAAGCAGGGACCGGTTAAAGCGAAGGTTGGTTAAAACGAATGCCGGTGAAAGCCGAGGCCGATATACATATATCGATCTTACTACATATTAATATATTAATAGAAACACACACATATCGAGAATTAAATATATCAAAAATGATTTGATTCTGGAATCTCGTACTTATTCATAATCCATCAAATTAGACTTAAGCCGCTTTCATAATCACCAGAAACAATTAAAACTTGCTATCATACCAATTTCACTAAGCGACGATGAGTCACGTGCTCGTTAAATTCATCAGTAAAGCCAACGTTATCGGTGTCCAGTGACAAACAGGAAGTAAATCGTGCAACTCACCGATATTCCCAAGGTTGGCAACTCGATGACCCAATTTTCTCAATTTCGCACGAGTGATTCAACCCTCGTTCGGAGATTACACGCGTCTCTCGCTAATTCTATTATGTAATTGGACACGAGATATCATTGGACGCGTTTCCGAGTTTATTGTGTCACCAAGGCGATTTTCATGGCGAGGCACGTTTCCGGAAGAGGAACGCGTTTTGACCCGGTGTTTTATTACATCAACTGTCCCATTTTTGATGCTGATTTTCATTCACTTTAACTCAAATTTATGAGACAAAAGTATTAACACTTTTTCTATCGCGCTTTTATGTATACCTTTTTCCCCAAAAGGTGTCTTTTCACACAATTGCATATGGATGTAAATAACTGGTGAAATAATAATTAAAAAGTACTGCTAAATTAATTTCAGAATCATTATAGGAAAAGTTACAAAGTCAATCGCGGAAAAATGATTAAAGTTTCAAAGTCATTTTAAGATATAATTTTAAAAGGTGTCTTTTCACGCCTTTGATAGAAATAGTGTTAAGATGTCGCAACGATAATAATATCGTTAATATATGATGTTAAAGTAAATAATATCGGAGTCTGTTAGAACATTGTATTTTATTACAGGGAATCTAGATTAAGTAAAACCGATATCCTATTCACACTCTTCTTTATCTACAGTCGTACCAACTTTACAGATTCAGGAATTCCGCGTTGCAAACGGTGCACGTGATAATCTTGATATCAGGAAAGCAATTCGACGATGTTCTTCAACACGTTGATTGTCGGCAGGAATTTATGATAAACGATAGTTAAAGAAATCAGTAATTTTTAAAAAGCACTAATTGAAGCATAAGTTTGAGAGCTTTGGAAACTATGATTATCAGTGCTGTTATTTCACTTATTTAAGTTTACCTTACTTTTTGGACGTAATAATACGTCGGCTTTGAGACAATGTGCTGCAGTTTTTTCTGGAATTGGCAACGGAAATTTGATTCGCGGAAAAACGTGACGAAAATATGGCCGATTACAGGGGGAGCCGGTTAAAGCGGGGGCCGGTTAATGCGAGGGACGGTTGAAGCGAGGGCCGTTTAAAGCGGGGGCCGATTTTGAGCGGGAGCCGGTTAAAACGGGAGCCGTTTAAAGCAGAGCCGGTTAAAGCGGAGGTCGGTTAAGGCGGATGACTATTAAAGAGAGGCCGGTTAAAACGAAGACCGGTTAAAGCGCTGGCTGATCAAAGTGGGGGCCGGTAAAGAAGAGGCCGACTAAGGCGGGGGCCGGTAAAGCAGAGACCGATTAAACCGCGGCCGGTTGAAACGGAAGCTGATTAAGCGGTGGCCGGTTAAAGCGAGACCGGATAAGAAGAAGTCTACTACAATTGAAACGCTTCTTTGCAGATCCTCGCATGTTCCATAGAATCCTTTCATTACATCCATCATTATTTGAACGCAAAGCGACGTTTAAAAGACGAAAGTGTTCCCACTTTGCCCGAAGAAAGGAACCCGGTTTTCTTCATCTATCCATTATGCATAATAACCAGCGGCATTTTTGCGATATTGTGGCTCATTACAATAGTTCTACACGAAATCCCAGAAATAGTAAGAATTTCTAATTATTTTTGAAGCGCAAATCATTTTTGAAAAACGTTAATGTAAGCATTCCGGGTACCGGAGAGTAATCTATTGTTTTTTAATACTTAACTCGGCTATGCTTTCTGAAACAATTTCGCGCGGCGTAGCCTCAAAATTATCCGCTTAATTTATAACTTATAGTTTTTCAGAATTCTGGATAATTTTTAACTCATTCGGATGATTCTGTAGAAATAGGACTTTCGGAGATGTTGTGGAGGTAAATTTGGAGAGTAGAATTCTGTCGTACCGACAGATGGTAATTTGTTTTTTTCAAAAGGGAAATTATTCCATTTGCGAATCCTCTCTCAAGAATAATAAAAAACGATGGCGATCATCTAATAGAATAATGTTTAATATAAAAACATTAATCAAGTTTCATAAAACATGCGAAAAATGATGGATTACTTTCCGATACCCCTAAAATATGAATATAACTTTTACCCAATGCAATTTATATAGCTGATCAGAAATTATATAAATAATTTGGTGAAGTTTCGCAACGATTCTAATTAAAATAATTAATTATCTCCAAATTCCTGATAAGCTAAAGCCATTAATTAATTATACAAAAATCTGAAACGAAAACTAGAATTTAATTTGAATATTCAAAACTAAACGATGAGAATAGCGGTTTTTTCAGGATTATATTATTTAAATATGAATATTATCCGTATAGCCGTTGGCCGGATGTGCCATTTCCGCCATGTTGCTGCTCTTCGCTGGAATAATGGAGATGCGACACGCAGATATTTACATCGATCTCTCGAAAATCAGTGACGACGAACTGTTAACGCACCCCATTTTCGTTCATAATTTTGGGATGTGCATGTTGTCGATATTCTGCATGACCATTTATCTAGTACAGACTTGGACGCTCTTCGATTATTGGCTGATGGTGAGTGAAACGGAAACGGAAACGTAATCGGCATCAAATTTAATTTTACGAGGAAAGTTTGTCAGCTGTGTTTAAGATTTTTCAACAACATTTTCAAGAAACGTAGTAAAGACACAACAAATTCTATAGCACACGATTTTTAGGTGCGATGTTCCAAGCGTTTGTCAAAAAAAGGGTTTTTAATTAGACGCGATTTCCATACATTTATGCGTGGAAATACTGTACAATGTGAAGTTAGCGGGACGCATAACGCTGCGCGCGCACCCGACCTCCGCTAACTTCACGTTGTAGAGCGAAGATGCATTTGCACGGGGTCTCATTTCTGGGACAATAGAATCAAAATTGAAGCAGATATTTGAAAAATATCCTTATTTGTAGTCAAACAATTTTAGAGACAAAACGACAAGCTATTGTCTTGTGTTTTGAAATACCGGTAATCGACTTTTATGGCAGATTAGAAAACAAAGAAGTGCTGACGAAGGATCCGACGAGTCAGAAGTTTCCGAAACTAGCGCAGACAAAGATGCATTAAGAACTTTTGGATCTCGGTCGAAAATTTCGGGATATAAAAGAAGGGAAAAGGAAGGACCTGGAGAATTGCATCCGATTCCTTCGTTGGAAAAGTTCCCTTCACTTTCGTCGGTCCTTTCGAACACAGTAGGTGTCGCCAACCTATTAATTCTAACTTAAACCGTTTGAGTGCCACGGGCCTTTGCAAAAATACGGTCGCAAAATGCCAAACGGCGCAAGCGCACTCGTCTTTCGTGCAACTGCACTTCGTTTACTTCATCTTTACTCATCGATGTCGAGTACGTTTACTTCATTTTCGCCCCTTTTAATGTGCCAGATCGTACTTCAAACAAACGTATTCAAAAATGAGATTCATTAAATATTGGGGTTTTTGTCGCCTTTTAAAAACTTGAGGTGGAAGTTCCTTTCCACATCCGCTGCCATTTTTATGTGGAACAAAAGAAGCGCGATTGCGCCATCTGGCAGACAGTCGGTTAAAAGGAATATAATTTCGATAATAAAATCTACTTTTCACTGATTTTAATTACGTTAAAAAATAATGTTTTTTGATTTACGTACGGCTATTTGGTGTTATGATGATATTAATGTAATGATATAATTATTATTACCAACTCTTTCTTTAATTTTGTTATATTCCGTTGTGTTTTACGATTATTATTATGAATAGTTTGTAGCCAGATTTTATTAACATGAAAAACATACTTTTAGGCAATCGAGGATGAACCAGTAGTGTTATATTGTTGCTTCGTCGACTGCTATAATTACGTAAAAAGCCAATATGTTATGCAAAAGCCACTTCACGAGTTCCAAGTAATTCACGTTTTGTAATTTGGCAAAATTACTAATAAACATATAGAAAACTGTTTTCAATTATTTCAAACTTCCTGAATCCGAGTATACGGAAGTAAAATTCATTAACATTTTTTTCAAAAGCTCTTTCTTTGTATTTATTGCCGTAACTTTTTGTTATCCATTTATCGAAAAAGCCGTGATTTTGACATGAAAATGTTAGTTAATGAATTTTACCTGCATAACAATGATATTTGATCTTATTTGCAAGAATTGATTTCCATTTTTGAGATGGAACATGCCGATAAAGATGTGTTGTGACAATAAGTTGTTTTAACAACCTTCTGAAAATTGAATTACCGACATATAATAAGATTATTAATATCATCGCGCATTCTACGTGGATGGAAGCTAAAAAAAATACTAAACCAAGCACGGGGGTTTCCCGATTCCAGAAAAAAATTACCGACGAATTAAAAATCAACCACAGAGAAGATAAAAATAGACAAAGCACGCGAAATGCAATCTGTAATTCCACAGTTACCTTGTCGTAGGAGTCGGTAACGATTCTCGTGTCACTGGTGACGTTACCGACAAAATACATAAAATAGTTGTTTTTTATGTTTTTACTACCAAAAATGCAAAAATTAAACCAGCGATTATTTTGCAAAAACTCTTACATCCGTGAGCACACATATCACTCGATGCTCAAAAGGAACTTTATGGCAGATTTCATAGAATGCAAGAATAACAATTATCTGCTTACGATTTGGAAAATAATATTCATTTTATTACTCGATACGCTTAAATTCTGCTGAAGGAATAATTTAATTAGCTTAAATCACGTTTTATTAAGCAACTCAAACGAATATTAATTATTACGCCATATGGTCAAATTAAGTTATAAACAGCGAATAAGAATTAATATAGCGTTAATTAAACAACTTCAACTATCTATTTTATATTCGTAATTTTAGTTATTTTAATGAGATACGTGCCAAGTATACACAATTGTGCGTTATATTGTTAATTACTAGATTGTTATTCTAATTAATATTCATTTCTAATTAATATTCATTTCAATCGTTTAAACTAGCTATTATTTACTTAATTTATTTGTCTCTTTGAGTCACTTTGTTTTTATTCTTATTTTTAACCTGACTTATGCCACTCCCAAAATAGTAATAATTTCATTTTATTCTCACCATGATGATAACGTAGTGGCATATTTAATTAATAACTACGGAATAATGAAAAATATAGAACGCCACTTGGAGCCCTTGGTTCCTACGACCTTGGCGTCGTTTTAAAATGGCCGGGGCCAGGAATTCTGTTCGTACGGCACTGATATTTCCACCTGAATGAACTTTATCGAAACAAACCGAAAACAGCAGCACGCTGAAGGCACGTCGACATCAAAACATTGCGATTTCTTGGAATTCATGTACTTCTTACAATATTTAATGTAAAGTACAACGCGTCTTATCGATCGTATTCTGAGAGGACGCAAAATATATGCGAATTCTCGAAAATATTGTTAGAAACTCCGCTATTTTCCCAGTTTCTGAGCAAAGTATGCAATGATTTTCCATGATATCATTATTTACGAAGCTTGTGTCCTATTTTCAATAAGATTCCGTAGAAATATGAGATAAATATACACTTATTTGCAAGTTGGAAAACAATTCAATGTTGCAAACAATTCGAATGAGTTTATGAATATTCATTATTCGAGATTCGAGTACTCCAAGCAACAATTGAATGACGTTATTAATGACTCCGAATGTCATTAATTTGTTTAACGAACCGTCAAATTGCAAGATTCTGTATGAATGGATAAAATTCCTACGAATTCAAGTACTCCAAATGTTAATTAACATTTTAAGATCGTTGTATGAACAATCTTTATTCTACGTTCATACGCAATAATTTCAGCGAATAGGGTTAAGATGTAAGGCGTATTTATTAACGAGCTATGTATTATTTGTTAACTCGTTCGTCGCCCAGAAAATATTGAGGAACTCGTATCAGGCCACGCCTCGTAAAAGTAGAAGAATGAAAATAACGCAACGCGCTATTTCATATAGTTATTCGTTAACCAAGCTTTTTCCACTTATGCAAGTTTACTGTATGATAAAACCCTTTATTGGAGTTGTTATAATAAGTTTATGGTTCATAAAAATAATAAATTAAATTAAAGGCTCTAGGATTCGGCACCAATGGAGCGATTGCTGCCATTGAAACTGAAGGCCGACTGAAACTTTAGCTGTCACCCAGATGTGGGTGACATGGCGACGAACGTGTTAATAATTCGTTAATATTCATTATTTCAGAAATATTCACATACCTGACGTTACTGGACGGCGTTTGATGTGTGAGTGCGTAAGATAGCTCACACGTACGAGGGAATTAGGTGGGTTAGGTTAGTAGCGTCGACCTACGTGCCAACGCGCAGACTCCCCACTCCCGAGCATGCGCGTAGCGTATGCGCGGGGTAAGGTAAGGTCTCTCGCCCGTCGTTCCTCGAGTAGTGCGGACGTGTTTTCAGTGTGCTCCGATTTTTCGGTTTTTATTCCTCAAAATTTTTAGTTTTTCGTTTCGAAACGTGTTCTCACAAGTACCACGAAGCTTCCTCCGTTCGGGTTAGTACTTTTTTGGACAAATAAGTAGCAAATTTTCGAGTATTTTCACATAGCGTCACTTTTCTCGCGACGTACTTCGCAAGCTTCGTGGCGCCGCGATCTTCTACTGCGAATTTGCTCATATTTCTATCGATATAATATCAATTAGAGTTCGATCTTCGTAGATTGCGCGAAATTCATTGGGGATTTTCGTCGGGAAGAACGTTGTCAATCAACTACGCAGTTCAACGACGCGGTTTGCTTCGTATACCTTCGTGACCTTTCAAAGTCAAATCTTGTCTGCGGCGCAACTACGCTCAACACGTGTTCTCTCCTCCTCTCTCGGAATGAAACTTTCGATTCCAATATGATTTCTGATAATTCACTTGCATATTTCTTGATAATTCTCATGTCTCTATACTAGTAGTGCTGCACTAGTACTTGAATTTCACTCTCTTCAGGTGTCACGGTATTTCATTTGGAGTTCGTTCACTCCTTTTTTTTCGTTGCTCGTTCATCCGTTGTATCGACATACAAAGGGCTTAATATTTCGCACGAAGTGTGTGTATAACATGCAATTGTATCTCTTACTTGAATCTCTGCGTACACATAAACCTGATTTCCATACGTCTTTTCAAGAAACTTGAATCTTGCCAATTCGAGTTGCTTGAAAAACGAGGAAGCCGGTTGATTTCTTCATTTAAAACTTTGGCTATTATACTCGATTTTGGCTACGACGATAGTCATCCACCATGAATTCAAAATATATTTCATATTATATGTGCAATACTTTTTGTATTACATGTATAATGGTATTATATTATATTTTCAACGTTTATTGAAGATTACAATTTTTACTGACATTCATAGAACCGAACAAACGCTTGGCTTGAATATTTCTTGTGTTTAATATTTCTTCTTTCCAGCAATTTTTCGATCGCGCGCAATGCGATCTTAGAGTCACTTGCTTTCGAAAAAAAGTTCGCGGAAATTAGAGTCAGTGTTGTTCGCCGGAAATAAGTGTACGGTCGCGATGTTAGTATTTAGAGTTATAAAAATCTTTTGCAATTTGCTCGTCCGCGATAATTAGAGTCAAAAGGCGATTCCTGCGGAGAGGTCCTCCATCGGGCATGGCTGCAGCGAAGGGACCGGTAAGTTTTTAAATCCACATTTTATTTCTCTTTTCAATTCTAATTTTCCAGTAATAAAATATTTGTTAATTCACTCTTTCATTATATTGGGTATTTTGATGAATGTTGTCTTATGATGGATTCCTTCTCTCTTGTTACAGGATTCATCAGTGTGTGCATAAAATATCGCGAGATAGGGAGTGCATCTTTTTTCGCCGGAGAAAATTGAGTCGGTCGCGACTTATACCTTGCTGAATAATGGACTCTAAAATTCGTTTCGCGAGTGTTAACTTCAAGTCCGTAGGTTCCAGGTTCCAGCTATTTGAGTTCCGTATTTTGTGATCGCGTGCAATGCGATCTTAGATCAAATTCGCGGAAATTAGAATCAGTGTTGTTCGCCGGAAATAAGTGTACGGTCGCGATGTTAGTATTTAGAGTTATAAAAATCTTTTGCAATTTGCTCGTCCGCGATAATTAGAGTTAAAAGGCGATTCCTGCGGAGAGGTCCTCCATCGGGCATGGCTGCAGCGAAGGGATCGGTAAGTTTCAAAATCCATTTTTATTTCTCTTTTTCAATCTTTCATTATATTGGGTATTTTTATGAACGTTGTCTTATCATGAATTTCTTCTCTCTTGTTACAGGATAAAATATCGCGAGTGCATCTTTTTTCGCCGGAGAAAATTAAGTCGGTCGCGACTTAAAACTTGCTACATAATGGACTCTAAAATCCGTTTCGGGAGTGTTAAATTCACGCTCGTAGGTTCCAGCTGCTCCAGCATCATCTTCATCATTGTCTTCAACGCCATCTGCAACATCGTCTTCACCTTCAACCTACTACAGGCAGTTTCAAGACATCTACCGTGAGTCACCAAAGTTTTCAATATTTTTTATACCCCCTGACCCGACTTTCAATTTTCAAAGTTTCTAATTTAGAGTTCTGTACCCCCCGGTATCCTATGCCGTAGGACGATTGGTCCGAATCGGTATGGGGTGCCGGTTATAATTGTTTCTAAATATTTGCGAGCATAGCGACCGCGAGTAGATTCTACTTGTGGAATCTGCTCGTGGGTAGCATCAACATTGAATGTGGTTTATATTTATTAGCTGAGGTAGGCCTTCTTGTCTTGTTTGTAGCTTCGCGGTTCAATTATAATACGCATGCGCGGATTATTTCCGCCGATTGTAGAGTCTCGTACCGTGGAATCGCGAATCGCGAATACGCGAGTCGCATGAATGAATTGCGACTTTATTTCACTTTATTCGATTAAAATTGGATCATGCATCCGATTTGATATTATATATTAGTCCTTATTAATTTGATTATACATGAATATGTATTCATTAATGTGCATTTCGCTTCGTCCGATTTTCGTTCGTACGCTTGACGCAAAAAATGATTTGTTGATATGAGCAAGAAGGCAATTCGCGACGAGTAGATTCCGGAGTCGAACGACGAATGTAATGTCTTCGATGAAGGGGTCGCCCGAGGTTACTTAAAGATTTCAATTTCCGTATGTACTTTTCAGTACATACTTTCATATATATATTAGTTGAACTTGAATTTGTCTGAATATTAAATGAAATATTGTGATACCCCTTCGACACGCGTCACTGAAATAAAGAATACAACCTTCCCTACCCTCGTATAAATCAATTCTTCAGCCCTCCCTTTATGCAAATGATTTCAAGTAAAGTCAATTTAGTCCGCTCAGATACTTATTCTTTCACTCTGTTAAGTGGATTTTTTAGTCAGGATTTTCAGCAAACCTCAAACTCCTGTGTTCTGTGTTCATTTATTTAGTCTTAAGGCATGTCCATTTTATTTAGCTCGCAATTATCCGTGGATCTTAGATGTGATACGGATGAATGACGGGCGGTGGGCATGGGTTAATATTGATATTTCCTAATGATGTGTGGCGGCTGGCGGAGGATTTCGCGGTCCGTGCACGACGCATTTCCACACGTGTGTATGACCGGTTGTTTTCGTGGGATTGCGTCGGTTTTTAAATTTCAAGTAAAGCCATGAACTTTCTTGCGAGGTTGGCGAGCCCCCAGGGGTCCGTCTACCTGACTTGGACGTGATTCTCTTTACTTTTGCTATCCATAATGTCGTAATAGATTTTAAAATATAGTCATCTGCTATATTTGATACTTTGACGACTATGAATATTCATAGTCTTTAGACGCGAGTAGCTTCCTTTTATTCAAGTTAAATTAACTTGAGATAGAGTCAACTATCTTCCAGTTACTTCGTATAGTATCCCTCTCGACACAGCATTACCACGGGGCGCCGTCTTTCGGCATAAGTCGTCTCTTATGTGGTGACCCCTCCGAAAATACCTATTCCTAAAAAATAGCCTATACGAAGTAATTCTTGGAACGCGAGTTCATATTTGCATATATGCTCGAAGCATAAAAATTCGCAATGGACGCAGCCTCTGTCAGTCGATTTCAGGAAAATTGGTACGTACATTTGCGTGGTATGAGTTGGTATCGAGTTCGGGTGTCGGAGGGGTCCCGGGACCTTCTCCCTAGTGTAGGCTTTGCACCCAGGGCTCATGAATGAGAACCGTGGAGTGGGTTGATGCTGATTGTGTTGGTGTGCCTGATTTGCTTTTTGCCATTTTAAATATAGCTTGAGGGAGGCAGGTAGCATATCTTCTCTAACTTTGTGTGCTTGATGATGACTTAATTTTAAGTAGGTAAGGCCAGGGCTGAGGACTCACCTTCGGTTAGCAATAGGCGTTGTTTTGTAAAGGTGTGATCCCTCACCTGGGAACTGTTAATAAATTAGTATATCATCACCGATATGCTAAAGTGTTAATGTATTCATAAGTATTAATCCTAGAACGCACGTAGTTTAACAGGCTGCAGTGGTTCTTAAACACCGGTTTCTGAATTCGCTGAGTCCTTAAATCACGGACTAGTAAGGTTGTTCTTTCAGCACGTGGATTGTATTCTGCTTGGACATTCGATTAAATGTGTACAGGTACGAGCATCCATTTCGTTAATATGAAATGGCTGGGCGTGGTCTGTGCTAGGATACCAGTAAACTTTTTAATATATCTAACTTCATATCTCATTTCTGTCGAAGTAAAGTCAATCTCAATATTATCCTTTTAAATTGAATTAAATTCAAGTATTTTTCGGAGAATGCCACCGAAAATATTCTATTCGTGGGTACTCGAGAATGTTTCACCGCAGGATATTCCGGAGAACGTTCAATCTTTGAATGTTAAAGGGTATTCGACGGATGAACGTTCGCGGATATTCAAGAATAATTCAAGTTATATAAATGTAGCAAATGTAGTTTATGAGCTGGTTTATTGCACCGGAACACTCGTCGTTTCTGTGGAACCACCAGTTCTTTGTACGAAAAGGGAATGTCCGAGCAAATACTTTTCACGCAACGCGGGATGAAGAGCCAAGTGCGAAGAGCCCAAGTGGCGAAGACCTATTTAATGACGATTCATCTTCGGATGGATCGTCATTCTTATGCTATTAAGTCGCTATGCTCGCTAATTATATTTTATTCTGACCACCCTGCCCCCATACCCCCATACCCCCTTGTGAACCTGGGACGCAAACATCCGCGTCGCGAATCTTTAAGAAATTTGATGATTAAAGTTATATTTATTCCAATAATAGTTTCATATCCCTACAAAGTTTGTACTCTTTCAAGCAAACTTTTATTATAAATAACTTGAGATAGAGTCAATTATCTTCCAGTTACTTCGTACAGTATCCCTCTCTAATTAATTATTGGAACGCAATTTTAATAAATATTATTGAAATCGGGTGAATTTTTATATTTCTAGATTACATAAATATTATTAGAATCGGGTCACTTTTTATATTTCTAGGTAACATCAATATTATTGAAATCGAGTCAATTTTTATAATCATAGATTCTATGATTTGAAATCTTTTTCGAAGAAGTATATTATTTGAAATTAACTTTAGTACATTATGAGTCATTTTTAGTGAATTAGTAGTGTTCGAACTCCGTTGCCCCGCGTCCCCAGGGTTCACGCACGAAAGCTGAAATTACGGTTTTCAGTATATCTGGAATGGTCATATTTGGAATATGACAATAAGGCCTAAAATTGGTTGAATGATAGTTCCAACCAATTCATCATAGAAAGGCCTGTTCGAGAATATAATAATACGAACTCCTTCAAGACTCATTATTATAACGATTAATAACATTACTTAAATCAAGCATTAAATGCAAAATAATAGATTTCACGTTCCATGTATATATGGAGCATACTCAAATATCATTTCTGACACATATCGTCTGGACATTGCAATTTTTAAGATCTCAAGGAGGAAGACAATATTTGTCTGCCAGCTCTTTAACGTAAATTGCAACTATGTATATAGAAATAGAAATATATAGTTGAAATTTATGCTGAAAAGTATGAAGGATGAATTTTGTTGGAATTCTTGCGCGATTAAAAATTGTTATCCAGCAAATATATATAAATGAAGAATTGTATCACAATATACATTTTGCCCAATCTAATATGCACTTGACAACGTATCCGAATAAATACTTTCGATAAAGCGTCTTGAAGGAGTTCAATGCCCAAAAAGAGGCACGAGAAGGAAGGGACCCCCATGAGAATTTTGAACTCTCCGGAGAGTTGAGCCTTGTTTGCACAAAATCCTTTGGGGGGACGTAGGAGAACTGGTTCATTGCACGAGTATAAACTCCGAGGGCGGTTTGTCGTAGACTTCCAAGGTCTTGAACTGGATCGATTTAAACAATTGAGAGGGTTGTACGGAGTCCACTGTGGCAACTCTATCCGGATAGAGTTCGGACCGTCATTGCGAAAATTCTCGATGATTTGTTTGATCGAAACAGTTCGAGGTGCCGATGGGGTTGGAGCGATTGTAAAAGCTAACTGACGAGTCACTCGAACCGGTTCACTTAGCTCTTCAGAACAATCATTTTGTATAAAAGCAAGACAAGTAACAAGTAAACAAGACAGATTTTCTATCTGTAAAATTGAATAATAATGATATGTTGATTATATATTGATGAGAGAGAAGGTGTAATTAATTCTATATACATATATATATATATTTATTGATATTATTAATGACATTAATTTTGATAATGGAAATGAAATGAAATGGAAAGTAGCGTGAAAGAGGGTTCTGAAGAGTTAAGCTAGCTCAATGAAAAATGATATAATCGTCAAGATGACGATATGTAAAAAGCCAAGCGTTTGTAAAAGGTTGATTTTCATTGCATAAGATTGTTGAAACATCTTATTATTGATGGTTTATAATCAAATTTTCTGTCTTTTGCACTCTCCGTGCTTTCATCAAGTATTTACCAATTTTGAAGCAGTAATGAAACACACACATTTTTATTGATTTTGATTGATATTAATTGAGTGAAATATTCTTTCCTTTCTTGGGAAGGTATACGGTAATTTTGTCTCGTAGAGTCAAGAATGATGTTAATTTTCAATTGCATGTCGAAGACATGCACGAGAGTGAAATTTCGTAGCCCTTTGTCGCGGCGCCGCGGTCCTTTTCTTGAGACTTTTGAGGAATCAAGATAAAATCGGGATAAAATCAAGATAAACCCGGGATAAAAATCGTAGTTTGTTCCATGCCCATTTTGCCTGGTCCGCAGTCAGCCAAGGATCTCGGATGTGAATCGGATGGATGCGGACAGTGGGCGTGGTTTAATTTTGGTATTTTAACTAATCATAATCTGCGACTGGCAGGGGATTTTGAGATCCGTGCACGACGTACTTCCACATGTGTGCGTGTGCGGTCATGCTTGTGGAATTGCGTCGATTTTTTAAGTTTTGGTAAAGCGATGAACTTTCTTGCGAGGTTGACGGCCCGAGGGCTTTGTCTACTCCGCTTGAAAGTGAATCTCTTTACTTTAGCCGGCCGATTTAGTCTACCAAACCGTAGTCTACTTTTGACTATGTGTGTTTTTTCGACTATGAATACACGTAGTCTTCGATCTCAAGTAGCTTCCTTTTAATCAAGTTATGTCTGCTTGATGTAGAGTCGATTTTCTTCCAGTTACTTCGTACAGAGAGCTCCTGTATGAAGTAAATGGATTCGCGTTCGAGGAATGTACCGCTAAAAGGTACCTGTAGTATACTTTGAATTTTTTCATATGTTTAAACCATATTCGCAATGGATCACAGTCTTTTGCCAGTCGATTTCAGGAAAATTGGTATCGCGATAGCTTATCCTCGGGCAGATCGAGTCAAGTACCTTTTTATAACTCGTGCAAAGCGCTTTATTGGCGTTTTACATGGATATAAAAAGGAATTTTGTTCAGTTCAGCATATACTTTTTTATGCTGAATATAAATTAGAGTGAAAATTTTGTTTAAATGATTGGGAGGTAGAATCCTACCTCCCGCCCTCCGCGTAGGGCGGGTCTCGAAGCAGCAACCTCCACGTGGTGAGACCTGGGCAATCGGAATTATTTGTCGTGTAATAATGACAGGGAAATTATTTTCAGGCATTGTTTTACAGTATCAAATTTATGTAGATTTACAGTAATTACAACTCGTATTATTTTGCAGTTCTTTACGGAACAAGTATCAGAATTATCATTTATTTGCCGATCTTATTACACCAGAAATAGTTTCGAGCTAATCGGCTGCAGGTTATTTTACATTTATAAGTGGAATTAACATTTCATTTATAAATGTAAAATAACCAATCCGTAACATTGGTAAATTGTGGATTCGTTATTCTGAAGGAATTCAATTTAATATTAATCCACCATCTACCATTGATTTGGACGATTTAGGAACGAAATGGACCACTTTGAAATATTTACCATTTTTGCGATTCTGGATTGACCCGTTTTTTGACCGAAATAAATTTTTTAACCGCTTCTTTCGACCAGAAATCGTACTAGAATATGTTTATACATCATTTACCATCGATTTGGGTCATTTAGGAGCGATTTTGGCGACTTTTCATTTTTGAGAATTTTTGAAGGTATACCCCTTCACATTTTTTCGATCTTGGGTCGACCATTTTTTGGCTAAAAAAATTTTTTAACCGCTTCTTTCGACCAGAAATCGTCCTAGAATAGGTTTATACATCATTTACCATCGATTTGGATGGTCTAGGAGCGATTTTGGCGACTTTTCATTTTTGAGAATTTTTGAAGGTATACCCCTTTACATTTTTTCGACTTTGGTTCGACCCATTTTTGACCAATAAACATTTTTTAACCGCTTCTTTCGACCAGAAATCGTCCTAGAATATGTTTATACATCATATACCATCGATTTGGGTCATTTAGAATTGATTTTGGCGACTTTCATTTTTTGACAATTTTTGAAGGTATACCCCTTCACATTTTCTCGATTTTGGATCGACCCATTTTTGACCAATAAAAATTTTTTGACCACTTCTTTCTACCAGAAATCGTCCTAGAATATGTTTATACATCACCCCCCATCGATTTGGGCCATCTAGAATTTATTTTGGCGACTTTCAATTTTTGACAATTTTTGAAGGTATACCCCTTCACATTTTTTCGATTTGGGTTCGACCCATTTTTGACCAATAAACATTTTTTAACCGCTTCTTTCGACCAGAAATCATCCTAGAATATGTTTATACATCACCCACCATCGATTTGGGTCGTTTAGAATTGATTTTGGCGACTTTGAATTTTTGAGAATTTTTGAAGGTATACCCCTTCACATTTTTTCGACTTGGGTTCGACCCATTTTTGACCAATAAAAATTTTTTAACCGCTTCTTTCGACCAGAAATCGTCCTAGAATAGGTTTATACATCATTTACCATCGATTTGGGTCATTTAGAATTGATTTTGGCGACTTTCATTTTTGTCAATTTTTATTTATAATTTCAAAGAAAAAAGAAGTAAAACGAAAACGAAAATTCAGAAATTGATTAATCAAATCATGTACCAATTTTCATAAAGTTAGACGAACAAATAAAGTACAATGAATGTACAACTTTCAATTAAATTCTGAAACCTTTGCCCAAGCCTGGAATGTTTCGTGTTAAACGAAGTATAAAGGAAACTGGAAAATTTTATTAAATCTGAATGACATGATTTTGTACATTTCTCCGAGTCGACCATCAAAGTGTCTTTTCACCCTGCTATGACGTCTTTAAAACAGCTAAAGCTTCGTTGAACTTTAAACCTTCCAAAATGTATGCCAAGTTCTCCATCGATGCATCTACGTCCTCCTCTGCCCATATTTCCAGCATACTTTTGCATTGTTCGTACGGCGTCGTTTTGCCTTGGAAGAACGTGATCTGCTAAAAAACAGCACCGAGATATACATAATTCTGTTGACATTATCATGGACTCTTTCTCTCTCTCTTTCCAGCATGCGTTTCCATTACCTCGTCATTCGTGTAGCCGAGCTTAGTCGCTAACTTTTTCCAATCGCTTTTGAGAATCTCCGATAATTTAGCTACCATGTCAGGTGTAACTTTCGACAGTTTCCTACCCTTCGTGTCCGTGTTTTCCGACTCGACTTGTTCGCTTTCTTGTTTCAATACATCCTCGTTGAATTCCTGATCGTTCGAATCGGGGGGTGGTGTTTCCTCAGCTTCTAGTTTGGTATCCGATTGTGTCTGCTTGAAAAAAGATACGTTATCTTTGTCGGGCGTGGGTGGGAATGTTTATATTTATTATACTAACTGGTCGATCCTTGGCGATCTTTTTAATCATCGTTTCGAGATACTCTGGGAGTTTGTTGATGGGATAATTTCCGTGGACGAAAAAGTGAGGACTTCGTCGCGCTAGTAATCTTAAAGCTCTCCAGCCGAAGTTCCCGTCGTTTACTTTCCTGAGATGCAATTCAAGTGTTAATCATTTCTTGACATGCTTTTCTGATGAATATACGCGATTAATTAACACTTTGCATTCGGTGGCGATTCTCAGTCGCCATTCAGTTTATTGCGGTAACTGGTGAGGCAAATGAGGGGCGCCACTAGGATTTTCTTCAGATATACTTTGTTATTAGACTTTAAATCACCGGCAACTGGAATCAATTTTCAAGTCGCCACTCGAATTACCGCAATAAACTGAGTGGCGACTCAGGGGCGCCACTAGGATTTTCTTTAGATATAGTTTGTTATTAGACTTTAAATCACCGGCAACTGGAATCAATTTTCAAGTCGCCACTTGAATTACCGCAATAAACTGAGTGGCGACTCAGAGGCGCCACTAGGATTTTCTGCAGTTATATTTTGTTATTAGACTTTAAATCACCGGCAACCGGAATCAATGTTCATGTCGCCTCTCAGTCGCCACTCGAATTACAGCAATAAACTGAGTGGCGACTGAGAGGCGCCACTCGGATTTTCTTCAGATATACTTTGTTATTAGACATTAAATCACCGGCAACTGCAGTAAATTTTCATGTCGCCTCTCAGTCGCGACTTGAATTACCGTAATAAACTTAGTGGCGACTGAGAGGCGCCGCTAGGATTTTCTCCAGATACATTTTGTTATTAGACGTTAAATTACTGGTAACTGCAGTAAATTTCCATGTCGCCTCTCAGTCGCCACTCGAATTACCGCAATAAACTGAGTGGCTACTGAGAGTCGCCTCTCATGTGTAAAGGGTTAAACGTACTTATACTCGTCTTCAACCATGGCGGCGGGATCCAATTGCATGATAGCTTCTTCAAAGTATGTTTCCAAGGATGGCAGGAAGTCTCTATCCTTAGATTTGCATGCCTCAAGATTATTAGGACACAAATTCCATAATTTTGTAAGCTCAGGGCTGAAATACAAAACCGAAACGTGTCAATAATGAAAAATATCTTAACACTTTGTCGTCCAGCGGCACCATGGTGGTGGCGCTCACAAGATGGCGATCGAATTATTCGTATCTTTTATATAAATAAACATACTTTCCCATGTGATATTTTCCGACTGCTTGAGCGTCTCTGATCACATCCCCAATTCTTCTCCTCGGCCTCTTTGGTTTCCTTGGTTCATCAACATCAACATTCGAATCTGGCGCCGGTTTTTTAAACGGTGGGCAACCTTCATTTTTCCATGAATTCCAGTGTTCCTCACGTTTCAATATATTTTTCACTGTCTCCGTAAATTGTGGACCATCCGGTGGTGTTTCTGTGAGTAAAGTGTAAACTTGTTCCGTAGTAGCTTTCACCCAGTCCACTTGATCCGGCTTAAGTTCGTGTGTTTCACTTAAAAACGAATGCAACATTTTACTGAGATTTGGCGATGTAGTTGTTGCGAAACATTCTAGTTATTAAAAGCAGACCTTGTCTCATAGCCACTGGCAAGGAAGCTTTGGAAAACAAACATCGTTTTATGACTTCGAGAAATGTATTTACTAGTTGTTTGTGAAAATGAGTTTACTTCATTCGGAATATAAAGTTCGAAGTTTTCATTCCACCCTTTGCACTCGAATTTGCACTCAGTCACCGCACAGTTTCTTAATGTAATTCGAGTGGCGACTGATAAGCGTCATTAAGATTCACTCCACTCATTTCTTGTTAATGAATTTAAAAGTCACCGACAACATTATTTGTATAGAAACTATTAAAACTGTTATTACGTAAATCTTAGGGTATTATAATCGTACTCTTTTAAATATCGACGTAGAATAATACAGAATATTGCAATACATTGGACAAATATAGAAGGATACTCGCTACACGGTTTGATCTGAACGGATTATTTGGACAACGCGGTTCCGATATAACACGGTACTTGTACAACGCGGTTCCGATATAACACGGTACTTATACGACGTGGTTCCGATATAACGCCGTACTTGTACGACGCGGTTCCGATATAACACGGTACTTGTACAACGCGGTTCCGATATAACACGGTACTTATACGACGTGGTTCCGATATAACTCCGTACTTGTACGACGCGGTTCCGATATAACGCGGTACTTGTACAACGCGGTTCCGATATAACATGGTACTTGTACAACGCGGTTCCGATATAACACGGTACTTGTACAACGCGGTTCCGATATAACACGGTACTTGTACAACGCGGTTCCGATATAACACGGTACTTATACGACGTGGTTCCGATATAGCGCCGTACCTGTACAACACGGTTCCGATATAACGCGGATTATTTTTGTTTCAACTAAGAAAGATTATTCTTACTATTAGCGACGGAGAGTCACCTTCGAGTGCAATTGGTTGAATTATAAATATTCAGTTGGTACATGTAAGTGGCGGATACTTACGCTTTAAACTTGACAGTGCTATTCAGATACTGGAAAAGAATGAGAAATTGCAGCAATACGTATCTCCTGAAATTTGAGTCGGATAATTGCAATTCTAGTAGTTTCTGATTCGTTAGATATTTCGCGAAGTAGTGCGTATCCTTGTGCGTGCCTTCCATCGAGGAATCCAGTTTAACGCAGGTCGTAGGATAACTACGTTGCTCTTCCAATTTGAAAGACGAGAATGCTGAGAGCACACTCGTAGCATGCTGAAAGAGAGATTCAATATTAACACATTGAGAACCCGTGAAAATGCGGGATTCTGAGTCTGCGAAGTCACATCTAAGTGTTAACACATTTGAGATCAACGGCAAAAGGCAAAAATTCTTATCATTATTATCATGATCCACAAATTGAGTCACTGGTCTCGAATGTGTTAAACATATTGTTGAAATGATTTCCTTACCGCCGAGAAGACTTTCCAATGCATTTTATTATAACACTGATTTGGGTTTCTAAAAAAGTCTTGCAAAGCCCAAAACTTTCTGTATAAGTTATAATCGATGGGTATTTTGTTTTCCGAGTTATCATCATCTTTTGTAATTTGTTCTAACACGTCTCCTTCCGCCTTTTCCGAACCAAACTCGGTATGATTTTCGAGGTTAAACTCGCTGACGATGTTGAGTCCGGATCTCTCCGAGAAAGGGAAGAATTTCGCTAAGAACAACAGTATTCTACCGCAGAATACAGTTTGCTGAGATCTGGATAATCTCCGGAGCAAGTCGTTGCACATTCGCAGTAAATTATTCTTGCATGCGCTGAAAAATAAGTCTTCCTTCCACACAACAACATTGTTCTCGACGAACGTAAAGAGTTGTTCGCAAGTGTCCAGCGTCATGGAATCAAATATATCTCCTAGAAGCATGACGGGCATACTTGCAGTAGCCAAATCTTTTCTACATAATTCGATACAAAATGAAATGTAACGTTCGAGTAGTTCTACATTGCTCGTTGCATTCTCCGGTAATATCACTAATAATGTATCTCTTAATGCTTGATCTACCGCTGCCTTTTTATCGCCGTCATTCGTGCATCGATCAGTGCATTTCTTTTGAAACGTTGCTACGTCTGATGCTTTGAAACATTGTTGCACGAAATCCTAAAATATGAAGAACATCATCATAGAAATCTTTGGGCAACATAACCTCATTCTTCGGGGTAAACTTATTTGAAATAAATCGTAACGGTGGACATAATTCTTACGCTATATTCTTTCCGTAACGCTTCGAACATCGCCATGATGTTAACAAACTTCAATCAATTTGTTAGACAATGTAATTGTCTTTTTCTTATGCTACATAATCGCCGCTGTCAACAATGTTATAATATACAGTAAAGTATGCTGGGAAACCAGAGTTTATCAACTTATAATTTGCTGACCAACATTCGATCGCGTTTAGTTTTTAATGGTGCGCGAAATAATGGCCGCTGTTTTGTGGGAAAACGAGAAATCGGTGAAATGATTTTAAGCGAATTCGCGAATGTTTATGACATAAACATTTGGATCGCTGTGGCATTACAAACAAATATGATATTTCGCGGGGTAAGAAAGTTGAGAAACGCTGTTACATATCGCACTCTCGAAGTTTCTGGCGATATATCGCACTCTCGAAGTTACTGCGATATATTGCACTCTCGAAGTTACTGCGATATATCGCACTCTCGAAGTTACTGTCGTTATATCGCACTCTCGAAGTTACTGGCGATATATCGTTTAGAATCGATATCTTTTGAATTGCGTTCCACTTACAATTCCTTTTCCAGTGGGATTTAACCCGTTTAACCCTTTGCGGTCGGTGTCCCCCTAGCGGGGACATTTCTAAATCGTCGTAGAAGTCGGTGTCCCCGTAGCGGGGACATTTTTAAATAGTCGTGGAAGTCAATAACCCCGCAGCGGGAACCTTCGGGAACCTTACGTATTATAAGTAGTATTAAATACAACAAATCAGTTTCAACAACTTCTGTGTGTTTTAATATCCATATATTGACTTTAAATCCTGTACGGAAAAGTAATTGCGAAACGATAGATTTGCTCCGACCTACTGGTACTCCCAAAAGCGAAATCTGCCGATCGCAAAGGGTTAATAAGCACAGTCGAGTATCACTTTAATGCGATTTTGAAGTTACGCGGTGAAGCAAAGAGGCAAGAAAAAAACAAGCAATCCAAGAAATATACCACTGTATGTTTAATACACAAATCTACTGCTTAATTGTTACGTATGAATCAATTTGAATTATATAGTTCGTCGAGCTGTTTTACCGAAATTATTATTATTGTACAGAAAAGAATGTGCGACTCGGAGAATTGTATAACATCTGCGATTTATAAACAAGATATTAAGAAAATTCATACTTTGGATATTTTATTAAAATATACATTTCATCCAGAATACAAAATGAAAAGATGTATATACAATCGTGCCTCAAAGGTCGTGCGCAAGAATGATAATAACAAACGGCTATAGTAAAGACAATAATAATGTAATCGCATTACAATAACAATGTTCACAATTTTCATGATTTTCTCGCATTCTTTGAATAGTTAGTCAACCCTTTTAGAACCTTAGAACCGATATACCGGCTTTCCATTTTGTAACATCATTTAACCCTTTGCACTCGGAGGCGACTCTCAGTCGCCACACAGTTTAGATCGACAACTCGAACAGCACTTAAGAGACGACATTAAGATTGAATTCAGTTGTCGGTGATTTAAAATTCATTCATAAAAAATAAGTGGAGCAAATCTTCATGTCGCCTCTTGGTCGCCAGTGGAGTTGCCGCAATAAACTGAGTGGCGACTGAGAGTCGCCTATCGTTTGCAAAAGGGTTATATAATAAACGAAACGGTTCCCTGGAAATTCGAAGTACCAGATCGTCGGATAAAAGAGTTTCGATTTTAATCAACAGCATTATAGATTATCTCCTTATTTCAAATTTCATAATTTTTAAGTCGCGCTCGGACGTCAGGTTGATGACAATTGAACGGTTACAGAAGAATGAATGAAATCGGTTACCCGCGATGTTTGATATTGCAATTTCTTTTACTGGATTCAATTAATAATCGATGAAATCCTGCTACATCCATAGAATCGAATTCTATCTATTTCACTGTACATTATTGCCATGTATAATAATGGTCAAAACTTATATCATTCTACACAGAATTTCACGTGATTCAGGCATCAGAGATGCTTTATCATTCAAACGAGAAGAATTTGTTACTTGTGTATGACATTTTCCAACGAGACTTTCAAGAGACGTATTATAAAGAAACTAATTCTATTATAATAACGTTCGTGGCTCACTGCGCACGCACCCGAATTCCGTTAACTTCACGTTGTACAGCGAAAGATGCATAAATGTATGGAAATCGCGTCTTATTTTAAACCCTTTTTTTGAAACCGCGTGGGCTGTTGTACTTAAAGATTGTTTGCTAGAATTAGTTGTGTCTATACTGTGAACAGCTTGTTGAAAAATGTCACACACAACTGACAAACTCTCCTCGCAAGTTTACGCGGTGTAAGAGAGCATTTTATACCCGTAATACACTTCCACGTAGTTATTGAATTTGATTCAAATATTGATTTGTAAATACACGTCGAATTCTTCGATTTCTTTGTTCCGACAATGCGATGGAGAAGTTTCGCAATTTTGTACCTTTCCATTGTTCTGATTATATTTAATATTGTCCCTTGCTAAACTCGCGTTCTTTCAATAATAATAAAGTGATCAGACTTTTCTAATAATTCTTTATATATCAACGGCATAATAATGCATTTTATGCACGAATAATCATGACTCTGTTTTAGGCGTTTCGACATTAAACGACAAGAATTCTTTTTTAATAACAAACGTTAGATTTCGTTGAGTACTTTCATCGCTCGTTCAGGTGAAACTCTTTCAAATAACAGTCGACCCTTCTATAATACGGAACTTGGAGAATACGGTTTCGCTCAACACGCCACGCATTCCCTTTATCCGTGTTACTTCTAAGTTTCGCTTAACACGCTTTCGACATAATACGGAATTCTGGGAACAGGGTTTCGCTTAGCACGGAACGCATTCCAGTGATTAGTATTACTTCCAAGATTCGCTTAACACGGAACGCATCTTCCTGATTTATATTACTTCCAAGATTCGATTAACACGGAACGGATTCCACTAATTTGTATTACTTCTCAGTTTTGTTTAACACGGTACTCTGGGAACACGGTTTCGCTTAACACGGAACGGATTCAACTAATTTGTATTTCTTCTCGGTTTCGCTTAACACGGTATTCTGGGAACACGGTTTCGCTTAACACGGAACGGATTCCACTAATTTGTATTACTTCTCGGTTTCGCTTAACACGGAATTCTGTGAACACGGTTTCGCTTAACACGGTATTCTGTGAACACGGTTTCGGTTAACACGGATCGCATTCCACTGATTCGTATTACTTCCAAGTTTCGCTTAACACGGAACGCATTTACTTTATTCGTATTAATTCGAAGTTTCGCTCAACACGGAACGCATTCCACTGATCTCTATTACTTCCAAGTTTCGCTTAACACTGTATTCTGGGAACACGATTTCGCTTAACACTGAATTCTGTGAACACGGAACGCATTTACCTTATTCGTATTACTTCCAAGTTTCGCTCAACACGGAACGCATTCCACTGATTTGTATTACTTCTCAGTTTCGGATAACGCGGATTCGATACAACATGGAACGAATGAATCGTGTTATAGGAGGATTGACTGTATTTCCGGTCCAATAGTTCGACGACGTTTAATTTGACAAGATCTGTTCATTGACGTATCATCGATTAAAATGATATTTATTTATAAAATATTTATATACACTACTCTCGTAATATATGTATCTAATTTTCTTCATCTAAAAACAGCAAGAAATATCGATCCAAAAAATGTCTCGATCTTGCCATTAACATTTAACGTTTCCTGCCTGACACTTTAATGTTTTCAAATTCATACTTTTTCCGAAAAAAAGGATTCCTTTGCCAGATATTGCCGAAACGGTGACCGTAGCTCCACTTTTCTCTAATCTCTCTTACTTTTACGATTCTCATAAAGTCTACGATACGCCGGTACTCTAAACGTCTCTTTCCTAGAATTAACCGAGTTTCCAAAGAAAATGTATGCGCCGTTACAATAAACACCCGTATAACGCGAATTCCAAAAACGCGTTAAAGCCATTACGACGACTTTTTATATAACGCGATTCCCGTGAAAGCGCTGTATAATAAAATGCGGGAATTCCCCGCGTACTTTCCTCGAGCATGGCATAGCTTGTTATCTCGAATTTCCAACAACGCGATTTCATACAAAGTGACGCTCAACGTGTTAACCGCATTACACGGGAGTCTACTGTACTTTGATTCGAAAATACAATGAGCAGTAAACTTTCGCATCCTTTTTGTTTTCACTGACATCAACTCCAAGGCACTTACAAGGCCTTTATTTCCCGTCGGAAACAATACAAATTGAAAGAGACAATTTACAATCTGGGAAACGTAGGAGTGCCCCATTAAAAATGATTGGTATTTTGGAATCATGAATAACGTGCATGTAAAACCATTTCGATGAAGATTATGTAGAAAATTATGCGTAACATGATTATTACACGACTTCTATCAACACATTGCGTACAGCGTACTATGTTCATTGAAAGTGCTTTCAACGCCCGCCAAAAAAACACTAGGTTTTTTTATACAATCCATTCAAGCACTTTTTTACTTGACATTTATAAATTAAATATTAAAAATTACTATATATTTCTTAATTAAATATTACTATATATTTGTTATATATCTGTTTATTATTTACTTCGCAATCCTGTTGTCATCAGTCACCGCAGAGCTTCGTTGCCTTGGCAACGTAACAAAGCGATGAAATTATGTTTCATTCGTCGAGTCGTCGATAGCCAATGCCAGGAAACCTTTCACTCGGCTCGGACGAGTTTGCGTCCGTTGTGCGCAGGCCCCCACTACCGTTCCGTTCCCGAACACGCTATTGGCCTTAGTCCCACTGTGACGTCACAGAGGGCGGGGATAAAGCAGTGGTGGGGGGGACTGCGCGCGCCGAGTGCAAGGTTTCCTGGGATGGGCTATATAAGAAAGCATTAAAACGAGATATCTCGTACACTCGTCCTCAACGTTCGGCTTGCTATACACGAGATATCTCGTGGCCAGTACGCAATGTGTTAACATCCCAACTAAAAATCTTAAAACTATTCCGGGTTTTTATGTACCAGGGATGCTGGAAAGTAATCAATTGTTTTGTAACAATTAACTCGATTATTTGATCGATTTTTTCGATTATTAATCGATTATCTTTTGTAAAACTGCTTGAAATTGCTTGAAATGATTTATTTGTAACGTAAAGTTTTTTTAAATTCTATGTAATCTTTAACCCTTCGCACTCGGTGGCGACTCTCAGTCGCCACTCAGTTTTTTATGGCAATTAATAGGCGACATTAAGATTTGTTCCAATTATATTTTGTTGTTAGACGTTGAATTACCGACAACTGGAGTCAGTTTTAATGTCGCCTCTCAGTCGCCACTCGAATTACCGCAGTAAACAGAGTGGCGACTGAGAATCGCCTCTCCAGTGCAAAGTGTTAAACATATAAAATTAATATTGATAACAAATAATTCATTTGTTTAGCGTACTTTTCCGAATGATTTTTGTATCTTGATTAATATCTTGAAAAATAGGAATTTGGTTCTTTTCAAAACCAGATTTATGGCATTGCAGATGCGTCGATTGACGATCACAGATAACGATCTAATCGATCTCGAATCAATCTAATAGAATAAGAAGTATATCGAGTTTCATGAAATATGCAAGAAAATGATTGATTACTTTCCGGTCGCCCTAATAAAAAAGATCATTTCCGAAAAACGCAAAGTAGTCGAACCACGTTTCAAACTCGAAAACAGGCGATACTTTCTTACGTCTGAGAACAATTGAACATCGTGCAGCAAATATTAATGAAGAAATTGATTCTACATGGAAGAACATTGTTAAGTGAATGCGCGAGAAGCATCTCCCACTAATTTCTCTTCTACGATATGTTTGATCACAGTTATGTGCAGAATATATATATATGTATATCTATACATATATATATAATAATGCAATAATAATATAAAATGATGATGCGTGCTTCTAATCACTAAGTTTTTCTTTACAATATAGTCAAATTGTTACAGTCTAAATGAAGGGCTCATGCGATAAATAAGTGGTTTTCTTCACGCCTTTGCCAAAAGTCAGCAAGCCGTGAGACATGTTTCGTGAGGTTCTTAAAATAAAGAGTCTACTCGATCGAAGTTCTTAATTGACATAAACACGTCGAACTCCTCCTCCTCCCTCCCCTTTTTTTTTGTTAAATATGGGCGCGTTTTTTAAATTAAAGCTAGTGTACACAATTTGCACGGTTATCTGCGGTAGAATTGATGCGCTTCATCGTAGCGTCAGACCGACTACTTGGCCCGCAACTTTATACGCTTCACGTAATCAACTTTATATTAAACTTTACTAAATTATTTACAATTCTTTGAACGCATTCAGTTACCATTGACTCTTAAATAAGTAACAATAATCTGCGTGCGATATGAGTTGCGTGGCAATAACAACAATTGCCGAATTGCGTTAGAAAACGTGTCAACGCAAGTGTTATGTTTTAACGTCGGAAAGAATATTCCAAAGCAATCCATTAAACCTTTGACTGCGAAAGGCGTGTATATACGCTCTCATATGTCCCCATGAATATATACGAAGGGCGAATATATACGACCAGTAAATTTTGCTGGGTAATCACGCATTTACCCTTTTTTTAAGTAAATTAACCCTTTGCACTCGATTTATTAGGGTAATCCGAAAGGCGATTCTCGGTCGCCACTCAGTTTGTCGCGATACTTTAGAGGCGACTCTCGGTCGCCCCTCAGTTTGTCGCGATACTCTACAGGCGATTCTCAGTCGCCACTCAGTTCGTTACGGTACTCTATAGGCGATTCTCAGTCGCCACTCAGTTTGTTGCGGTATTCTAGAGGCGATTCTCGGTCGCCACTCAGTTTGTCGCGAAACTCTACAGGCGATTCTCAGTCGCCACTCAGTTTGTTGCGGTACTCTGTAGGCGACTCTCGGTCGCCACTCAATTTGTTGCGGTATTCTAGAGGCGATTCTCAGTCGCCACTCAGTTTGTTGCGGTACTCTAGAGGCGAGGCGATTCCCAGTCGCCACTCAATTTGTTGCGGTATTCTAGAGGCGATTCTCAGTCGCCACTCAGTTTGTTGCGGTATTCTGGAGGCGATTCTCAGTCGCCACTCAGTTTGTTGCGGTACTCTAGAGGCGAGGCGATTCCCAGTCGCCACTCAGTTTGTTGCGATACTCTAGAGGCGATTCTCGGTCGCCACTCAGTTTATTGCGGTATTCTAGAGGCGACTCTCGGTCGCCACTCAGTTCGTTACGGTACTCCAGAGGCGATTCCCAGTCGCCACTCAGTTTATAGCAACAAATCTCAGTCGCCACTCAATTTCCTGCGTTACTCTAGAGGCGATTCTCAGTCGCCACACACTTTATTCCAACAACTCTCAATCGCCCTATGAGTGCAAAGGGTTAATACAATATAAAACATTCCGTTATACTTCAAATAACAACCAATCGATTAACTAAATCTTAATAATTCCTCGATTTTCCTTCTTTTTATCGACACAATTTAGTGTCAATTACTGTCGCGCGAATATCGCATCCTAGGATATGAATAATTGTTCGTTAGAACATGCAGCAGTCAAAGGGTTAAAATAATTTGACATCGATCGATTTCACATTCTTGAATCCATTATATTGCTTGCATTATGTAATGCCGGGAATGGAAAGATTCTAATCACATTTCCAATAAATAAAGTATTACTTTGATATTGATCTACGTTATGTATATAATACCGGAAACCTGATTCCAGAATTGAAAGAAAACCAGATAAATCGCGATATCAACGGCAAGAGATTTGATATCGATAAACGAGAATCTTCTGTACGAAATACATTCGTGTAATAATTCACTTCATTAAGTTTATTAATAATAAACTTAACACTTGCGTTCAAGATCGTATATACATACAAGTTCTGTACTTTTCGCTATTGCAACAATACATTCAGAAGTACCAGATTCCCAGAACTGATCGAAATCGATATCCGATTATATTCTTAATGCGAAACTAAACGCTATTACTTGAACGATAATTGATATGGAATTAATTGACTGTGCATATTTGTTATTATAATCCCCTTAAATGGAAGTGGAAAACTTTCAGGAATGAAGCACATTATTCTTCGTCGGCAAACGGAGTCGGGTGACGATATAAGTTAACCCTTTCGCTGCGAACAGCGCCTTTAGGCGCTCAACTATAGACGCTTCCGTTATCGCGCGGACAACCTTCTACTATCGCGCCTGCTGCGGAGAGAGCAATTCTTTTCTGAGCACTCCGCAGCGAAAGGGTTAATCGGGATTCGTGCGACTTGAGATTCCTAAAATGTTGTGATCGAATAGAATTCTCAGAACATAAAACAATCGTAGCACGAATGGAAAATAATGATATTCATTTGTTGAAAGTTTTCAAGCCCTATGAGTATAGTTGTGCATGCATGATTCTATATTTTCTATCATACCATGAAGAATGAAGTTAACTGATGATCTGACGATGATCATAGAAGTATAGAATTGATCCTAGAGTTATGATGAAGAACTCGATTAACCCTTTGACTCCGAAAGGCGTACATATACGGTGTCAAGTGTCCATGAAAATGTACGAAAGGCGTATATGTACGACCAGTATATTTGGCTTGGTACCACGCGTTTACTTTGCTAGTAAATTAACCCTTTGTTCTCGAGAGGCGATTCTCTGTCGCTACTTAGTTTGTGGAGGTACTCTAGAGGCGATTCTTAGTCGCGACTTATTTTGTTGCGGTACTCTAGGGGCGATTCTTAGTCGCCACTCTGTTACGGTACTCTAGAAGTGATTCTCAGTTCGTTGCAGTACTCTAGAGGCGATTCTCGGTCGCCACTCACCCTGTTGCGGTACTCTAGAGGCGATTCTCAGTCGCCACTCTGTTACGGTACTCTAGAAGTGATTCTCAGTTCGTTGCGGTACTCTAAAGGCGATTCTCAGTCGATTACGGTACTCTAGAGGCGATTCTCAGTTGGTTACGGTACTCTAGAGGCGATTCTCAGTTGGTTACGGTACTCTAGAGACGATTCTCAGTTGGTTACGGTACTCTAGAGGCGATTTTCAGTTGGTTACGGTACTCTAGAGGCGATTATCGGTCGCCACTCACCCTGTTGCGGTACTCTAGAGGCGATTCTCAGTTGGTTACGGTACTCTAGAGGCGATTTTCAGTTGGTTACGGTACTCTAGAGGCGATTCTCAGTTCGTTACGGTACTCTAGAAGCGATTCTCAGTCGCCACTCAATTTGTTGCGGTACTCTAAAGACGATTCTTAGTCGCCACTCAATTTCCTCGGTATTCTAGAGGCGATTCCCAGTCGCCACTCAGTTTATAGCAACAACTCTCAGTCACCACTCAGTTTATTCCAGCAATTCTCAGTCGTCACTCAGATTGTCACGGTACTCCAGAGGCGATTCTCAGTCGCCACTCAGTTGATCTCGGCGACTGAAGGTCGCCTCTCAAGTGCAAAGGGTTAATACAGTACGGAACATACTGTTATGCGTCGCATAACAATCGATCGAATAACTGAATCCCAATAACTCCGTCGAATTATATTATTTCTATCAACACAATTTTGTGTCACACGAATGTCGTGTCTTACGGTGTCAATGTTTTGCTTTGTTAGAACACGCCACAGCCAAAGGATTAATATACGTGAAAAACGAAAAAAGAACAAAGAAATAGGCCAATCGAAATGTTTACCTCGATCGCAATTAGAAATTCTTCGTCGAATCACGGAATAATAAATAATTTCATGACCAATCTAATCAGAGCGTCTGAGGAACCTTTCATTTAAATGTTTCATGGACGATGCGCGGAACTCACAAGTTTCCATATACGTGGTGTAGCAATTAATAATCACTTATGAATTATTACAACCGTGAAGGCCATTCAGACATTTGTACAAAATCAGCGCCGGACGTATCTTTCCGACGTTTCTCGTATTAACACTTTCGTCAGGTAATACTTTCTCCTCGATTATCTTCGAGTAACACGCTTTTTATCGAAAGTTGTATGCCAGTTTCCAATCTAATGACAGAAATAACTGTCGAACATTGTCTAGGAATATATTAGGTTGGCAACTAAATTCGCGATTTTCTTGAAATACACAAAAATGTTTTATATGAATTTGTTGAATTTATTACATATATTTATTTTCAATGTGAAATGTGGATTCGAATTACGCGATTTCAATTTATATGGCAATTCGGGGGAAGCAATCTACCGTGTGAATCGAGTCAGATGTATTTATAGATGTATTTATAGATTATTTCGATTGAGCGATATCATTCGAGATCTCTCATTTCTGCGATTATTTTCATATATAGAATTATTCTTTCATAGGATTATGTACTTGAAGTTTGTAAGGAAGATCGCGAAGTTAGTTGCCAACCTAATCAGTTAACATTGTAACCAAATTCGTGACGTGTTTGAAGATAGTCGTAATTTACCTATTATTCAACAGCAAAACCGCAGGTTTCTTCAACCGCTTGAGTCAACTTGTCGAGCATTTTTTGATAGCTCGGATAACTTTCAGGAATATCTATCCTATTAAAGCAAGTATGAGCTTTCGGTAGATTTTCACTTGGTGCGTCAACAGCATGAATTGTGAAAAGTCGTGGACCCGCAGCTCCCGTTGATCCTAGGAAAAGAAACGTTAACATAAAGAAAACATTAACGATATCGACGTTAGTAACATTAACATTGTTGACGGCAATAATGTTTAAACATAAACATTAACAAGTGTGTTAACACTTGTTGACTGCCGTGCTGAAATCTACGTTATACGGTACCTCGCGATGCGCAATGTAACATGTTTATAATAAGTAAAAACAAAAGCGTTTAAGTGCTCTGTGATACGTTAGTTACTTTACATCGTTATAGTAATATTAAAAATATGTAAAATTTCACAAATATTAGTTATATCGAAACCGCGTTACACGAGGATCGTCTTAAATTGTGAACCGCTTTATGTCTAACCGTCTTGAATAAATACCGCTTCATATCTAACTACTTTGTATAAGTACCGCGTTGTATAAGTACCACGTTATATCAAAACCGCGTTGTATAAGTACCGCTTTAGATCTAACCGCGTTGTATAAGTACCGCTTTAGATTTAACTGCGTTGTATAAGTACCGCTTTAGATCTAACCGCGTAGTACAAGTACCGCGTTGTATAAGTACCGCTTTAGATCTAACCGCGTAGTACAAGTACCGCGTTGTATAAGTACCGCTTTAGATCTAACCGCGTAGTACAAGTACCGCGTTGTATAAGCACCGCTTTAGATCTAACCGCGTAGTACAAGTACCGCGTTATATCGAAACCGTGTTGTACAAGTCCCGCGTTATATCGAAACCGTGTTGTACAAGTATCGCGTGGTACAAGTACCGCTTTAGATCTAACCGCGTTATATCGAAACCGTGTTGTACAAGTATCGCGTTGTACAAGTACCGCGTTATACAAGAATCATCACAATTTGTGAACCACGTTGTAAAAGTATCCCGTTATATCGAAACGGCGTTGTAAAAGTATCGCGTTATATCGAAACAAACGTTATTCAAGCATCGCGTTCTACCAAAACCGCGTTGTACAAGTACCGCCTTATACGAGAATCATCACAATTTGAGAACCGCGTTACATCGAAACCGCGTTGCATAAGTACCATGTTGTACGAGAATCGTCACAATTTGTGAACCGCGTTACATCGAAACCGCGTTGTACGAAGGTTACCTGTATTCGATACGAGTTTCAGTAATACTCGCACGATCTGTCACCGGTGATCCACGTGCGTATCAATGCATTAAAAATGTCTTCCAAAGACATAATAGACATAATAGACATAATAGACATCAATAAAAGTCAATCGTGCAACAAAAGATATAACCAACCTTGTAAAGCTTTAAATCCCTGCAAAGGAACTCTCGAACTCCCAGTAACGAACTGAAGTAATCTCGCTCTCATTTCTTCACCGTATGACTCCACTATTTGCCAGAACCATTTGACCACCGGTGTATCAGGTGTACAATGCTTTAATCTAGTATGCAACTTCCAGTCATTAATATCAATAGTTCCTAACCCACCAATCACTAATTCCAATTCCCTCTCATCGAATGGTCGCAATAATTGCGGAGGAATTAACTCGTGGAATCCTTTTTGCAATGCAAGAAATTGTTGTTCAATTCCTCGCATAAACCGATAGTTGACATATAACCGAACATATTCCCTTTTATTCTCTTCCGTCACAGGAATGTCTTTTCCACCCGGTTTCAGTTCGTGGTTCTTTAATACACCAAAACTACTGTGTTCTACCGAGAAAGTAGCATCCAACACTCCATCTATGCTATTCTCCCTGTTAAACAAACATTGCATATTTATATATTTATATATTTACATATTATAATATATAATATATAATCTTCCATTCTTCCATTATTTCTACATTTACTTACAACATCCACGTAAGACTTCGGTGTAATTCTGGATCGACTCCTTCTATATCACTCAACGTAATCGCTTTGTTGAGAAGCATTTTGTAAAATGGCGTCGTAAAACCACCGTCTATGTGGTGTCCATGGAAAACGGCGATTCCTATGATTCTACCCGCGAAATGGAAATACGACAAATGTTCAGGATTGATTCCTGAATCCGGATTAATCTGAAGCGTGTAATTATCGTCGCGTGAATATTGAAAAAGTCCGTATTGCGGATTCAACATTTCGTGCGACAACAAGTAGAGCCATTCCCGCGCTACACCTCCGTAATCCAGGCCCTCTTCACCACGGAATTTTACCATAAGCCTTTTACGCATATCTTTCGGGCGCATTTTCATTATTAATCGATATGATTCCTGAAAAATATAATATTTAGTTATCTATTCTATCATACGAGACTCTAATTAAAGCACTTCCGAGAATCGCATTCATTTTAATTAATTGCGGAAGAACGAATCGTGCGATTCGTTTGCCCGACAGTGATTTTATAGAGAAAAGTTCGCTCTTTCGAATGCACTTTGTTGCATCAAAAAGTATTCACTGGTTCTTTAGTTATGGACGATTATTTGGGACATTCAGTACACCACGTCGGAGGAAATCCCATGGTTTCATATTTGAATTAATTGCGGAAGAACAAATCGTGCGATTCTTTTGCCGGACATTGATTTTATACAGAAAAGTCCGCTCTTTCGATGATTTCAAGTAATATTACGAAACACATCTCACTTCAAATATTTCATTCCTTGAGACTTCCAATCTACAATGTCCACTCTGCGGTTGAAGTGCATTCAATTCGGCTCGCAAACACTTCAACTTCGCCACCAAATCACGTTTGTACTTCGGCAGAAGTTCACTGTCCATTAATTCCTTTGGCAGCTCCGACACCGTTTGAGTATTCTGTGCTGGCGCATTTTCCACTGAAACAAAGATCCGTGTATTTCAGAGTCAACAAGTCACGTATCACCCTCGTTTTTATTGATAAATAAACAATATTTCAATATTTACAGTATTGTGCTCGAATGAACAATATCCTTCCAAGATGGAAAGGCATTTTGTTCGAGTGACAAACAATCAAGACTGATTAATACTAGGATCTAACTGCTGCACAGATACACGCATTTCAGATAAGATAAAAAATGTACAATGTACATAAATATGCTTTTTGTTTTGTTTTGATAGAGAAACAAGCAGATTAAGCAGTCTGTAATTTATACAGTTTCAATGATACGTGTATCGATCAAACTCGCGGCTGAATTATCATGTAATATTGAAACCTTCCACGTACGACGATTATAATCGTCCAACGTTGAACGCTCGCCGTGTACCAACGACGAATAAAGTCGCGCAAAAGAATTTCGCATTAATTCGTAACTTAAATTGAGCAGAACATAGCCTGTTATTTCATTGGTTAACGGAGTATTGTTATAATGTCGTAATTGTTACAATGTTATAATTGTATAGTAATCAATAGTTTATTTATTGGTCCAATAATAACTTGTATGTGTAATTTTGGGTTTCGGCTGTTAATAGACCAAATGTACAATTTAACACTTTGACGGCCGCTCATTTGACGCAAAGTCGCGCGACTACCGCCGGCACCTCTCGCGTACTGAAATACGGAAAGATCGAAAAACCAATATTTTGTGAATTAAAAAACGCCAAAATACGCGTAAGAATTGGAAGGCAGTGACTCAAAAACAGTTAACACTTTGACGGCCGCTCATTTTACTCAAAGTCGCGCTACTACCGCCGGCATCTCTCGCGTACTGAAATACGGAAAGTTCACAAAACCAATAATTTGAGAATTAAAAAACGCTAATAAACTCGTAACAATTGGAAAGCAGTAACTCAAAAACAGTTAAAAAGGATTAATATACAAACGTCGAATCTACGATCTCGAAATATTTATATAATGCTGGTCTAAGAATGCTAGGGCGAAGTCACATTTACGTGACAGCGGCCGATAACCGCTGGCTGTCGAAGTCACGTACACGTGACAGCGGCCGTCAAAGTGTTAAAATGGATTAACATACAAACGTCAAATCTACGATCTCGAAATATCTATATAATGCTGGTCCAAGATTGCTAGTGCGAAGTCACATTTACGTGACAGCGGCCGATAACCGATGGCTGTCGAAGTCACGTACACGTGACAGCGGCCGTCAAAGTGTTAAAATGGATTAACATACAAACGTCAAATCTACGATCTCGAAATATTTATATAATGCTGGTCCAAGATTGCTAGTGCGAAGTCACATTTACGTGACACCGGCCGATAACCGATGGCTGTCGAAGTCACGTACACGTGACAGCGGCCGTCAAGGTGTTAAGCTTCTTTATTTTGATACTGAAGAGGGCATCAAAACTTGTGCCGAAACGTTTCTACTTTAAAAATAAAGAAGCTTAAATTGTACATTTGGTCTATTAACAGCCGAAACCCAAAATTACACATACAAATGTTATAATTGTTATAATGTTGTATGCCTGACAATTGTGCCGTACAATGTCAAGATATCACAGGAACATAATGAAGTATAATAAAAGATCCCATAACTCGTATTCCAACAAAAGAATAAAGCAAACAGAAATATTAATTTCGAGACTCACGTGTCGGCGAATTATTGTTACTTCCGTTCTCTGCTCTCGGCCTTTGCTGGATCGCATTGCACTGACTTACTGGAGACGCCGGTGTTTCAGCTTCGGCCGTTTCATTTGCAGCTGCAACTGCGGGGCTCGGAACACTAGCAGTTTGGATAGTTGTGCTATTATTTTGTCGCCTACTAAAAGTGAAAACGAAATACATCAAAGAAATTAAATGTGGAATTTGGTTTCTGTTTCTTATAACGTAGATATATTCTGAGTAGAATTCTGGTTATTGTATTTGTACGTGTGATAATTACTTTAACAAATTGCTGATGATTTGGCTGGATAATCTAGGATCTGTGAACTGTGTTGTCCTGTTGTTATGATCCACAAAATAAACGCGGCCGCTTTGCGTTTGCCGCATTTCCCAGCCGCTGGGAAGTGCGCCGAGTTCATTCGCCAATTCATTCGCTGGCAAATCGCGTGGTATTCTGGGATCGTGCCACGTCGAGGAACCAGTTGGGACGTGGTAGAAGTAGACTTGACCTTGTTGCGTTTTCCTCATTTCTAGAAAATGCTCATTTTTAATTTTCTTGAGTTTTGAAGTTGGCCGTAATATTGTTAATATGTAAAATATAGTTTTAAGCGGCTATTAATAAGGCCAAAGGTTTAGACTAATACTTCTTTATTTCAATTGTTCGACGAAACGTTTCGATAAGGTAGTTCTTATCCTCTTCAGTCGTATAAATTGTTCCAAGAAGTCCTAGGATGTGGATTTTACAATAATTTGTCCTAGGTGTTGGTACCAACGGATGTTGGTAGAGTTTAATTTATACGACTTATAAATTATAATTATACGTAGACTTATAATTATAATTTATACAATTTATACGACTGAAGAGGATAAGGACTACCTTATCGAAACGTTTCGTCGAACAATTGAAATAAAGAAGTATTAGTCTAAACCTTTGGCCTTATTAATAGCCGCTTAAAACTATATTTTACATATTAAATGATCATTTATCATTAATCCATTGCTTTATGAGTTAATTCGCGACAGCGTGTGGTATAATCAACCTCAAAGCATTAGCGCGATGAGAGACAATACTTTTGTATTGATTGTATAGGAATTACATTAACCCTTTGACTGCGAAGCGCTGAGAAACGAAAGGTGCCAATCGAGCGGTGCAGCGGTCGCGAAATACTTTCCTAATCAAAATAGTTCACCCAAATTGAGTTCAATTCTTTATTCTGCGACACTTAAAGACGTCGTACATTGGAAATAGGTATTGAACTGGGCGTCTATAAACGCAATTCGTACTCAAAGGGTTAATTTCTGGTTTGTAATCGTTTGAATGCTGAAACGTTCCTTGCGTTTCTCGCAAAAAGGAATCGCGCAATCGCGGTTTTTGCACTTTTGACATAGCTGCGGAAGAACGTGATTGCGCTTTTCCTTACTCAAACAATTAAATGTTATTAATTAAATAAATTCGACGGATTACTAGAAATTTAACTTAAGAAACGATAAAAGTACGAGATCACGAGGAATATGGTTTAAATGCTTGTCCGTAACAGAGACTGCCAAAGTGAGTGGGTTAGGTCTGAGTTAGGTCCGAGTTTGACCCGAAATCCGTACAACGAGTCTCGATATTACAAGGCAAAGATTTAACCCTTTGCGGTCGGTGTCCCCGTAGCGGGGACATTTTTAAATAGTCGTAGAAGTCAATAACCCCGCAGCGGGAACCCTCGGGAACCTTACGTATTATAAGTAGTATTAAATACAACAAATCCGTTTCAACAAATTCTGTGTGTTTTAATATCCATATATTGACTTTAAATCCTGTACGGAAAAGTAATTGCGAAACGATAAATTTGCTCCGACCTACTGGTACTCCCAAAAGTGAAATCTGCCGATCGCAAAGGGTTAAACCGCATACGTTGTAGATTATAGCAACTAGAATTGGTTGCATCGTATACACACCGTAGCCTCTGGGTAAATCTGGTGGTTGAGGAGGGTCATATCTCCTCTCACTATTTATCACTGCACTATTTCTGTTCCGATTGCTTCTATTAGGCCTTCGTGGCTGTCCATTATTAATGCTACGTTCAGTCCTTCCATTTATACTTTGATTGCCATTCTGTTCATCGCTTCCTCTCAATGGCCTTCTTTCTCTGGAGGATGAAGTAGGCGTTGCATTCCTTGAGTTATGTTGATTCTGCTGATTCCTGGTTTGCTGCTGTGTCGGTGTATTCCTTGGTGTGTTCTGCGTAGAACTATCTCTGCTAGGTGTTCTACTTGGTGTTCCGTCACCATTCCATTCTGGCGTACATCTCGGTGGACTTTCAGGTCGTACATTCGGGGGACTTCCGCTGCCACTTGGTGAAGTTGGCTCGGAAGAAGGCAATGGCGGAGGTTCAGGGGTTGTTGGTATAATAGCATTGTTTGGCCTGTTGTTACAAAAATATACTAATAAATATGAAATACATTTGTCCCCTGTACAACCGGGTTCGATCTAACAAGGGAACATACCGAGTGCGCATACGCCGATTTTGATAAAATTTCTATGGGAGATAGTTCTCGAAAAAATATTTGACCCGTATTTTTCTTTATCGGCTGACATTGACTTTGAAGGGGTAAAAACAGCCCTCAAAATATGGGGTAAAAACGGTTTGTTTGGAATATCTCGGAAACGAGGGGTCGTAGGATAATGATTCTTTTTCAGGATTATGTGTTTTTCAATATGGAATTTAGTGGCATTAAAAATTACGAGAAATATTAATTTGTTTAACAAATATTTAGAAAAATTGATTTGTTTTTGCAATTTCCCATACTAAATATTAATATATTTGCATGCAAATTGGTGTGTGTATACAATACACATTCCCGCATGAAACAAATTGTGTATATTTCCGTGAAAAATATGGATAAATGATATTCCGTTTTATGAAATTCACTGCGAAGATTCGCGAAACGAGTCATTCTTTTGGAACCTAACTTCCGCGTTATTCGCGGATGTTTGTAATACGAATCAGTGATTTCTCTGGATAACTCACCGAGTGTTTGGACGAATCCATTGGGTTGTCCTAGTGAAATGATTAACGTAATATAACCGTCCACTCTGAGTTCTTCTCTCTTCCCATCCGTCTGGTAAATCAGTCGGACAACTTAAGTCCCCGAGAACATCCACCACTGCATTATGACCCACTGTGTTACTCACAGCACCGTTGTGACCATCTCGTGATAACAGAGATATGACAATTTGGCCTTTCACTACATCCGTATCGTCAGAATGAGCTTTACAAAGATCCAAACGTTGATCTGCAAAGTGACAATCATCATTATCGCAACCTGGCAAACTTTAGTGGGAATGAAAGCTAAAGCGAGCTTATTACATCCTGTATCTTTGAGGCGCTGTATTGTATTCGACAATATCCGTACGCATCCCAAAAACCCTCCGCCTTGCTTTTTATGAATCTTCCTATGATTCCAAACTGATATGGTAATGCCATCATTTTTCCCAATATATCTGTAGAGTAAGAATACAACATTCGCATCTTCCATATCTAAGTGAATAGGTTATGTTTCATAAGTCAAGACGAATTACAAATCGTAGTGCTGATTCCATTTTGGGTCCAACGTTGCTTTGCATGTATCTGTGCTGTGGCATTGGCCAGAACCGTCAACAGTTATTTTAGCAAAGGGATCCGGCAGGCCTAGAAAATCAATTCCTATTCATCCATTCGTTCCACTTTAATATTTGATCTTTGATATTGCAATTAATATACTCACGAAACAGATCTTTTCTGACGAGATTGCGGGCGCATAAAACTGTAACATTATTCGGTAAAGTTAAACATTGATTTACACGACGTATGTCTAAGTACGTTTTAAGTTACAAATCAATTGCATTCGAAAGATTTCATTGATTACGTTTATCTGAAAATTCGGAGGAGAGAAAAGGAAGGTACAACTTTCGCTACTCAAATTTTGAATAACCCGCGAAGTGTATTCTTAGCGGATTACTTAAATTCGACAATTATCGCGTTTGTAAATGTTGAGTATTTGAATAATAAACGTTCGAAGTTTAGGAAGTTCCTGCTTTTGTTTATCGTGAATAAAATCTTGCTTTCAAGTTTCGAGTGAAATAAAATTAAATCATTGTCTTTTACAAGATAATTGATATCTTGCATTAAATCATCTCTATAATCAATATAAGTTTAAGTATTTCCTTTTTACATTGCGCTTCAGTTGCGTTAAAATGAAAGTGAAAAAACGTAGTACTACGATGGATTACGATTATACAAGAATCATAAAATTCCTTGCACGCCGTTCCGTTATCATTGTTATTCCAATAATCGGAGATTAAACAGTGTTAAATAACATCTCGCGTCGAATCATTTGAAACGCGAAGCGCAGAAGTCGGGTCATTCAACGAAGTACTTTTACGCGTTAATTAAACCAGTTATAACTCCTGGCAGATGTGTCAGACCCTAAAGAATGAATTCCCCTAAAAACCCCGCATGAATCATTGAATGAATGCCGTGAAAAGTAGCCGAATAGAGTGCATCTGTCAGTCATTAATTAGTGCCCCTTTCGAATCGAGTTCAGTCCGAGCGATATTCGTTATCGGGCCGATTAAATCTCTGCAATGAGAGATCGAGAAATTTCATAATAAATCGAATGCCTGGGTGGAAGTGGAAAAGGAAGAAAAAAGAGTTCGAGGGAATAAAAAAGGCGTAACAAGTTCACCAAAAATTAACGCTCTGTCTCCCGGAGTGCTCACGGTGGGGTCTTGACCTCCGATAGGGTGTTGCCATAACCGAAGGACGAAAACCCTAGCGGGCTCTTTTTGTTTTAATCAGAGCTACGATTAGTATTGGATCGTTGATACGGACAATCGTGGGATGATCGAAGCCATTTTGGTTTTGAATTGAGAGAGATATTAGGAAATTGGTGCGCCGTGGAGATGACGGCGGGGCCATATTGAATAATGCATAACAAAAACAGGGCACGAGAGGATTGGATGTCATAACGCGTGTTTGCCTGTCGGCCGACTTTCACGGGTCTTCTTGGCAATGAATTGATTGGATCGTTTGATTTCTTGTTGGACTCACTCGTTAAACGAATCTTCATGGCCCCGTTCCTCCTGCTACCGCCGGGATTCGACATTTTCCACGCACATTTAACGCTTCCGATTGCACATCGGCAGTGTAATTGGTAAATAAAACTGCTTCTTTAACGCGGCGGTGCAACCCGCACACACGCAACCATGCACGATCGACTGCAGCCGCTCGACCTTACCGACTATCGACGGAACCATTACTTCGACTTCAGTGTCTCGTTCGTCTCGTTCGTCTCGTTCGTCTCGTTCTCTTCGAGATATATCGAAAGTAAGAGAAGAAGTTTGAGGGCAGTGTTTCTTGAAACTTTTATTCTGGCTGCGATTCTATGACGATCAACCACCACGGAAACAGGTTAGGAATCTGAATTGAAATTGTGTTTGAGTACATCGGGGTTTGTACTGTAAATTAAACCTTTTGCGAATCGTATTCGCCATTTTGTGGATCATATTCAGGATTTTGCACTCGAAGTTTAGTATTTTGTGGATCTTATTCATGATTTTGCACTCGAAGTTTAGTATTTTGTGGATCTTATTCATGATTTTGTACTCGAAATTTAGTATTTTGTAGATCATATTCACGATTTTGTACTCGAAATTCACCATTTTGTAGATCATATTCACGATTTTGCACTCGAAATCCACGATTTTGCACTCGAAATTTAGTATTTTGTAGATCATATTCACGATTTTGTACTCGAAATTTACTATTTTGTAGATCATATTTACGATTTTGTACTCGAAATTCACCGTTTTGCAGATCATATTCACGATTTTGTACTCGAAATTCACCATTTTGCAGATTATATTCACGATTTTGCACTCGAAATTCACGATTTTGCACTCGAAATTCACGATTTTGCAGATCATATTCACCTTTTTGCAGATCAAATTCACCCTTTTGCAAATCAAATTCACCCTTTTGCAGATCAAATTCACCTTAATGCAAATCAAATTCACCCTTTTGCAAATCAAATTCACCCTGATTGCAAATCAAATTCACCCTGATTGCAAATCAAATTCACCCGTTTGCAAATCAAATTCACCCTTTTGCAAATCAAATTCACCCGTTTGCAAATCAAATTCACCCTTTTGCAAATCAAATTCACCCTGATTGCAAATCAAATTCACCCTGATTGCAGATCAAATAGGGTCATAAGTTTTCGGTGGTGTGGTAATAGTCAATAATAAAACTTAAAATAACCAATAAATACAATTAAAACGGAAGTTCAAGGAATTAGAATCAAGATTACAAGGAATTCTTAGAATTCACTTCGTTTCATGCGGAGGCGCCGCCATCTTGTGCCGAAGAGCATGGAACGAGTGATCTCGATGCACGTCGAGTCTCTTTCTATGCATATCTTTTTAACCCCTTGGCATACAATGACGCCTGGGAGACGTCATTTGTTTCGCGTGTCATTGTGCCAAGTTAAATAGTATTTTTTGGACCCACGAAATTCCGTTTTATTTGTATGTCAAGGGGTTAATGCGATTTTGAAGTCGTGCAGTGAAGCAAAAAAAGGAAGAAAATAAGTGTTGCAAGAAATCTAGGAAGTTTTAACAACGTAACGCGCTTATCCATTTATTTTCGTTCTTTTTATGCTTTTCCGTTGGCAATTAAGAGAGCAGAGAATAATTCCCACACGCAAATAAAGCTTTTTTGTTCGAATTTCAAATCGTTTTATGCACAAACGAAAGAAAACAACTGAATCTCAGTAAGTTACCTCTTTCGTGCTGCTGGTATTTCCAAAAATTATCCCCAAATTTCCCAAGAAAACTGTATCCTTTTTTGTGCTGCTTTTTACGCGGAATTCTGTGGAACTTATTTCTAGCGCATAAAAAGAGACTCAACTGCTCCTACAATTTCGTGGTATAAAACAATTTCAAAGAATGCAAATCATTCAGATTTAATGCAATAAACAAAAGCGAAACAGATGGAGAAATAAACGAATCGGATAGTGTTTATTAAGAATTTATTTCTGCAGCCCTTGCACTGTTAACACTTTGACGGCCGCTCATTTGACTCAAAGTCGCGCTACTACCGCCGGCACCTCTCGCGTACCGAAATACGGAAAGTTCCCAAAACCAGTATTTTCAGAATTAAAAAACGCCAATATACTCGTAAGAATTGGAAGGCAGTAACTCAAAAACAGTTAAAATGGATTAACATACAAACGTCAAATCTACGATCTCGAAATACTTATATAATGCTGGTCTAAGATTGCCAGTGCGAAGTCACATTTACGTGACACCGGCCGATAACCGCTGGCTCTCGAAGTCACATTTACGTGACACCGGCCGATAACCGCTGGCTCTCGAAGTCACATTTACGTGACACCGGCCGATAACCGCTGGCTCTCGAAGTCACGCACACGTGACAGCGGCCGTCAAAGTGTTAAGAAATATGCAAATCAATGATAAACAATTGGGATGAACGCAAATGAATAATGCTTCACAGAGTAATCAAGTTCACGCTGTGTAATGAACGTATAAAAATGAGACTTTAACCCTTTGACATACAAATAAAACGGAATGTCATGGTTCCAAAAAATACCATTTAATTTCGCTCAACTGAACAGTTATGTAAGCTTCGAAACAGAACGGAATATTTACAATGCTAAATATCATTTAATAAGATTGATACACAATATTAATGGACAATAATGAAGTAACATTATTAAATAATAAATAAGTAGTTCTGTAAAGTATGACATTTTTCCTGTCCGCCGGAGACAGTTCTTGCGTCCCGGAAACGTCAACGTCTACAATGACACGCGAAACACATGACGTCTCCCGGACGTCATTGTATGGCAAGGGGTTAATGTAATGCAATATAAAATATGAATATTATTCTCGCAGTATCTACTTGTTCGAATGCCGATAATGGAGACGTGTTCTTCGTTTTTGGTGATTACATAAACTTTGACATTCTAATGATAGTGTTACTTAATTTACGTGCGATAATGACGATTATAATTGTTCACTGGCCTTAATTTATGAAGGGACTGCCACTTAATTAACAATAACATTGGTATGCTTCAGAAGTCGCAGATTGAGGTACGTTTACATATTTCGATGAATAATATAAGTTTTGGAACGATCGATGAAAATTACTAAAAGTTACACTTGCGAAGCGAAGCATAGCGTAGCGCATGCGCGACGCGCGTTGCGCGCGCACGAAGAATAAATACTATACGAAAAAGCAGGGTGCAGTTTTTAACACTGGAACGGCGACATCTTGATTTGTATTTGCTACTTGTTCTTTATCTTTGTATCTACCACTTTTCAACCCTCTTAATATCATAGATTATGCGATAAATTATAGATATTTATAGGTGTTTTATTAATTACATGTTTTTATTAGAAAAAAGAAAAGAGACTTACGAATCGCGTGGTTTGCGGGAGATTCAAAATGTCCGTTCTAGTAATCAAAATTGCGATTAACTTATTATTTCGATTTGTACTATTCCCTGCGTTTTATATGTCGTTGCGTCATATATTTTATTTGTACGATGTACCTCCTTCGGGTAGCGATATTAATAAAAAATATATATATATAGATTTTGATTAAATCAAGAAGATATCTCGAAACAATTGCAGGATGCAATGAAATTTGATCTTTGGCAGTATTTTCTTTTTCTCTCGTTGAAAATTCCGACTCCTGGTTTTTTTTCTTACGGAATGTGATTGTAATGTTGAGAACGATTACTGACGGTGCGGTCCCTCGCGAAATTTGGCAAATTTCCGAATTCGAGTTTAAGCTTCTCCTCGGAATGTGAGGAACGCGTCTATTAGGAATAAAGCTCCTTCGATGATACTGATCGATCCTTTGGCCAATCCGGTGTCGCGGAATGACGATTTGTGGATAAGCTTTGCGAATTGGTCGATGTTCAGTGCGCCAGCGACGATGAACAGAGCGCAGCCAACCAATGAGAAGAAAAGATCCTGCGAAGTGAAACGTTTCCCTTTAAATTCGTTACATTCAATTACAAGTTAGAATTACAACATTGAAACAATATGATTACATAACATTTTAATATCCAATTGAAAAATTGTATTCATATTATTTTAAGACATGTTTTGAGTAATATTTTTGACAGATCGGCGAAAGAATAATATATTTTTTAACGTGCAGACAAAGAGAATTGTTGAAATTAGTTTATATGATAAGATAAGACAGGTTAGGAATCAAGTAAACGGGAATTCCCGCACTTTCGCGCGTTGAAGGAAATTGTACTTGTAGGAACTCGCGTTATAGGAATTCGCGTTGTAGGAATTCGCGTTATAGGAATTCGCGTTGTAGGAATTCGCGTTGTAGGAATTCGCGTTGTAGGAACTCGCGTTATAGAAATTCGCGTTGTAGGAACTCGCGTTATTGAAATTCGCGTTGTTGAAATTCGCGTTGTTGGAACTCGCGTTATAGGAATATGCGTTGTACGAATTCGCGTTATAGGAATTCGCGTTGTAGGAATTCGCGTTGTACGAATTCGCGGTGTAGGAAATTATCCTTGTAGGAACTCGCGTTATAGAAATTCGCGTTGTAGGAATTCGCGGTGTAGGAAATTATCCTTGTAGGAACTCGCGTTATAGAAATTCGCGTTGTTGGAACTCGCGTTATAGAAATTCGCGTTGTTGGAACTCGCGTTATAGGAATACGCGTTATAGAAATTCGCGTTGTTGGAACTCGCGTTATAGGAATACACGTTGTACGAACTCGCGTTATAGGAATTCGCGTTGTAGGAACACGCGTTATAGGAATTCGCGTTGTACGAATTCGCGGTGTAGGAAATTATCCTTGTAGGAACTCGCAATATCTTTAGCGCGTTATACGGGAATTTACTGTACATAAATGAATTCCATACCACACGGCGATTAACTGGAGTTCCCATCATGCTTCCGGCAAACAATCCAACAAGAATAATCAGATATCCTCCAAAAGTACCCATCGTGATCATCGCAGTGTGTCTGTCGCCGGCATTGAAGGAGTTGTAGTGCAATATTATCAGTATAAACACCACCAACTGAAATCATCGAATTACAACATCAGAGAATTCTCTTAAAACAATAATTGTAATCCTCCCACGCACACAATCAACGCTCGTCCATTTTGCCAGAATGCAATCATTATTTTCAAAAATTCCATTCTGCGATAATTAATCGGAAATATTAATCATCGTTGCTTCCACATAAATCTTAACATGATTCACATTTTACGTTGATAAACTAATCTCCTATGTTTCGTTATTTTAAGAATAATTACAATTTTAATTATTTACCTAATTTTAACAATATATATATATACGGAAAACATGGTTGTATAGTGAAATGTGTATAGTATAAGCGAATATCCCGGATAAAAATAATCTAAGAATTGGTTGGCAGCGAATTCTCCGATACGGGTAGGACATAAGCCCATAAATCTGGGCCAATGAGACGAGTGCATCGACTCCATCGGTGTCACCATAAATAACATATTAGAGTACCGCCACAATGCTCCAGTTTAGAAACTCGATTCTATTTCGGGGCAACAGGTATGCGTTTTGACTTGAAATCGAATCGCTGTACGGAAGTCATAATCGAAGCGACACGTCGCCGCTACGAAAGCGTTACTCGTCATTTTCTAATGTTATATTCATAACCTGTGATTAGTCAGCGTTCGTCACACCATAAACATCATCGCATGATTAATTAATTGCATACTTGAATCACGCTACGTCGTCTGATACTTGATTGACAAGTACGCCAGTTGTTTCGTAATTAATCTTATTTTCTATGTATTTGATGTAAAAACAAATGTAAAATTAAAACTTCTTTATTTTATCGTTGAAACGTTTCGGCAATGGTTTTATGCCCTCTTCAGTCTGAACAACCCTTTCTGGTCTGCATATAATCGATACCCATCAAATACATAGAAATTATTATTGGACCAATAAATAAACTATTGATTACTTAATCTTATCTTGAAAGTTGTTTTTTTGTTGGTCTTTGAAATAGTTAGTATTCTTTAGTATTCAATTAGTAATTGAATAAGTTAGTATTCTGCCCTCTTCGGTCGAAAGTAATTTGTGCAAAACAACCGTTGTGATTCATTATTGTTTAAAGCCGTGCGATATAAGTATAATCTTGAAAGTTGTTTGTTTGTTGATCTTTGAAATCTTATTTGTAATATACAGCCGAGTCTCTTTTTATGCGGTTAATATGTTCCACAGAAATCTGCAGAAAAAGGATACAGCTTTCTTGGTAAGTTTAGGGATTATTTTGTTGAAATACCAGCAGCACGGAAGAAGTAAATTACACGGGTTCAGTTGTTTTGTTTTGTTTTGTTTGTGTATAAAAAGATTTGAAATTCCAACAAGAAAAGCTTGTTTATTTGTTCGTGGAAATTATTCTCTTTTCTTTTAATTGCAAACGGAAAAACATAAAAGAAGGAAAATAAACGGATAATCGCGTTGCGCTGTTAAAACTTCCCAGATTTCTTGGATTACATATTCGTTCTTGCTTTTTTGCTTCGCCGCGTAAATTTGAAACCGCATTCAAAAAGATTGGGGTAAAAAGAGACTCGATTGTTATTGTTTATTTATTACTATATTGTGTCAATTTTTTATCATTATATGTTAAATAAATTGCATTGCCGGCTGAGCGAATGATTTTTAGGTTCTCCATATTGATTTAAATCTTGTAGCTTCAAAGAAGTTTGTGTCGTGTTTCTAGGTTATGTTCTCCATCCTATTTCTATAGGTTCCTGTTACTCATTTCTATTCTCGATACACTTCTCATGTTGTTAACGCGGGGATCTATTATTAGCAATAGTTCGGAACGATTGAATTCGTGTTTTTCTTTCGCAATTCAGTGTAACTTGCGACTCTTAATAATTCTGCTTATCATCATTTTAATAAATAGTCATTCATAATTCATGATTTTTCTAAGCGTATAAAGGTTTTGCGCTGCAAATTAACCCTTTTGCAGATAATATTCACCTTTTTGCAAATCAAGTTCACCCTTTCACAGATCAAATTCGTTATGTCGATCAAAAGAGTTAATTTGGAGCACAAAACCTGTAAAAATATTCTTATGAATTATTGCACGTACATTACCGGCCATAAGTTTGGGATCACTTACTATCGTTAAGCAAATTATGAAATATCTTGTCCATAAAATGGAATGGGATACTTTTCTTTGGGTACATCTGTAGGTTGATGTACGTTGATATTATAAGATAGAAGAGTCGTACAAATGTCGTATATTTGATTCTATATTAATTATACATTTCGCTTAATACACGATTCGTCGAAGTATCCCCCTTTTTTCATTATTACTATTTCACATATTTTTGACATACCCCGACAAGTTTGTGTAATGTTTCTTGCTGCATAGTTCGCCAACCTTCTTGTAGTAAAGTCATTTCTTGCGGGGAAACTAAAAACCGACCGATAGCAATAAACGGAGCCGAACGATTTTGAAGGTAACAAAATCTTATTACACCCAGGTGCCGATACAATATGTGTCTGCATGGCAAGAACATAGTTTAATATTAATGGTACAATTATAAAATGGACAAAGGTTTTATATTCTATTTAGTTTTAATGTTCATTCTAACGTTTAAAGTAAACGTCGGAATGAAGTCAAAGCAAGTGATCCCAAACTTATGGCCGGTAGTGTAAGCCATAAGAATTCTAACGGAGCCTACGCTAGCCCCTCCTGACTTCCGGTTAGCAATGCGATGGCAAAGAAGGGACCTTGCGCGCACTAATCAACACCGATTATGTCACTGTCATTCTCGTAGTCTTACTAACAACGAAAGATATGTATGCCGATCTTCTTGCGTTTAACTCCTTCTATCTTGCAATACAGAAGTATCACGAGAATTGTAACGAAGGCCAATATGTTGGTAACAATGAAATGTCACGATCGATTAGTCTAAGAAAACTTACTTGAAATTATTGTAACACGTTGGACACCATGGCGGTCACCGGTGGCCACCGATGCCAATATTACTAAAACTCGATTCAAATAATCGATTATAATCCACAAATTTTTAATATTTTTAACGTGTACGAGACGTCATGTAGACTTTACGGACGCGTATCGCGATGTATCGTATAAGACGGATTTCGGTGCGTCAGTCAACGTCTTAACACCTCTAGCGCCAGGGGATTCCCGCATTTTATTATATAGCGCGTTGTATGAGAATCGCGTTATATAAAAATGTCGATGCAATATCTTTCGCGCGTTGTAGGAAATTGTACTTGTAGGAATTCGCGTTGTAGGGACTCGCGTTATAGGGACTCGCGTTATAGGAATTCGCGTTGTAGGAATTCGCGTTGTAGGAACTCGCGTTATAGAAATTCGCGTTGTTGGAACTCGCGTTGTTGGAATTCGCGTTATAGGAATTCGCGTTATAGGAATTCGCGTTATAGGAATACGCGTTCTAGGAATTCGCGTTGTAGGAACTCGCGTTATAGGAATTCGCGTTGTAGGAACTCGCGTTATAGAAATTCGCGTTGTTGGAATTCGCGTTATAGGAATTCGCGTTATAGGAACACGCGTTATAGGAATTCGCGTTGTACGAATTCGCGGTGTAGGAAATTATCCTTGTAGGAACTCGCGTTGTTGGAATTCGTGTTATAGGAACCCGCGTTATAGGAAATCGGAGATAACAAGCTATGCGATGCTCGACGTAAATGCTCGAAAGTAAACGGGAAATTCCCGCATTTTATTATATAGCGCGTTGTACAAGAATCGCGTTATATAAAAAAGTCGTCGCAAGTCGGCAGCGAACGTCTTAACACCTCTAGCGCCACGCCGAAATCCGTGTTATACGATACCTCGCGATACGCCTCCGTAACTTCTACATGACGTCTCATAAATGTCAAAAATATTGCAAATCTGACGAATATTAGCGAAATATTTGATCAACCTGACATATACAGGTGATAACCCGTTAAATATTTGCCGAGAGATAATAAACAAAAAAGAAATTCAATGTAGTTCGAAGAAATCATACCAGTTCGAGGAATTTCACAATGGTGAGTCTCGTAATGTTGACCATCTTGACTTATCTGAAAAAAAGACAGATTATTAAACACAAGTCAACTGTAAATCGCTTAACAACGAGTTGTTTCAATCCTTCCAATTCAACTCTGTTATTATTATATAAGTAAAATATAATAAACATGTAAAAATTACGATTAAAGTAGGTTGGCCGGTAACGTTGACAACGACAATGAACTGTCGGTTTGTCGGAACCCTAGGAGGGTTTGGTAAGCCTGGAAAAATGGCGGCAACCGAATACCTTAAAGGAGTTGTCTACTAATATCTCGTCTGTGATTATATAGTCGTTGCAGTACCATCATTCTTGGAATGATACGGATAACACTCGAGTTAGCGCAATAAACTAAGTGGCGACTGAGAGTCGCCTCCTAGTGCAAAGAATTAAGATCCACCAACAAAATATAACTGGAGAAAATCCGAATGTCGCCATTCGAGTTGGCCCAATAAACTGCGTGGCGACTGAGAGTCGCCTCCAAGTGCAAAGAGTTAATACTTAAAAGCTTCTCATGCTTCTCATCAGGCTACTATGTTCATGCAAAACATTTTCATCCATCACTCAGATATTACTCATACTCGTGACTAATAATTATTTTTAAAATATGCTTTGATAAATGGAAAATTTCTTTCCGCACAGTTGCGCTAGAATGCGCGATAGACTATCTGAAAAAGAGCGAGCAATGACTAACAGCTGATTCCAGAGTCGGATATTCAGACTCGAATCGACATAAAAGTCGCGGGAAACGATATTACGTCGCAGAATTCTGGACGGGAATATATTCGACTGAGGAATCGTAAAGAACGGTGCATAGCCCCTTTCGAAATCATTCTATTGATACAAAGTGGAGAATTGAGTTAGTAAACAATGTTTGATGTAATAACTCGTCGGAGACCTGACGCAATCTGCGTTCTCCTTGTTCCTTTTATAGACATGATCGTAGTTCTACGTTATTTATACCGATCAGATTTCAAAACATACAGAAATAAACTTACAGCGAATGTAAACAGTAGTCGTACATCAGGGAGTTTTAACAAAAACCTCGTAAAACTTTGTTTCCGGGTGAAACAAATTGTGAATATTTCCATAAAACATATGGACGAATAATATTCTTCCGTATATAATTTATTATGTACATACCACTTGTTTGTTCAAATGTATTAAATAAACAAAGTTCTACGAGGTTTTTGCTGAAATTCGTCGTTCTACGAATACTTTTTACACACACTGTACTTGTGGCGCCAAATTTGAACACACTCGGATTTTCTGCGAGCATATTTTGTTACTGGACTTTAAATCACTGAGAACTGGAATAGATTTTAATGTCGTTACTTAGTCGCCACTCGAATTGCCGCATTGAGTTGAGTGGCGACTGAGACTCGCCTTTCGAGTGCAAAGGGTTTGTATTGTATATTGATCCTAATAAGACCCGTGATTAGAGTGAAATCGTGGACTGCTTCTTTGCATCACCTGATTCGATTCAATTACTTTTGCGCGAGGAACATTGTTGGGTCAGTAAAGCGGGTCACCATGGAATGGCCATGAGATTCCAAAGATGGTTGGAACAAGAGATGATACGAAAAGATGGGAGCGCCACTGGATATTTATGTCGCAACGAAGTAAACGGGTTTTACTACATAGAAGTATATAGGGTTCGCACTCCAAATTCACCCTTTCGCGGATCGTATTCATCATATTGCAAGTCAAATTCACACTTTTGCAAATCAAATTCACTTTATTGCAAATCAAATTCACTATATTGCAAATCAAATTCACTATATTGCAAGTCAAATTCACCCTTTTGCAAGTCAAATTCACCCTTTTGCAAATCAAATTCATCATATTGCAAATCAAATTCATCATATTGCAAATCAAATTCACTATATTGCAAATCAAATTCACCATATTGCAAATCAAATTCACTATATTGCAAGTCAAATTCACCATTTGGCAAATCAAGTCTTTTCCTACAAATTTGTTTCCTTAAAATTTTGTAATCAAAATAAAATCCAGCGTAAATTTCATCAACTTATCCGGAATTCTTAAAACTTTTTTGCACTCCATTTTGCAGATCGTATTCGCCTTTTCGCAGATAAAATTCACCATTTATACGATCTGCAAAATGGTTAATCTGGAGTGCAAAAGAGTTGCAAGAATTCCAGGCAAGTTAAATAAATTTACATTGGATTTTATTTGTATTACAAAATTTTAAGAAAACTTGATCTGCAACAGGATGAATTTGATTTGCAAAAGGGTGAATTTGAGTTGCAAAAGGGTGAATTTTATCTAAAAAAGGATGAGTTTGATCTGCAAAAGGTTGAATTTGATTTGCAAAAGGTTGAATTTTATCTGAAAAAGGATGACTTTGATCTGCAAAGTGGTGAATTTGATTTGCAAAATGTTTAATTTCAAGTTGAAAACGGTCAATTTGATCTGCAAAATGGTTAACTTCGAGTTGAAGAGGGTCAATTTGATCTGCAAAATGTTTAATTTCAAGTTCAAAAGGGTCAATTTGATCTGCAAAATGGTTAACTTCGAGTTGAAAAGAATTAGTTTCGGGTGCAAAACTTGTATCGCGTTATTAGGCCAATCATAAAATCAAAATAGAAGCTCATCTCAGCCGACAGTCTCAAAAGAATCTCTCGACAGTTTACGACGTGCAGCACGGAAGTTCGCGGAAAGCTCGGTTTACAAAACACGACGACATTGCTATTCTCAATAAAAGCTATCGCGCCACGCAGAAATATCAAGTTGCAGCGTTCCAAATGCCAGAATATCTGGAGTTCGGTCAACGTTGTTTACCCGTTCGTTTATCTATGCACGAAGAACGTCACAAGTAGTGATGGCGTGAACTGCAACTTCTGAGTCACGAGTGATTCAATCACGTTGAGTTTTCACAGTGATTCGTGATTTTGCGGCTGATGATCGTTTCTGATTGGTTGGAGAACATGACAAAGATTCACATAGCGTCAGAATCGATTGGAAAATCGATTATATATGATCTCATGTGGTAATAAAAATTCGCGAGGATAATCGGCCCGGCATTCAAACTCGAAAGTCGAAAAGAAAGAGTTGTGTACTTTCACGCGATGGTGTCGTTGACCGTTGTCGAAAGTCGACACTCCGCTTTTGTAATTTCTCTCCGACCTAACTTCTTGATCGCGATACAATGGCTGGCCTCGAACAACACGGACACCTTGTACGTCCCACGCTTCGTGGCGGAAATGCAAGAACGCATTAAGTACATTTAATACTTTCATGTATTACGCCGTTTATGCAACAAGTTGTAACGAAGAAATTACAAGCATGTTAATTACGTGTTAAAGGGTTACGGTGCGCGAAAATTGATGCGCGTAGCCGACATATTTGAAGGTTTTTCGTAGATCGCTTTAAAAATATGGTTCAAAAGTACAGTTACTCCAAAAAGTATTGGGATACTAATCAAGTTTGACTACATAATGATGTGTCTGTGTTAATTATGACAAAATTAACAGAAGAATGGCATTCGATTAGTGAAGAATATTAAAGAAAATAACGTCAAGGTTGTATAAGTGCCGTCTTATATGAGGGTCGCAACAATTTGTGAACCGCGTCACTTAAGAACCGCGTTGTACGAGGAGCACCTGGATAATAACGCGGATTTCGGTGCGGCAGTCAACGTGTTAAGAATGAAGTTATATCGATCAAAAAACCGACGATGTACCGCGTGCTATAATACACGCTATCAACTATAACCTATTTACGATTTCCACTGTGACGTCATTAAAGCCGCCGTTTGTGAATTCGCCATAAGTTGTACTATTGACATAGTTTAATGAACTGTGTGGTTTAACGATAGAACGTGGAAGACATATTTCTCTGATTATACTCGAAAATAATGGCTGCAGGTGAAAGTCACAGATTTTGGAATATTTTGCTATAAAGAATACACAATAAACGCGAATTACGTATTTTTGGGTGAGTCATATTTTGCAATTTCTTTTGAAACATGCAGTATGTGTCCCGTTTACATGAAAAGGAGATATGCTATTTATGAATGGAAAACTTCGACATACCGCGAATTATTATACTTCGCATACTTCGTACCGCGAAGTTATTAGTAATTATTCAATTATAGTACTGGGAATCCTTGTATAACGCGGAAGTTCGGTTACAGGAAAGATCGCGTTATAAAAGGCGAGCTATGCGAGACTTGGATTACATACACGCGTTACGTGGAAGTGGTATAAGCGTCGAGTTATACGAGGACCGCCAGAATTTTGTACAAGTATTAGGTTATATCGAAATCGCGTAGTACAAGTGCTGCGTTGTACACGTGCCGCGGTATATCGGAACCGCGTTGTATAAGTGTCGCGTAATATCGAAACTCGTGTTGTATAAGTATTGCGCTATATGGGAACCGCGTTGTATAAGTGGCGTGTTATACGAGGAGCGCCACCATTTGTGAACCGCGTTATATCGAAACCGCGTTGTATAAGTACCGCGTTATACGAGGAGCGCCACCATTTGTGAAACGCGTTATATTAAAACCGCGTTATACAAGGATCGTCACCATTTGTGAACCGCATTATATCAAAACCGCGTTGTATAAGTGTCGTGTTATACGAAGGTCGTCACCATTTGTGAACCGCGTTGTATAAGTCGCGTGTTATACGAAGATCGTCACCATTTGTGAACCGCGTTGTATGAGTCGCGTGTTATACGAAGATCGTCACCATTTGTGAACCGCGTTGTATGAGTCGCGTGTTATACGAAGATCGTCACCATTTGTGAACCGCGTTGTATAAGTCGCGTGTTATACGAGGAGCGCCACCATTTGCGAAGCGCGTTGTATAAGTACCGCGTTATACAAGGATCGTCACCATTTGTGAACCGCATTATATCCAAACCGCGTTGTATAAGTCGCGTGTTATACGAAGATCGTCACCATTTGTGAACCGCGTTGTATAAGTCGCGTGTTATACGAAGATCGTCACCATTTGTGAACCGCGTTGTATGAGTCGCGTGTTATACGAAGATCGTCACCATTTGTGAACCGCGTTGTATAAGTCGCGTGTTATACGAAGATCGTCACCATTTGTGAACCGCGTTGTATAAGTCGCGTGTTATACGAGGAGCGCCACCATTTGTGAACCGCGTTGTATAAGTACCGCGTTATACAAGGATCGTCACCATTTGTGAACCGCATTATATCCAAACCGCGTTGTATAAGTCGCGTGTTATACGAAGATCGTCACCATTTGTGAACCGCTTTATATTGAAACCGCGTTGTATAAGTACAGCGTTATACGAGGATCACCACAATTTGTGAACCGCATTATACCCAAACTGCGTTGTTTAAGTACCGCGTTATACAAGGATTACTTGCAACTACTTAGAGTGGCTTGTTATATCAAAAAAGTGTTTGATATCTTATAAACGCGACAATTGCGAAAGATTTATAAATAAATCACCCATTCATCGATAATTATAGGCAATATTGACTGATAAGGTATCGATTCCGAGTAAACGAAATTACCTAATCGCATTTTAATGTTAAAAAGATCGACAATTTACGAAAACACATTAAAGAAAGCATAAAAATGCGACCACTTTCTGTTCAATGTTTCCCAGTAAATGATAATTTTATTATAACACGAAACTAATTAAAAACGAATCTAAAGAAGCTACATTACACAAAATACTAATAAAAATGATTACTTAAAAATGATTACCTGAAAAAAGATGACAATTGTCGCGCGTACTTTTACAATTATTCCGTCGAAAAAATGAAACGAAACAAATCAGTTTAAGCATGCCACCGCCATTTTGTTAGAAACGGAGAACAATTGTCGATAATATTTCCTTTCAAATTAATAACGCGGGACGACTTTATTTAAAACTATTCGTACAGCAACAAACTTTAACAACAACCTGATCGAACTTTATTTCCTCACGAAACAACTTGCAAATATTTTCATAAAAAGTATGAATAAATAATAATTCATGCAGTCGGTGATAAACCATGTTAACTAGCAGAAAGTCAACATTCGGGAAATCGATTGTAAAGTTGTCAGTTAATGATATTCACTCCATTGATGTCAATAACTCAATTTCGCAAAACATGTCAGATACCATGTTATGTTTACGGTTATCAGATACCATTTTTGTTGAAGATCGTTGCTGTACGAATACTTTGTACTCATTGTACAAAGCTAACGTTGATAAAACGTGTGCTGATTAACGACAACTTGTTGACGAGGTACTTACGTGTTCGTGGTTGCTTTTAACGGAGCGTAGATGTCGACGAGACGAGCGTTCACTAACGACTGATGCTGAAGACCGGTCACGCATCGTAAAGGAGCGGCTCGTAGCCCCGATTTTTACGATCGACGGAAACACGGCTACGTTTACGCGGTGCCGTTCACATGTTATGCGTGCTCTCCATTATGCTATAATGTAGTCTCTAGGGCACAGTGGTTCTCAAACGCACTTCCCTCTTTCCCTTCAATTTCATCCTAAGAACATAAAATAGTACCCTCGTAGTTCGTATTTAATTTCTTTCGAAGTCCAAATCAAGATGTTAGATTTTCGGTGTTTTTAATGTTAATAACTTCGAAAACATTCAACAAATTTATTTCATGTTTATGTTAAAGTACTGTGGTTCTCAACACACACTTCCCTCTTTCCCTTCAATTTCATCCTAAGAACATAAAATAGTACCCTCGTAGTTCGTATTTAATTTCTTTCGAAGTCCAAATCAAGATGTTAGATTTTCGGTGTTTTTAATGTTAATAACTTCGAAAACATTCAACAAAATTATTTCATGTTTTAGTTAAAGTGCTGTAATAGAAATGTGATTCATTGATGGCAGGCGACTGAATCTCGTCGATTGTTTTATCGTTTGCGTTATGCGAATCATTCACGATATTACCGTGTTGTTCATTTCTCAGCACTTAATTATAACTTGTTTACATCATACGACTAAAATAAATGTGAGAAACATTAATATTTAAGGAAAACTTGGAGTGGCATTTAATCATCGACGATGTCCTTAAAATATTATGATCTTAAAAATGATTATATATATATATATATATATATATAATAACTTTTATTATATATACATAATGTTGTATTTATTATATATGAATATGTATATATATATAAAAAATATTTAACAAAAAAATGAAATTAAAATCTTTTGTACAAAAATTATAAAAAATATATAAAAAATTTTGTATAAAAAATCGTGTTATTTATAAAAATCGATGATATATATTTTTTATAATTTTTTTGATAAATAATTAAATAACACGATTTTTTATAAAAATCGATTTATACTTTAAATTCAATTTAAAACATTTAAAATATATATAAAAAATATATATAATACATTATTGTAATAATATCGTATAATATCGTATAATATCGTATATTATTATAATAATATATTATATAGATTTTATATATATATATTTTAATTACTTTAAATTGAATATATATTATTTTAATTGTATATATATATCATCCATCGGTGGTTACTCATAATAAGAACTTAATCTTCGATCAAACTGCAGGCCATTTCTCGCGAATCGTATTCTTGCCGACCAGCAACTCGTTACGTTGATTTCCCGCCTTCTTGAGTGACATCACCTTCTCCTTGATTGTGCAATGACGTCACATTGATATCGTTTAAATTCAAATCATTACAAAATTTGCGTAGCCGGCCGCGCTCGAATACTGGCGCATGCGCGATGTAAGAACGCGAAGATTACGTCACACACTCTAATAGAGAATACCTACGCGCAAAATGAAAGGAACTGTGGAAAGGAAGAAGATATCAACCGATTAACGCACGTCTTTGTGGTCACAAATTTTGGAAAATGTCTCCGAGTTAGTCGAGGATAGCAATTCGATTTTGAAAGAGGGGGCAATTCAAGAATGAGTTATTAACAGTGAATTTTAGGCACGAAGAAAGTCAAAAAGTATTTCGTGCGCGCGCAGAGTTATTATTATTGAAGTGCCTTGATACGTAAATGAATGCACTTATATTATAAATAATTCATAACCATCAAAGTGCATTTCATTTCATAAGTTTTTCTCAGTTAGTGATTTCTTCCTCGGTACTTCAACTGTCCTTTCGTTCTTTTATCTTTCTCTTTCGTGGACGCCATGTTCTTTGGAAGCTTGTTAAGACCAAGTTAATAGCCTTTTTGGCTTCCTTCGCGTGAATAGGATATTAACAACAAAGCCTTCTCCGTTAAAACGACAAACAATTTTAGTATACGAGATATTTAAGGAAAGTTATTTGACATTTTGATTTCTGAGTCACTCGAAATCCATGGGCAACAAAATGCGGTCCATCTAGCGGTGAGAATGCGAAACTTAACTCAAACTCAAATTTATTTGATATTTTACTCAATTAAAGTAAACAGGGAATCCCCGCATTTTATTATATAGCGCGTTGTCCGAGAACCGCGTTATATAAATAGTCGTCGCAATATAGCGCGTTGTCCGAGAACCGCGTTATATAAATAGCCGTCGCAATATAGCGCGTTGTCCGAGAACCGCGTTATATAAATAGTCGTCGCAATATAGCGCGTTGTCCGAGAACCGCGTTATATGAATAGTCGTCGCAATATAGCGCGTTGTCCGAGAACCGCGTTATATAAATAGTCGTCGCAATATAGCGCGTTGTAGGAACCGCGTTATATAAATAGCCGTCGCAGTACCTATAGCGCGTTGTAGGAACCGCGTTATATAAATAGTCGTCGCAATATAGCGCGTTGTCCGAGAACCGCGTTATATGAATAGTCGTCGCAATATAGCGCGTTGTCCGCGAACCGCGTTATATAAATAGTCGTCGCAATATAGCGCGTTGTAGGAACCGCGTTATATAAATAGCCGTCGCAGTACCTATAGCGCGTTGTAGGAACCGCGTTATATAAATAGTCGTCGCAATATAGCGCGTTGTCCGAGAACCGCGTTGTATAAATAGTCGTCGCAATATAGCGCGTTATATAAATAGTCGTCGCAATATAGCGCGTTGTCCGAGAACCGCGTTATATAAATAGCCGTCGCAGTACCTATAGCGCGTTGTAGGAACCGCGTTATATAAATAGTCGTCGCAATATAGCGCGTTGTCCGAGAACCGCGTTATATGAATAGTCGTCGCAATATAGCGCGTTGTCCGAGAACCGCGTTATATGAATAGTCGTCGCAATATAGCGCGTTGTCCGAGAACCGCGTTATATGAATAGCCGTCGCAGTACCTATAGCGCGTTGTAGGAACCGCGTACTACAGGAGTTCACTGTATTTCGATGAAGATATAACAACTAAGAGTTGTTCGAATTAATAAACACAAGAACATTACACCAAGTAGATGCGCTTTCCTCTTTTATTTAGAAAGACAATAATAAAGTGTACAAATAATGTCAAATTTCGAAACGAAATGGGCCGTTTGTGCAAACTATATTCAAGGTTAATTAGTTGTACGTTCGGATATTAGGATCTACATTGTTACATCGAGGAAGGAGGGCGACAGAGGGGGTTTCAGTTTACGAAATATTCGCCAACAAGCATGCTGACAACCTAAAGGATGTAAGGATCTCTGTTTTACCTACGTAACTGTAATAAATTACTTTAACATTGGCTGCATCGTATCATCGTATTACAGACACTGACTTAGATTCGATTTATGCTCGATGTAAAGCTGAAGGGTTGAGACGACCATCTTGAATAACTTACTGGATTCTGTTTTATCAACCAACGATACAGGTTTTGCACTCTGAATTAACCCTTTTGCAGATCTTGAATATGATCACTTTGAACTGCAAATTAATCATTTTGCAGATCATACTCAACTCTTTGCACTGGAAATTAACCATTTTGCAGATGATATTCAACTCTTTGAACTGCAAATTAATCATTTTGCAGATCATATTCGCCATTTTGCAAATCAAGCTTTTCCACAAATTTGGTTTTCTTAAGCTATGTATTGTAATACAAATAAAATCGAATGTAAAGTTATTGTTGCGAAAGAAAAATTGTATTGCATATACGTAATAATACTTGATCATCAAATAACATAAAATGAGATAAAACTAACATAAAGTATTTGTTTAAAACCAAACATATTTATAAACTAGATATTTCTGAATATTTTTGTAATAGCTTCGAAAACAAATTGGTAGAAAAGCTTAATTTGAAAAAGGATGAATTTGGTCTTTGAAAGGGTGAATATGACTTGATTTGCAAAAAGGTGAATATGATCTGCAACGAGGTTAATTTTCAATGCGAAAAGATGAATTTGATTTGCAAAAAGGTGAATGTGATCTGCAACAAGGTTAATTTTCAATGCGAAAAGATGAATTTGATTTGCAAAAAGGTGAATGTGATCTGCAACAAGGTTCATTTTCAATGCAAAAAGGTTCATTTTCAAAGCAAAAAGGTTCATTTTCAATGCAAAAAGATGAATTTGATTTGCAAAAAGGTGAATGTGATCTGCAACGAGGTTAATTTTCAATGCGAAAAGATGAATTCGATTTGCAAAAGGGTGAATATAACCTGCAAAAGGGTTAATTTGGAGCGCAAAACCTGTAAATGATGACTCTTTGTAGAAAACACTGAGAGCGCCAAATTTAAAAAATTTGTTGACAATCGATAAAAATTCTGCATACCAGTGGTAATACTGTAGTATAGAATTTTAGTGCAATTTCCTTTTGTAAATAGTTAATAATAATGTTAAAAGTTGGTACCGCTGGTGCCTCCAACGCGACCTCTAGGGAATTTAGTTGTCCTCCTGACAGAATTCGACTTTTGGCACTTACACTGATTTCTGCAAGGAGTTTTCAAATAAATATTACAAAACATTCTGTATTCGCATGTACTCCGGCAGTTCTCACGTGCTTTTTACTTTTTGGCAACTGTCATACGCGTTTGTACAGTGTTAGGCCTGACTCTAGTAACTTTATTATTGCATTTTGTCTAGTTGAGAAACCTGAAACTTATATCGTACGCCGTGCTAGAATAACACGCTTAATTAACACGTTGACTGCCGTGACATCAATTTGTTGCAGATTTTCGAAGGAATTTTTTAGGCATTCTTATCTTCCTGAATTATTATAAAAATTTTTATGCAATTTTAGGTGTACTTTAACTCATTGCTTTGGTTTTACGCGGTTTTGGAAAATCCTGGAGCATCTCTTCAGGAGTCACTTTTAGTTGAATCACAGCTCGGACGAGTTTGCGTCCGCTGTGCGCAGGTCCCCCACTACCATTCCCTGCTCCGAACACGCTATTGGCCTTAGTCCCGCTGTGACGTCACAGAAGGCGGGGATAAAGGAGTGGTGGGAAGGAAAGGTAGTGGGGACTGCGCGAGTTCTGGTCCAACTATAGTTCATGCCAGGAAACCTTCCACTCGGCTCGGACGAGTTTGCGTCCGCTGTGCGCAGGTCCCCACTACCATTCCCTGCTCCGAACACGCTATTGGCCTTAGTCCCGCTGTGACGTCACAGAAGGCGGGGATAAAGCAGTGGTGGGAGGGAAAGGTAGTGGGGACTGCGCGAGCCGCGTGAAAGGTTTCCTTGAATGAATTCTCAGTACCGCATAAAAAGAGACTTGACATTACATACGTGCTACGGATGCGACGTATCGTATAACGCGGATTTTTGTCCGGCATTCAACGTGTTAAACGTGTACGAGCCGCGAATTCTACACGGAGCATAAATCTGGAATCCGCCATTAACCCTTTCGCGACGACAATACTAGCCGTCCATAGTGTTCCTATTTTACGCTTGTGTTCTAATTATACTTAATAAAAACATTGTTAAGATATGATGATAATTATGATTAAGTAATAAATCTTCAATTTTGCATTGTTTATTGAAAATTACTTTTGAACAATAATATTATTTAATAAATTGCTTTAGTGTGATTGCTTTCAATTCGTGGATGTCGGATACAGGTTTTGCGCTCGAAATTCATTCCTTTGCAGATCATATTCATCTTTTTGCAAATCAAATTCCCCGGCGTTCAAAAATGTCTAATATCAATTTGCATCTTTACGTTAATTTAACACCATTTTGTGTTATTTCTTGTTATTTCTTTCACTTTACATTGGATTTAATTTTCAATAGAATAACTTAAGAAAACAAATTTGTAGAAAACCTTGATCTGTGAAACCGTGAATTTGCATTGCAAAAAGGTGAATATGATCTTGAAAATTGTTAATTTCGAGTGAAAAACCTGTATAAACGAGGTTAGTCAATGCGGATCAGTTCGTGGATCCCGGATATAGCTGGCGCTAGTTGCGAAAGGGTTAAACGCGAACTCCAATGGTAATCGTGTTATCCTTGTTTCCTTGAAATCCATGAGTACCTTAAGTCTAACATACACACTCAATATTTATTGGCTAAAATGTAAATGCAACTCGATCGTAAGTACGACCACCATTTTCCTCGTCTTCCTTTACTTAGGTCTTAAAACAGCAGTTAGCTTACGTTTTATTTCACTTAAACAGTAGGTTATGACTGGATGCGCGCGCAATCGCCCGCGCGGTTCAAAACTCTTTCTCTTCGCGAAGTGATCTAAATACTGGACGTTTATCGTGATGTACGGGAAACACGTAATAACGTTAAATTAATCTGACTGCCATGGAAAATTCCATATCCGCATCCGAATCCGGAACCGGAAGTTACCTGACAATAACTGCTAACGAATTAAGAGTACGATAATCGTTATGAAACACTGATGAACGATGTCTAGACGATCAGTCTTCTTTTCTTATTTTCTTTTAAAGAATGAAAGAGAACTGAACTGTTTTCATTGGAAAGCATCGATTAATACGAATCCTGATGATATGGGATACATCCGTTTGGTTGGTATTAGAACTGAGTTGGTACGTCTCCAGAAACAAGATGTTCACTGTCCAATAATGTTTCTCATTGGTTATCAGCACTTTGATGGCCGCTGTCACAAATACGTGACTTCGCCGGCCAGCGGTTATCGGCCGGTGTCACGCAGACGTGACTTCGCGCGACCAATTTTATACCGGCATTATTTAATGATTCGAGATCGCAGACTTGTCGTTTGTCTGTTAATGCATTCCAACTGGTTTTACCTTTCTTTCTTCTAATTCTTACAAGAATTGCGTTTTTCAATTTTCAAAAAAACGTGTTTTGAGGACCTTTCGAATTTCACTACACGAGAGATGCCGGCGGTAGCCGCGAGTTTTTGAGAGAAACGTGCGGCCGGCAAAGTGTTAACACATTCGTTACCGACGGTTTTGATGTTAGGTTATGTTCATGGCTATATTCAACGATATTATTACAGTTTGGATAACTGCAATATTATTGTTCACTTATTTATTGAATGTTCATATATTTATTAGACAAATGAAATTTGTATCCAGCCATCCGGCGTGTTATAAGTCTCACGGCCAGCAGTGGCGCCAATTTTGAAATATCGCAGCACTCCGTTGCCAGTATTCACTTGATAAATTAAAAATAACGGAAACTACCTTACCGGCATTCAGCGGAAGAATTTAAAACGACGTAGGCCTACGTTCTCGGTCGCAAATGTGTTAGTATTCGTTAATGGATTCATTTTCGTTAGAATCTACGGAAGCTAGCTTCTATTGGACAGTGACGATCCTATCATCTCTCTGCACACAATCGCGCGTAAATTTAAATTTCACGTATATCGCAAGAAGAGAGGATTCAATCCTCCAAAATGGCTTTCAAGTATTCCTTGTAATCGCTCTCCGACAGTTCGTATTCGTCATTGCTTATCATGTCCACGCTTCTACGTCTTCTTGCAGCTTCGCTAGTAACTTCTATGCAAAGTAGCGCAAACTTGTTGTCGCAGGAGTAACGAACTTGCTCCAAGAGTTTGCCGCCTGTTAATGGTGATCCCAAACCATAACGATCGGAACTGCCTGAGTGCCAGGCATCACAGTACGTGTCCATTGCTCGGTCACCTAATTTGTGTGATCCGTGCCATGCTACTTTTTCAGGCCTGAAACGTAAAATTATTATTTGGGATATGATCTGAAAGAGGTTGGGAACCACTGGACTAGAGGTAAGCGCCACGGCGGCTGTTTAATAAAACTTCCGACCAATAGGATTCCGAGTTCTGCACGCGGTACGATGGTAAAGGGTTAATAACAGATCGCATACTTACCAAGCAAAATCGGTAAGAATATTCTTGCCATTGAAGCTATAAATCCGCGGATTCTGGGAGAAGTATGCTCCGTTTCCATTAAACATCTCTTTCCAAGAGTTGAAGAGGACGTCGCCCTTTGAAGGTTGAAGAGAAGCTCGTTTTAATTAGTAATTCAAACTTCGGTGGATGTTGTGTTTGTAATGTTAGGATGATTAGGTTACCTTTATATTAACAATTGGAAGATCGCGATCTCCCAGTCTGACAATACTGTCAACGTTTTGGACCCTGGAGCTGAGGAACGCGCGGAATGTTCCTCGCAAACCAGCTCGCTTTGCTTGCCGATAACAATCGTAGTCAGCGCCTCGTATTCCGTGCATATCGCCGGTAAAGGGTTCGTTCAGCGCAACCATTCGCAACTGGAAATTACATTATCGATGTAATAGTTCGCGATAAATGTGTGGGAAGATGTTGGGAAGCTGTGGAAATCACTTCGATGGAACCGGAAGTCATGAAACGCTGATAAAGTATGGATGTTTCGGGTCGATGGAAAACACGTGTGTTTTATATCGGTATTGATTTGCAAAGAACATATGTGAAGTGTAACTTGATTGGTTTTTGAAAGAAATGTTTAGACCCTTTGCACTTGACAGGCGACTGTCAATCGCCACTCGATGTGTTAGTGCAATCTGAAAGATGACTCTCTATTGAAACGCAGTTTATTACGGTAATTCGAGAGGCGCCGATGAGTGGATACTTAGGTTGATGCGGTACTCTAGGGGCGACTCTCAGTCGCCTCTCGGTTTGTTGCGGTACTCTAGGGGCGATTCTCAGTCGCCACTCGGTTTGTTGCGGTACTCTCGAGGCGATTCTCAGTCGCCTCTCGGTTTGTTGCGGTACTTTATAGGCGACTCTCAGTCGCCACTCAGCTTGTTGCGATACTCTAGAGGCGACTCTCAGTCGCCACCGAGTTTGTTGCGGTACTCTAGTGGCGATTCTCAGTCGCCACTCAGTTTGTTGCGGTACTCTATAGGCGACTCTCAGTCGCCACTCAGTTTGTTGCGGTACTCTATAGGCGACTCTCAGTCGCCACCGAGTTTGTTGGGGTATTCTATAGGCGATTCTCAGTCGCCACTCAGTTTGTCGCGGTACTCTAGTGGCGATTCTCAGTCGCCACTCAGTTTGTTGCGGTACTCTATAGGCGACTCTCAGTCGCCACCGAGTTTGTTGGGGTATTCTATAGGCGATTCTCAGTCGCCACTCAGTTTGTTGCGGTACTCTCGAGGCGATTCTCAGTCGCCACTCGGTTTGTTGCGGTACTCTCGAGGCGATTCTCAGTCGCCACTCGGTTTGTTGCGGTATTCTATAGGCGATTCTCAGTCGTCACTCAGTTTGTTGCGGTACTCTCGAGGCGATTCTCAGTCGCCACTCAGTATATTGCGGTAACTCTGAGTCGTCACTCCGTTTATTACGGCAACTCTCAATCGCCACTCAGTTTATCGCGGCGACTGAGGGTCGCCTCTCGAGTGCAAACGGTTAATCGTGATTCCGATGAATACCAATATCATTTCACCGTACAAAGTTCAACATCACAAAACTAATAATTCTCAAGCGTATTAAAAATAACATAAGAACCAAGTAATGTTATTAAAAGGTTCTACTCTGTTTGACTTGGAATCACTTTGGGGATGAAAGGCGAGGGGAGATGGGATATTAATTCTCGATTACACCGGGTGGGAGTGCGAGGTGGTGGGAGGGAGGAAGGGTTAGGTCTCTTGAACGGAGAGATTTAATTATATTAAAGGCTTACCATTCGTGGATACCACTTTTGCAGCGGGAAGGAAATTTCAATTGGAATTAGATCGTACATTAGTTGAAACAGCATCGATGATGTTTTACACGGGGGGGAGGATTAAGATATCAACTTACCCCCATCCCATCAGCCTTCACTGGTATCTGGTTGATCAGGTTGGAAGCTTCAAATGGTGGATTAGCCGGGGGTGGCGCTGTCGTCGGTGGTGCGGGGGTGGTGATAGGCAAAAGGGAACCCAGCTGAAGAGCGTAAGATAAATACTTTCAATTCAATGTCGACACTCGGCTTAAGCAAATAATCTTGTTATATCTAATAACACCATCTTCTAGAGCAGAGTTTCTCAACGTACATCAACAATGTGTACACTACCGGTCATAAGTTTGGGATCACTTACTATCGTGAAGCAAATTATGAAATATCTTGTCCATAAAATGGAACGGGATACTTTCCTTTGGGTACATCTGTAGGTTGATGTACGTTGATATTATAAGATAGAAGAGTCGTACAAATGTCGTATATTTTATTCTATATTAATTATACATTTCGATTAATACGCGATTCGTCGAAGTATCCCCCTTTTTTCGTTATTGCTATTTTATATATTGTTGATATACCCCGACAAGTTACCAGAACCAGTTAGAACTTTGTTTCCGAGTGAAACGCGTGACCTAACCCTAACACTCCAGACCTAACCCAAAAGCTCTTACAACTTTGTTTCCGAGTGAAACACATGACCTAACCCTAACACTCCAGACCTAACCCAAAAGCTCTTAAAACTTTGTTTCCACATGAAACACATGACCTAACCCTAACACTCCAGACCTAACCCAAAACCTCGTAGAAATTAATTTCCGTACCAAACACATTCTGAATATTTCCATAAAAAACATGTTTAAATAGAATTTATTTGTTTTCGAAATTCATTACGAAGATCTCTAATTGTAAGAATATTTACATATTATTTATTTGTTAAAATCTTTTAAATAAACAAAGTTCTACGATGTTTTTTGGTAAAATTCAATGATTTTTAGTATAACAATATTAATACGCCTCTCGCAGTCACAGGGATAACATAATAATTTATATCAGCTGCCATATACGACTATATAATTAATGGTTAAATAATATATTATAATAATAATAATAATTTACTGCAATAATTTATACTAACCGCTATATACTGCCAGCCATTGTTCACTCTAACCAATAAGGCTTGCTCGTCGATGATGTAAGCCAAAGTACCCACAGGACTCACAGAGGACATCTAAGAAGCAGAACAAATAATTAAAAACGCACATCAATTAACACGTTAACTGCCATGTGTACCATTCTCGGTACACACTGAAACTCATTTTCAGGCCAATGCACGTTATATCGCGTATCTTGTAGTTTCAATATTTGCTAAACTAATAAATTCATTCGCGGTTTACAAAAACCAAAAAGTGGCTAACTTTTACATATTTATTAAACTTCATAACGTGCAGCATTTTTGGCACACGTGGCCTGAAAATGACGCACAGGAAACGTGTTAAACAAGAATGATAATGTGTAATGTCAGAAGAATGTTTACTTTCGTCATGGCCTCCGTATTTTGGAAAGTAACTGCTCCTGGCACGATTTTCGTTGTACTTTCTAAAGGACCTCTCGTTGCAGCGGCGGCGGTACCTTTTCCGAAAATATGGAATACCATGAGAATATTTGCATTGTTTATGAAACTACTTCGGGGCATTAAAATTGAAATCAAAATTCAGTGGAAACAAAAATGTCCCGAAAGCGAGTATGTGCTATTTCGGTAGTGTGATACGTATGATAAGTTAACCCTTTGCACTGGGAGGCGACTCTCAGTCGCCACTCAGTCAAATGCGACAACTCGAACGGCGATTAAGAGGCGACATTAAGATTTCCTCCAGTAGTCGGTGATTTAAAATTCAAATACAAAAAGTAAGTGGAGTAAATCTGAATGGCGCCTCTCAGTCGCCACTCGAATTACCGCAAGACATTAAATCACCGGCAACTGCAGTAGATTTCCATGGCGCCTCTCAGTCGCCACTCGAATTGCCGCAATAAAATGAGCGGCGACTAAGAGTTGCCTTTCGAGCTTAAAGGTTTAATAACTTTGCACTTGAAAGGCGACTCTCAGTAGCCGCTCATTTTATTGCGGCAATTCGAGTGGCGACTGAGAGGCGACATGGAAATCTACTGCAGTTGCCGGTGATTTAATGTCTAATAATAAAAGATATCTAGAGTAAATCCTAGTGGCGCCTCTCAGTCGCCACTCGAGTTGAAGACTAGTATAAGTACGTTTAACCCTTTTTGACTGAGTAGCGACTGAGAGTCGCCTTTCGAATAACTGCGAAAAAATGAGTGGCGACTGAGAGTCGCCTTCCAAATAACCGCAAGAAACTGAGTGGCGATTGAGAGTCGCCTTTTGAATTACCGCGAGAATCTGAGTGGCGACTGAGAGTCGCCATTCCAATTATCACAAGAAACCGAGTGGCGACTGAGAGTCGCCTTCCGAAGTCTCACAAGAAACCGAGTGGCGACTGAGAGTCGCCTTCCAAATAACCGCAAGAATCTGAGTGGCGACTGAGAGTCGCCTTTCAAGTGCAAAGGCTTAATTAACTCCTCGGCATACAATAACGTCTGGGAGACGTTGTTTCGTGCGCCATCGCAGACAATGACGTCTCCGAGACGTAAGAACTATCTCCGGCGAACAACAAAAATGTCATACTTTACAGAACAACTAATTTATTGTTTAATATTAATGCTAAATTAATTATTGTCCATTAATATTGTATATCAGCATTATTAAATTATGATTTAGCAATGTAAACATTCCGTTCTGTTTCTAAGCTTACATAACTGTTCAGTCGAGCCAAATGAAATCATATTTTCAGAACGCATCGGATTCCATTTTATTTGTATTTCCACGGTTTCAGATTAAACTTGTTCATGACAAGTAACTAAAAATAATCTTAATTAAAGAACACGCATTGTTAGAAACGTTCCACTAATTCCTTAAAATCGTGACCGATAAAACTTATAAATAAATAACCCATTCATATTAATTACTTCATTCAAAGCTGCCTTATGCCGAAGGCTTAATTAATATCTTTAAAAAGATATCGGAAAATGGCGGTAATAAATCCGACGTGAATCCAACCAAAATCGGAATCCAATTCCTACGAACTTAATGGAATCGGGATGAATAGAAAAAAGGTTTGCGGATGTAGTTCACGCAGAATCAAAACAAAGACACAATGGAGGCGTGGATGTGTAAAGAAATAATAATCCTTTCATCGAAGGGGGAAAGTAATCTATGAGATCAGAGTTGAGCATGCATTACCTAAGTGCTCTTTCAATTCTTTGAGTTGCTTCAGTTCACGAAGTGCCTTCAACTCGTCCAAGCTAGATCTGGGTCCTTGCGGTACAAGAGAAGTGAAAAAAGAGAAGAAGCATGAAACATTCTTTTTCATACTCGAATCTTCCATCCTCATCGCTTTACATCACGTATTTACGAGGAATCGATGCAATACACTTAGCACCACACTTTGCATTCATAAATTTCAATTGCTACCCCTTTATCCGACGTTAGCCTTCATCGATTGCCCGTTTTACCATGTAACTTTGTTATCTCTCAGTGTACATTTTTTATCGGTCTCCTGTATTTATATATAACACACGTTTCAACATATTTCATATGATTTTAATTCAATTATTATGGAATATCTGATAATTTTACCCTTTTGTCCATGAGTCATGTAAACGACGCTTTTTCCAAAGTCGATATACATGTGTATTTATATATGACACACGTTTCTATATATTTTATATGATTTTAATTCAATTATTATGGAATATCTGATAATTTTACACTTTTGTCCATGAGTCATGTAAACGACGCGTTTTACAAAGGGTTCGGTTTAATTATTCCCTGCTCCTTACTGTTAATAGTATGATCAAAAACTTTGATTGTATTATGATCGCTGAAGTTCTGGCTACATTTTGTATATTTCAAAATATGTTAAAACCTTTTTTTTATAACGTAATGACGGTAAATGTAGAAAGCGAATTTGGCTCGAAATTCTAGTTCAGTGTACAATGTGAAGTTAGCGGAACACGCAGCGCTCCTGGCTCGCTGCGCGCGCACCCGAATGGCGCTAACTTCACGTTGCACAGCGAGAGATGCGTAAATGTATGGGAATCGCGTGTACTTTTCAACCCTTTTCTTGTGTCTATCTAATTAGTTGTGTTAACACAGCAATTATAATGTTTTCTTACCTTGTCTTACACCATAATAATCCCGTTCCCCGAAAATGTGACTCCTTCCAATTCCTGGATCATTTTTCTGTCCACTAAGAGACAATCCTGGTGGTCCTGGAGGACCAGGAGGTCCTGGGACTGGGATATAGTTTCCTTGGGATGGTGGGCCAGGTTGTCCAGGTGGGCCCGGTGGTCCCCTCTGGCCATCTCTTCCTGGTTGACCAGGAATTCCAGGGAAACCATCGTCTCCTTTATCTCCTTTAATCTACCAATCAAATAAATATCATTTAAAGTAATAAAAGTTCCATGGAAACTGACTTATTTCAGGACATTTATTAATTTTTCATTAAATAGTATTCACTATTGTTTACAATAATTGCGATCCTTTTTAAATAAATGAAAAAAGAGTCTGTTCCTGTTTTAGAAAAAATGTTATCCTTATATTTCACGAGTTCCATTTGATCTAAAACTTGGATTTTCAAGAACCTTTTGTTTATCTGATTGATTAAATTCCAGAATATAAAATAATAACATTTTTAATATGCGTCTGCGTGAATGTATGAATATTTGCAGTTGCCGTGGCGCGCATTGATGTGATAACGATTCTCACCCGGTCGATTGATATGGATTTGAAAATACGGTTTTATGGAATTCGTTGACTGGCTGAAGGTACAATAAAAACGTCGAGTTTACTTTTATATCGACGCGGTTTTTAAATCCGAAGTACAGTGAATTAAGCCCTGTCAGGTACATTCGAGCGTGCTTGTCAGTTGTCAGGGATGCCGAGAAAATTCCGTCGAATTTCAGTAGGTTGGTACCGAATAAATCGACTCGCGGTGTTGGCGAGCCTGATGGTAACCCGACAAAGACGGAAAAAGGCATGCGTCAGGCGCACACTTGCATTAATTTCCGTCACTCTCGTATTCTACGCGTTTGTTCAAAGAGACCCGACGTTCCTGCGGGAATATATCTCCACTTTAATCTGTCACCCGGAAACGAGTCAAGATAAAAGAAAAAGAGTGCCTCCATTATCTTTCTTTACTTTACGCTCTCTTTCACCTCGCTAGCCTATTCAACGATTTATCCTTTTTGCTTCTCTGACGTCCTCAATGCGGGAGTTTTGAAAATCGCGTTTTGTGTTTTTTGGGAAACTAACGTAAAACAGGGAATGAGGAGTGTTAATATGTTGAACACCATGGTGGTTGTCGGGGATCAGTGATGCCAATATTACTAAAACTCGAATTAAATTTATTGGTAATATTCGCGGTTCGGATGGAACTCTGTGCTGATGTAACGCGGTTCGGATAGAAATCGGTGCCGATATAACGCGGTGCCAGTATAACGCGGTCCCGGTATAACGCGGTTCCGATAGAAATCGGTGCCGATATAACGCGGTTCCGGTATAATGCGGTTCGGATAGAAATCGGTGCCGGTTTAACGCGGTTCCGATAGAAATCGGTACCGGTATAACGCGGTTCCGATAGAAATCGGTACCGGTATAACGCGGTTCCGATAGAAATCGGTGCCGGTATAACGCGGTTCCGATAGAAATCGGTCCCGATATAACGCGGTGCCGGTGTAACGCGGTTCCGATAGAAATCGGTGCCGATATAACGCGGTTCCGATAGAAATCGGTACCGATACAACGCGGTTCCGATAGAAATCGGTCCCGATATAACGCGGTGCCGGTGTAACGCGGTTCCGATAGAAATCGGTGCCGATATAACGCGGTTCCGATAGAAATCGGTACCGATACAACGCGGTTCCGATAGAAATCGGTGCCGATATAACGCGGTTCCGATAGAAATCGGTGCCGATATAACGCGGTTCCGATAGAAATCGGTACCGATACAACGCGGTTCCGATAGAAATCGGTGCCGATATAACGCGGTTCCGATAGAAATCGGTGCCGATATAACGCGGTTCCGGTATAATGCGGTTCGGATAGAAATCGGTGCCGATATAACGCGGTTCTGGTATAATGCGGTTCGGATAGAAATCGGTGCCGATATAACGCGGTTCCGATATAAATCGGTGCCGGTATAACGCGGTTCCGATAGAAATCGGTGCCGATATAACGCGTTTCCGATAGAACTCGTTACCGATATAACGCGGTTCCGATAGAAATCGGTGCAGATATAACGCAATGCCGGTATAACGTGGATCCGATATAACGCGGTTCACTAAGTATAGCGATCCTCCTACAACACGGCGCTAATAAATCGCCACTTCGACATAACACATATACGTAATCCGAGTCTCGCATAACGCGAGAAACTATTGTGGTTCTTCAAAAATTCGTTCAAATGGAGTCCGTACGAGACTTCGAAACTAACACTGTTTTATTATATCCTGCAATATAATTTTTTCCATGAAAGTGTTAAAGTGATTTCCACTTTTTTTGAAAACACCTTAGGTTAGGTGGATAACGTTAGAGCTTTATATTCGCAGTCCCGATTTTTGATGAGAAACCATAAATCCCACTTACCCCGACAGAAACGCCATAAGGACTCGGTGTACCCGGTTCTCCTTTATCACCCTTGCCTCCTTTTGGTCCAGTACTTCCAGGAATTCCAGGATTTCCAGGTCGACCCTGTAGAAAGCATTCCATGATAAATACCTTTTTCATACTCGAATTTATAGTTTATTAATTAAATCGGTTAATTAACACTTTGGCGTCCGCACTTTTATCTGTCGCCGGCACTTTTCGCGGGATCGTTCATATTGTAATTACAATATATTGCAGTAAAACATGAAAATCACAATAAATCTTGATCCTGTTACCTGATTTACGCGAAATTCCGAGGATATATGTTAAGAAATGTAAGCTAACAAGGAAATTGGCGGAAAAACGACAATAAGTAGCTTGCCACCGGCACTTGCGCGCCATCTTGGCAGAGACACCAATAGGGTCCCAGCGGCACTTGCACGCCATCTTGGAAGAGACACAACCGCGGTGACGCCGGACGACAAAGTATTAATAAACGTAAATATTATATCAACACGTATTTGCTATTTGAAAACGGAAGTTTAACGCGTTGATTTCCAGCCGAAATCCGTGTTATACAATACTTCGCAATACGTAGACTCCCGTGTAACGCCGTTAATATATTACGCGTTGTATTATAGAACAAAGTCGTCGCAATATCTCTAGCGAGTTGTAGGAACCCGCGTTATACGAGAGTTTACTGTATACAACTTCTAAAATCAGAATTGTTTAATGTTCCACGAGTTAAACAAATCTTAAAAATGTTGATATTTACCTTCATAGTATTCTGCTGGCGGCATTAAAAACAGAGTATTATAATATCATGTTTAATTCGAGTATTTCAATGATTTCGTTATTTTACAAGAAATGTGACTTCATAAATCTTTGCAAATTAATTTTCTTAAGTTTTGCAAATACTGCGAAGTATTCAAAATTGGAGCAACAATGTTTACATAAAATATTATGATACTTCACATCACGAAGAGAATGAAATTATTCAGAATATGAAAGTGAGGTTATGTTGACAAAAAATGCTATGGACACCAATATATAAGTTCAAAAGTACTCAAACGTTTTGAGACGGAAGTGTGACGTATCTAAAGACTCACATTTGAGTTATCCGGGTTCTGGGTTAGGTCTGGGTTAGGTTAGATGTTTACGAATATTACTAAAACTCGAATTAAATGTGTCATGTTAATGTTAATATTATTCCCGATTTGATTAGAATAGCAATCCTATTGTTATATAAAACTGCAGAATGATGACATTGATCGCAAAGGGTTAAATCATTTAGAACGCTACGTTAAGAAGTCATTGATTCGTTTCCATACCATCCATCCTGGTAATCCGATTTCCCCCATGATACCAGGTTTCCCAGGTGGGCCAACTGGACCGGGTGGTCCAGGGCGACCTCTTCTACCCCTTTTCCCTTCGACTCCCTTTTCCCCTTTGATTGTAATATAGTCACCGGACCCAGCGATAGCAGTGACACCTGGCGGGCCTCGTTCCCCGCGTTCTCCTTTTGATCCTGGAGTCCCACCTGTTCCTGGTACTCCATCCTTGCCCGGTTCACCTTTGTTCCCTTGAGGTCCTTGAATCCCATTTACACCAGGAATCCCGGCCGGTCCAAAATCACCCTTATCTCCTTTTTCACCCTTGGTACCCTTGTCTCCTTTATACCCTCTGGGTCCTAAGTCCCCTTTGTCACCTTTCCCTGTTATCACTAATTCATTTCACGTGTCTTAGTAGTTTATCTTATTGTTAGATCAAATTCTGTAAGACTTCAGTTTGTTATTATTCTAGATGACGTCATTAACGGAATCATTTATGGACGGTTTATTATGAAAGTCATAACTCCGAATCTACGAGGAAGTCAAGAATACTTTCAAGAATATTTCTCGTTCAAATCATCAAAATTCTATGATGATTTTGAGAAGCTGATGAAATTATAGAATTGATTAAAACGTTCCTTGGCAGACCGATTTCCGATGACATGCCTTATTTGAGGTTAAAGACGCGATTCTCATACTTTTATACATCTTTCGCTGTGCAATGTGAAGTTAGCGCCAGATACAACGCCTCTGGCGCACAGCGTGCGAACCCGGTTGCCGCTAACTTCACGTTGTACTCCCTTCATGTATTTAATTCTCCGGCAAGTTTATGCCATTTTCAATAGTTTTTCGGTGAAAACCCTGAAAAGTCTAATTCTACGAGGCCTGGAAATTGAATAAATATAAATCTACATAGAAAACTATTTCAAAATGGTAAACGCACCGAAATCTGGGAATTAAGTTTGCACTCAAGAAAAAATGGTTGCTTCAACAAACCATCATCGTAGTTTAAGTAAAACAAGGGAAAGTGTTTGATTAGAAGCGAAAACATCAGGCAGCCTGAACGGATAGTTCATAGTGGTGCGCAACTGCGCATGCGTGGCAGGGGACATGTTGAGGTTAATCAATTTGAGTGATAATTTACCTGCATCACCAATTTTTAACCCGCCAGGAACATTTGCAGCAGTTGGTCCAGGTGGTCCTGGTGGGCCAGTTTTTCCTTCGGGCCCAGCATCTCCTTTATCACCTTTTTCAGCTGGTCTTCCGTTTTCCCCGGGCGCACCCGGAAGTCCCGGAACTCCTGGCGCGCCAGGTTCACCTTTGAATCCTTGAATTCCTCTGGGACCATCTTTTCCGTGATCCCCTTTGACACCTTTGTGACCAGGCTCACCTTTGGTTCCTTTCGAGCCAGATATTCCAGACTCTCCTTTGGGTCCTGGATTTCCTGGAGTCCCAGCGTCTCCTTTAAGTCCCGGAAGACCTGGTCTCATCGGCATACCTTCAGTCTACAGTGAAAAAATGATATGCTTCAAGTTGGGGTATTTTTGGTAAAAAATACAAATATTTTATTAGAATTACTGGAAAGAAATCAGTTATTTTTCAGGTTTTTATATGAAACTACATTTATTTGTTCATATTAAACAAATTATTCTATTTAATTATCCCCGTCATTATCTATGATCCATGACTGACGTAATGACCAATGACATAATTCCCTTTTTGAAAAAATTATATTCCCAAATTTCGATGCGAAAAAGCTCCACTCACGAATTGTTTTCTTTCCGGCAACCCTAATACATTGCATATATTTAACCCTTTGCCGTCAAGATAATTTGTTGTTATTTAGACTCATCGCAGCTGATGGCGACTGAGAGGCGACATTAAGATTTACAACATTATTGGTGCCAATTTACAATCCAATAACAAAAAATAACAGGAGTCAATCTTAATGTCGCTTCCCGGTAGCCGCAATAAACCAAGTGGCGACTGAGAGTCGCCCTTCGGGTGCAAAGGGTTAAACTGAGACGCGATTTCCATAATTTTATACATCTTTCGCTGTGCAATGTGAAGTTAGCGCCAGATATAGCGCCTCTGGCGCACAGCGTGGGAACCCGGTTGCCGCTAACTTCACGTTGTACTCCCTTCATTTATTTAATTCCCCGGAAAGTTTACGCCATTTTCAATAGTTTTTCGGTGAAAACCCTGAAAAGTCTAATTCTACGAAGACTCGAAATTGAATAAATATAAATCTACACAGAAAACTATTTCAAAATGGTAAACGAACCAAAATCTGGGAATTAATTTTGCACCACTTTGTACATCTATCAACAATTAAATTATTTCCAAGTAATCAAATTCATTTGCAACTTTTAATTAGCGTAGCTTGTTACATATTGTTACGTAACGATATGATAAAAAGCAGATATCATGGAGCGATACGATTGGTTGGTTTCTAAGCACGGTTTTCGTGATTTTGGGATTTTAAAATTAGTATGGGAATCACAGAGAAAGTTTTTTAAAGTCGGTGAAGTCGGAGAATTCTTCCTCCGCACTTCACGTATTGTTGAAGAAGCCTTTGTAACAAAGGCACTCGGAGTATGCCAACTTTTACTCACCCTGTAAATGCCTCGAGGTTTCCAACTTGGCTGCATGCGCAGAATAGTCGAAATTTCTCTGTTTAATCAGTGATGCAACCGTTCAAAGAGAAAAGCTTTCAGTCGATTCAACATGTCAATGGGATGCTCGTATTGTTTAATGAGGTAGAACAATTGTTCTATTTCCTAGTTCTTGCATACAATTTCATTGCATTGTCAATGATTTCACATCTAACCTTAAAAACTGAATGCTTTTCGTCTTTTAAAACGTGTGATAATAATTTCGTGAGTTCTCAGAGAATTGTTTAAAAAATACTTTCCTTTTGTGGCAGTAAAATACCATCGATTTAGTATTACATAATTTTAATGTAATCGTTAAATTTAAATTATAATATATATATAATATTATTTAAATAATATTTCTTATTCTTAGTTCGAGAAATTTCACGATTCTTATACGAAAATAAATGTAGAATATATCGCCAAAATATGAATTGAAATTGAGGGAAAATATGTTTAATAGGTGAATATTTGTCACTATATTAAAAAGGGGTATACAATTCATAATATAATATTATTGTTCAATTTAAATATAATATATATAATATAATTTAATTGGTCAATATTACGATTCGCGTGTCATACACGAATTAAGTATTTCACTTTCAATCATTTCATAATATAAATCATGTAAATCCAGTCGCCAACGATATGATTACAATAATTGCATAAAAGATTACTGGAATCGACGATTTCTGTTATTCGAACGATTCCGAAGCGGATTATAATAATAACCGGATATGTCGGATCAATATAATTTTCGTGGTTCGAAAACCGCTGGAGAACCCTAGAAATATGGTGTGAACGGAACATAAACGGCACCCGGAATCGAGCAGTCACTAAAGCGCCAATCAATACAGCATTTTGCGCGTTTATTTCACGATGAATGTTTCAAATCGTTCCGCTTGATAGACACTCATTTATTCAACAGTTTACAATTCTCGGTTCCCGCCGTCGCAATTCAATTCCATCCTTCTCTTTTCATCGTTCTTATCCTGTGTTTTTTACCCGTCGTACGAATACTTTGTTATTTATTGTAGCAACGCCAGGTTTCGTTCCATCATACGCCACGTCGATCACCAAGCTCTTCCGGAAACTGGTTTGGTATACTCGAAGGTTAGGTTGGTATTTAAGCGCGGTATTTAAATGCGAGTATTACTGAAGCTCGATTTAAATGTGTCGTGTTAATCTTAATGTTAAATGTGTTAATGTTATTCCCGGTTTTATTAGAATAGTAATTCTATTGTATTATGAAAATACAAGAAGATTTAGTTTTCATCATAAATTAGGAAATAGGAGTGTGACGTCACATGCGTGGCTAGATTTGATCGCAAAGGGTTAAATGATTTTTTACGATACGATAAAAAGTCATTTAATGTTGAAAAGAATTAAATGTGTTGCTGACATTTTTTGAATATTTTTTTAACTGTTTTATTTTTAGACGTTATATAGATGTTACGAACACGTACAGTGGGGTATCGTATAACACGGATTTGGAAGTGGAGCTCCACGTGTTTGTACGTTGAATGCCGTGCGGTTTGTGTTTAGATGTTACAATATATATGTATATGTTACAAATGCATATCCCGGGGTATCGTATAACACGGATATCGCATTGCATTATATAGCGCTTTGTACGAGACTCGCGTTATGTAAAAAAGTCGTCGGAATACTTTAGCGCGTTGTAGGAAACCGCTTTGTACGAAATTGCGTTATAGGAATTCGCGTTATAGGAATTCGCGTTGTTGGAATTCGCATTGTAGGAACTCGCGTTATAGGAACTCGCGTTATAGGAACTCGCGTTGTAGGAACTCGCGTTGTTGGAATTCGCATTGTAGAAACTCGCGTTATAGGAACTCGCGTTGTAGGAACTCGCGTTGTTGGAATTCGCATTGTAGAAACTCGCGTTGTAGGAACTCGCGTTGTAGGAACTCGCGTTGTAGGAACTCGCGTTGTTGGAATTCGCATTGTAGGAACTCGCGTTATAGGAACTCGCGTTATAGGAACTCGCGTTGTAGGAATTCGCGTTGTTGGAATTCGCATTGTAGAAACTCGCGTTATAGGAACTCGCGTTGTAGGAACTCGCGTTGTAGGAACTCGCGTTGTAGGAACTCGCGTTGTAGGAACTCGCGTTGTAGGAACTCGCGTTGTAGGAACTCGCGTTGTTGGAATTCGCATTGTAGAAACTCGCGTTGTAGGAACTCGCGTTGTAGGAACTCGCGTTGTAGGAACTCGCGTTGTTGGAATTCGCATTGTAGGAACTCGCGTTATAGGAACTCGCGTTATAGGAACTCGCGTTGTAGGAACTCGCGTTGTTGGAATTCGCATTGTAGAAACTCGCGTTATAGGAACTCGCGTTGTAGGAACTCGCGTTGTAGGAACTCGCGTTGTAGGAACTCGCGTTGTAGGAACTCGCGTTGTAGGAACTCGCGTTGTTGGAATTCGCATTGTAGGAACTCGCGTTATAGGAATTCGCGTTGTAGGAACTCGCGTTATAGGAATTCGCGTTGTTGGAATTCGCGTTATAGGAATTCGCGTTGTTGGAATTCGCATTGTAGGAACTCGCGTTGTTGGAATTCGCATTGTAGGAACTCGCGTTGTTGGAATTCGCATTGTAGGAACTCGCGTTATAGGAATTCGCGTTGTAGGAACTCGCGTTATAGGAATTCGCGTTATAGGAATACGCGTGGTAGGAACTCGCGTTATATAAAAAAGTCGTCGCAATATCTTTAGCGCGTCGTATGAAACCACGTTATACGAAATCGGAGATGACAAGCTATGCAATGCTCGACTAAAGTAAACCGGGAATTCCCGTATTTTATCATATACCGCGTTGTACGAGAATCGTGTTATATAAGAAAGCTCGTCGCAAAATCTTTAGCGAGTTGTACGAAACCACGTTATACGAAATCGGAGATAACAAGCTATGCAATATGCTCGACTAAAGTAAACCGGGAATTCCCGTATTTTATCATATACCGCGTTGTACGAGAATCGCGTTATATAAGAAAGCTCGCCGCAATATATTCAGCGCGTTGCAGGAATTCGTGTTATACGGGAGTCTACAGTACATCGAATCCAGGAAGATTTTCAGCATCCAAGAAACGGAGAAAGGTCTTCGAGATGTATCTCTATCGTTTGCGGGGGTTCCCCAAAGCAACCCTTTTCAAGCGAGTCACTTCATCTGATGTTCTACCTGGAGAGATGCAGCCTAGAAATTGCTTCCTGTATTCCCGAGGGAAATTGGCAATCCTGCACATTCGAGTATCACCTGGCACTGGGTTACGTAAGATAACAATCATTCCACGTGGAGCCGTGGTTGATTTTATTATATCTAAAGAATGACGGAATACGTCGCAAGGTCGCGCCACCGTCGCCCCTCTGGGATCGAACGAATCAACAAAAACAGATGGATCGTCGTGGTGTGATTCTTACGAAGATTAAGGCTGTTTTCATCGGCGAAACTTACGTCGGCTTTCAATGTTTAGTGCGCAAGAGTGTCTGTGACTAAATAGTCGTCGTGTGCTCGTGGATTCTTTATTGCAGCTGTTTGGTAGAACTGTAGCTGTGACTGACTCGACTTGCTTCTTTCTCTGACTCTTGTCTAAAAACTATGGCGCATTTATATGAATCTGAATTCAGACGTGTCCTTCGTGGGTAGAGATTCTTTGCTTGACTTATTAACTGTTGGTTAATGAAAACTCCACCCTCGAGGCTCCTGAGTGACAGAGAGGTTAACTTGCTGGAAGAAGTTCTCGGAAGTCTCGGAAGAAAGTCTGCGAGTCAGCTGACCAGCGTTCGCCGGTTAACTAGCGGTACACGGTTTATGATAGGACTGCAAGGAACCTTCGCTATTGTTAGGAAAGCTCGTGCGCGAGCAAATAAACTAATTGACGGTACGAACATTCTGTCATGAAATGTCTGCCTTGCACAAACCATTATTATTTATTAACAAAGAATGTTCTCCCAATGCAGCTTATTTGAAGAGGAGAAAGGTGAAGTATATTCTGCATTTTATTAAATGAAACTGTTAAAAAGGAACAACGAGGAGCTCTTTAAGTACGATGTATGTTCAACATCCCGTAACATTATAACGACTCACAAAAAGTGGGCTATCTTTATTCCGCGAATTTTTCACCGCGCGACTCTACGGTGATCTTTATTAATGAGATCCAACTAACGACTATTACCTCGAAGCTACTTTATTTTATCATCGTAATGCATGTACTATCGCAATCTCCTAAGAATATGTGCATCCATAAAAGCGTCGAGCTTTAGTGGAAGCGATATTTTTACGGGAAACTTTTCTCGTTTTACGTAAAATACCTTCTAACTAGTATTATTTACGTGGATCTTCCGTTCAACGATGAGAAATCGTGAGTCACGCTTCGTAAATGTGTACAAACAGTGCCGTGTAGAAATGAGACTTTAAACCCGGGACATCTTTTATCGGAAGATTTCAGAATTCAGAAATTCTTTCGAAGTAGTATTATTTACTGAGACTTTACAGTGGCGTGGGAATCCTGCGACGATCACGTGATACTGTTCGTATGTATGGCTACCGTAAAGTAGATCAATCTATTTCTGGAAATCCTCCGTGCGTAATATACTACCTCTGACCTATACATTAATAAGCGTGGGAGATTATTTGAATACGGCAGTCCTGTAAAATAATCGCCGAGGAGAAACGGGAAGAAAGATTCGTAGAAAAGCGTGCGAAGTGAATTACCGAAAATTATGATATAAATGTTTCGATTTAATGTAAATATTTCGGTATTTTGAATTACGGATCTTATATGATGGACATATGTTTTGATATAACGCGTTTTACAAATTGTGGCGATCCTGGGATAACGCGGTTCACAAGTTGTGGCGATCCTTGGATAACGCGGTACATATACAAAGTGAGTTCGATATAACGCGTTTCACAAGTTGTGGCGATCCTCGGATAACGCGGTTCACAAGTTGTGGCGATCCTTGGATAACGCGGTACATATACAAAGTGAGTTCGATATAACGCGTTTCACAAGTTGTGGCGATCCTCGGATAACGCGGTACATATACAAAGTGAGTTCGATTTAACGCGTTTCACAAGTTGTGGCGATCCTCGGATAACGCGGTTCACAAATTATGGGGATCCTCGGATAACGCGGCACATAACCAAAGCGAGTTCGATATAACGCGTTTCACAAATTGTGGCGATTCTCAGATAACGCGGCACATATACAACGCGGTTTCGATGTAACGCGGTTCATATATTGTGAAGATCCTCGGATAAAGCGGTACTTATACAACACGGTTTCGATATAACCCGGTTCTTATACAAAGCATTGCACAAATTGTGGCGATTCTCGGATAACGCGGCACATATACAACGTGGTTTCGATATAACGCGGTTCATAAATTGTGAAGATCCTCGGATAAAGCGGTACTTATACAACACGGTTTCGATATAACGCGGTTCTTATACAAAGCATTGCACAAATTGTGGTGATTCTCGGATAACGCGGTTTCGATATAACGCGGTTCATATATTGTGAAGATCCTCGGATAAAGCGGTACTTATACAACACGGTTTCGATATAACGCGGTTCTTATACAAAGCATTGCACAAATTGTGGTGATTCTCGGATAACGCGGTTTCGATATAACGCGGTTCATATATTGTGAAGATCCTCGGATAAAGCGGTACTTATACAACACGGTTTCGATATAACGCGGTTCTTATACAAAGCATTGCACAAATTGTGGCGATTCCCGGATAACGCGGCACATATACAACGCGGTTCATAAATTGTGAAGATCCTCGGCTAAAGCGGTACTTATACAACATGGTTTCGATATAACGCGGTTCATATATTGTGAAGATCCTCGGATAAAGCGGTACTTATACAACACGGTTTCGATATAACGCGGTTCTTATACAAAGCATTGCACAAATTGTGGCGATTCTCGGATAACGCGGCACATATACAACGCGGTTCATATATTGTGAAGATCCTCGGATAAAGCGGTACTTATACAACACGGTTTCGATATAACGCGGTTCATATATTGTGAAGATCCTCGGATAAAGCGGTACTTATACAACACGGTTTCGATATAACGCGGTTCTTATACAAAGCATTGCACAAATTGTGGTGATTCTCGGATAACGCGGTTTCGATATAACGCGGTTCATATATTGTGAAGATCCTCGGATAAAGCGGTACTTATACAACACGGTTTCGATATAACCCGGTTCTTATACAAAGCATTGCACAAATTGTGGCGATTCTCGGATAACGCGGCACATATACAACGTGGTTTCGATATAACGCGGTTCATAAATTGTGAAGATCCTCGGATAAAGCGGTACTTATACAACACGGTTTCGATATAACCCGGTTCTTATACAAAGCAGTGCACAAATTGTGGCGATTCCCGGATAACGCGGCACATATGCAACGCGGTTCATAAATTGTGAAGATCCTCGGATAAAGCGGTACTTATACAACACGGTTTCGATATAACGCGGTTCTTATACAAAGCATTGCACAAATTGTGGCGATTCCCGGATAACGCGGCACATATACAACGCGGTTCATATATTGTGAAGATCCTCGGACAAAGCGGTATTTATACAACACGGTTTCGGTTATATCAGGGTTACCTATACATGTTCGGTTAGTTTTAGTGTTAAGGAGCTTTAGGGTTCCGTTATGGTCAAGCATTTTGCTCGTTCAGTGAGACATGATGTGGTTCCGAGTACACGGAATTTCGTCCCGAACTTACGACATCGTTCGACCGTATTATTATTGCGATTGTTGGAATCGTAGCTGCAACCGGAAGTGGCACGATCTTCCATGCTTTTAACGTGCTCAGGTAGCGAACAAAGCTCTTTCTACCTTCCGACATTTCAACAATTACCAGGGTAGGTCAGCTCGCTCGTTTCGTTCTCACGGCGTAACATTTGGAAGCGTGCCATTGGCGAAAATACGAAGAGACTGGAAAAAGGGTTAAAGGAAAAAAACGCGAAACGAGAAGCGAGCTCTTTTTTGCAATCTTTTCGGAGGCCTGCTTCGACATAACATTTGTGCTACCCACTCTGATAAACTCTCGCTTTTAAGTATACTGGAGAATCCCCACAAATTTGTGAAATGCTTTGTATAAGGACCGCGTTATCCGAGGATACTCACAATTTCTGAACCGCGTTATCTGAGGACCACCACATTTCGTAAAACGCGTTGTAAAGTACATAATACTTTTCGTATAATACTTCAAAAAGTAGCGAAATTTTTATTAATTTCGTGCAACTTGTTATATTATGTTATTCTTGGAACCTGAGATATGAAACTAATAATCGGATCATGTCGAGTAATAAAATAAATGCTTGGGTCAAAGTAGACCTATTTTTCATTCGGCGCGGAAAGTTTTTATTTCGGTAGCTTTCGAAATTCTCGAAATATTAATCAAACCCAGATATGAGTTTCATAACTCAAGTTAGAAGTAAAATAAATTTAAAGAACACGAACTCGGAAATAACAAGTTCTTGAATATGATTCTTATTCATAAAAATTCTCCTGAGTATTTTCTCTTGTACAAACATTTCCATAGAAGTAGAATAAACTACTTCTGCAAAGTAAACATATTTTAGGTCTGCCGGAAAAGTCTCTCCGTTTTTTTAGTAAAGGAAAATGGTAGAATTTTATGCTGCTTATTAATATTGAATGAACAATGTAATTTCCATTAACGATGATAACTTCTTCGTAAAAATGAGTCCTCTTCAAAAATGTTGCCAAGAATATCATCATCCATCACGGAAGGTCTTCCAAAGCGTGGTTAGTCTTCGAGGTTAGAGTCTCCGTTCTTAAATGTTTCGCACCATCTCCCGCGCGTTCTTTCAGATACCGCGCATGCGCCGAAACATTTAACAAACTTCTACATGCTTCCGCAGCGTTTTTCCTTGTTGATATTCGTAAAGTTTACAGTGTCGTAAATGAACCTTATCGACGGACATCTTTCCTTCGATATTCCTCGGTAAATACCGATGATAAAACATTTCTTTCGATACACGTCCAAGGATACCAATGATAAAACATAACGGTGAAAAGAATGGATCATATACTTTCGATGAAAACACTTTCCTACGCGTATAAAATAATTGTGCGCTAAGACAGAACTCTCCTGGATTTTCTTGTCGGAATATATCCGGAAGAGCAAAAGATTCGTAAGAGTGATATTCCTTATTTGTCGAGTAATACGGGTATAAAACTGTGAAGTAATATCACGGGGGAAATTTGCGGAGAAAGGATCATCAAGAAGACAAAAGGCTGCTCAAAAATTCGTCGACTCTCCGTCTGTCTGGAGTCTACCGCCCGAGGATCTATTCTTAGAACAGGTCGCGTTAGTGTAGTAAGAGACTGCACTGATTTAACACTAAACTACCAACGCGGTTAAAATCATCAGTCTACATTTTTATTAAAATTATTCCAATATTCAACTGCACGTTGTTGGCGATTTTATATATATTGCTTTTATATACGCGACGCATATAATTCGATCCGTTAATTAACTCGGATCAGAATTAACATTCCAACCGAGGTAATAACATAAGTTAATTTAATGTTACATATATAACATAAGATATATGTGTACAACGTTCTCTAATGAATATTACGAGTGTTGCATTTGGGATATTTTACTTGGATTCAGTTAAAACTCTGTTTCACTATGAATTTGGAGGTTAGACTGACTATAGTCACTAGATTTATCTAGTTATTTTTGTTATTGGACGTTAAATCACCGACTTGTTTTCACATGGAATAAATTGTGAATATTTACGTAAATAATATGGATAAGTAATATTGTTTCTAGTGAAATTTATCGCGAAGATCTCTGAGAATATGTGCATACCATTTGTTTGTTAAAATGTTTTAAACAATCAAAGTTCTACGAGGTTGTCATTTAACGTCCATCAACAAAGTATAACTGAAGAAATCTTAATGTCGCCTCTCAGTCGCCATTCACTTTATTGCGGCAACTCGAGTGGCGACTGAGAGGCGACATCAAAATTTACTCCAGTTATCGATGATTTAACGTCCCACGACAAAATATAATTAAAGAAAATCTTAATGTCGCCTCTCAGTCGCCATTCACTTTATTGCGGCAACTCGAGTGGCGACTGAGAGGCGACATCAAAATTTACTCCAGTTGTCGATGATTTAACGTCCAACGACAAAATATAATTGAAGAAATCTTAATGTCGCCTCTCAGTCGCCATTCACTTTATTGCGGCAACTCGAGTGGCGACTGAGAGGCGACATCAAAATTTACTCCAGTTGTCGATGATTTAACGTCCAACGACAAAATATAACTGAAGAAATCTTAATGTCGCCTCTCAGTCGCCATTCACTTTATTGCGGCAACTCGAGTGGCGACTGAGAGGCGACATCAAAATTGACTCCAGTTGTCGATGATTTAACGTCCAACGACATAACATAATTAAAGAAAATCTTAATGTCGCCTCTCAGTCGCCATTCACTTTATTGCGTCAACTCGAGTGTCGACTGAGAGGCGACATCAAAGCTTACTGCAATCGTCACTGATTTAATGTCCAACGACAAAATATAATTGAATAAAATCTTAATATCTCGTCTCAGTCGTCACTCGAGTTGTCGCAATAAATTGAGTGGCGACTGAGAGTCGCCACCTAGCGCAAACTGTTAAAATTGTAAATAGGTCATTCCGTGGCTGTATATATTTATATATCCGTTCATATACGTGAGCATGAAAAATACACGGTTCTTCTTAACCAGAGAGTAGGAAAAAGGCAAGAGGAGAAAAGCGCGGTTGGAAAAATGTATAAAGGGTGGAAAAGCAAGACGTGGATGAAAAAGAAGAAAAGCGAATGAGACACCGGAAAAGGTATGCCGGTCCTACAACTCCACCGTTATTACCTGCACGGTTACTTATTCCCTATGGGGTGATACGCGTTCCATTTCCATTCAGCGAATTTCTTGTCGCGCTTACTCGCTCCACCGAGACAACGAGGAATTGCACTACACGAATAACATTGTAAAAAAGAAACTATATCCAGGATTGGCCGGATACCCCGGCATTTTAGACAGAATTATTCAAATTCAGGTAAAACATTTTTATTCGACAAATCTTTATTAGAAAGGACGCTACCGTGTCGTTTTATCCACGAGAATATTTATTTACTCTGGCATTTATTTAATCAATTATTAACACGTTGAATACCAGGCTGACATCCGTGTTATATGATACCTCGAAATACGCGATGTGTTGGAGTCAAATATTATCAGATATTACATATATCATTTATGAAAGGTTAATTAAGAGTTAAAGTGAAACATTCTGCGGAAAACTTTCTTCGGGAGGAGCCGCCATTTTGTGCGATTATGCGACTCCGTAATGGCGGGAGACTTCATTCACGTCAAGATTTCTTATCGGACTGTTTCGAAATAATAAATGAATGTCCTCGCGGAACCTCGAAATTGTATTCAACGATTGCAACCCTAATCTTCTGATAAAACGATATAATAGAAATAAATATCATGCAGAGTCAGATTCCCTTTAATTAATCTGCTTTATATTCTGCTTTTGAATTTATTTGAATCGCCGCGAAAGATAAGAGACAAGTTTTATCAGCGTTCTAAATATTTAATAATTACTTTTGAAGTATTATTTAATAATTACTTGCTTTTGAATTTATTTGAATCGCCGCGAAAGATAAGAGACAAGTTTTATCAGCGTTCTAAATATTTAATAATTACTTTCGTATTTATAATAGAATATTAATATTTTTTGCTTATACACAATTTTATTTGATTTAAACATTTAGTCTAGATTAATTAACAACGTCCCGACTTTCAATTATATGTTAAATAATAAGAAAACAGTTCCCCGAAAAAGATGGCGCTGTTAATCAACATGAAAAAAATTATCGTATCTTTTGTTTTCTTTAATTTTTCACAATTGTCTCCTTTTGTTTAGCTTCAAGCAATAATTTTCCTATTATTTATTCATTAATTTAGCTTTGTTAGATCAGAGTTTCAAGTTGAAACCTAGTTTCAAACCTAGTTTCAAGTTGCACGATCTTTTTCAGGCCCAAAAAGTTAGGTTATAGAGAATGAAGTCAAACTGTAGTTTCTTAAATTACTACATCCGAAGAAGAAAATGGCGGAATAGAAGTTAATGAATTTGACTTCCAGTATTACCAGACACTTCTCCATATTTATATAAATAACACCAAAAAGAAAAGACCCAAAAGTAAATAAGACCCAAGACTCACATCGTATCCAGAGAACTCTCCTTTCCCAGGTGGTCCCGGGGGTCCTAGGCCCCCTTTTTCTCCAGGAATCCCATCGCGACCCGGTTCCCCCTTTTGACCTTGGGGTCCCTCTGGCCCCGCAATTCCAAGGTCGCCCTTATCACCCTTTGGGCCTGGTGGTCCTTGAAGTCCTCTTTCACCTGGTGGTCCAGCTGCGCCCTAAAAAACCAATTATCACACATCATTAATCCCACGCAGTCCTGTAGCCCATGAAACTTCATCATAATTTCAACGGGTAAGTTCTAACATTCTTGTATTCATTTATTCATTCATTATTTATGGATTTACAAGGCAGGATATTTTTGGGGATGAATGTACATTATTTGTTTGAACGTCGACGCAGATTGTTGTTGGAATGATTTCTTTGTCGTTGTGCCATTAATATTCTGAAAGAAATGTATTTTGCTGGAGTACCGTTAGCCCCATTTGCCCTTGTTTCCCTTCTTGTCCTGGTAAACCCTGTTCTCCTTTGGGCCCTTCGATCATCTTGGGCATCGTGAAGGATGCCATCAGCGCAGTTGCATTGCAGCTGCACGTACCGGGGTCCCCTTTTTTGCCTGGTGGTCCCTACGGCATTTTTAACAATCTCTCGTTACAAATATACTTGGTACAATATTAAACAAGAGAACTTGTTAGTTGTGTGCGAGATTTGTGAACAAAATTGTCAAGAGACCTAGTATAGACACAACTAATTTTATAGCAAACAATATTTAGGTGCGATGACTCATGTGTTTTTCAAAAGAAGTGTTTAAAGTTAGACCCGATTTCCATACATTTATGCATCTTTCGCTGTGCAACGTGAAGTTAGCGGAATTTGGGTCCACGCGCTGTGAGCCAGGAGCGTTGGCTTTCCGCTAACTTCACATTGTACAGTGAAGGATGCTTAACCCTTGGCGATCGGCAGATGTCGCTTTTGGGAGTACCAGTAGGTCGGAGCAAATCTATCGTTTCGCAATTACTTTTCCGTACAGGATTTCAAGTCAATATATGGATATTAAAACACCCAGAATTTGTTGAAACTGATTTGTTGTATTTAATACTACTTATAATACGTAAGGTTCCCGAAGGTTCCCGCTGCGGGGTTATTGACTTCCACGACTATTTAAAAATGTCCCCGCTAGGGGGACACCGACTTCTACGACGATTTAGAAATGTCCCCGCTAGGGGGACACCGACCGCAAAGGGTTAAATGTATGGAAATGCGTCTAATTTTAAACGCCTTTTTTGAAAAATGTTACGTTATATTATGAAGAATATTATGTCTTTTCAAAATGCTTGTCTCGATGTCAATGTTTACAATGACGTAATAGGCAAGTGACGTATCCCAGACGTGTTTGAATGTCAAGGGGTTAAACGTAAGAAGGTTCCATAATTATATCGATATAATTTAGTCCACATAAATGGATGGAGATTTATTCGGAAGTATCTCTGCGCAGGGAAATTTCGATTAATTTTCTGTATTGGAATGCCGGGGAAATATTTAGTTAGTTTGGTCAAATCCAGGATAAACACAGAAGCACCATGTATTTCCGCATTCCAATAATACCGGAAGATCGTGAATACTGTGAAAGGGACTTCCGGGTAATCAATGTTACACCGAGCGGTTAGCAGTACTTCAACGTGCTCGCTAAATTGGCTTGTCTGAATAACAAGATAAATGAGTGACCCTGGATTGAAATGCATTCAGAATGCATGCAGGATACTGAGTTATTATACCGAGAATGTGTATGTCACTATATATATATATGTTGACTGCACGAAATTCACACAGACCTAACCCAGACCTAACCCCTTGGGATTGAAATGTATTCAAAAGGTATGCAGGATACTGAATTATTATATCGAGAATATGTATGTCACTATATATATATGTTGACTGCACGAAATTCACACAGACCTAACCCAGACCTAACCCCTTGGGATTGAAATGTATACAAAAGGTATGCAAGATACTGAATTATTATATCGAGAATATGTATGTCACTATATATATATGTTGACTGCACGAAATTCACACAGACCTAACCCAGACCTAACCCCTTGGGATTGAAATGTATTCAAAAGGTATGCAGGATACTGAATTATTATACCGAGAATATAAACGTCAGAATATGTATATTGACTGCACGAAATAGTCCCAGACCTAACCCAGACCTAACCCCTCGGGATAGAAATGCATTCAAAAGGCATCCAGGATACTGTATTATTATACTTATATTATATTTAACTTATTCTATTTATTCTGTTCTTAATATCGTTCTTAATAACGTCGTAGAATTCATGATATTTGCGATATACAAATTGCAAGAGATAATTCATTGAAATTAAAATTCATAAATCGAAGTTCATCAATCTTTTACTGAAAGATTTGCATACGAGATAAGGTTTACTAATATATTATACAAAGATGAATGAGTGCTCCTAGCTTACACTGGATTCCGTCTGACTAATATTAGACTGTTCTACTGAAATACCCGGCTAGAAATTTCCAGTAGAATGCGTTATGAATTATCATAAATTGGAATCATTCGTTGCAATAACGAAAATGTTAAAAATTCATTAACAACTTCGGGATTACTTATTAATAAAAATAATATCTTTAACGTTACTAATTCATGGTGTTCTAAATATTTCAGTTTTAAGAACTGAAATAATTCTTTCCAATAACGATAACGTTAAAAATTCGTTAATACCTTCGTGATTACTTATTAATAAAAATCATATCTTTAATATTACTAATTTATAGTGTTTTTAAAATTTCCACGATTATTAGCGACATAAAGTTTATTCGTGTTTAGGTAATAATTAACCGAACGTACGCGACCGAATAATAATTTAATAATAATGAAATCATGCCGTTCATAATGTGTTAAATACACAACAATATTTATATAACTTATTAATATTGTGATGACGTGTGATGAATAAGTATAATTGGTTTGTAATGTCCAATTAAGAAGTATAAGAGCTTCGTGAAGTGCGGAACATTAAGATAATTTACCTCATCCTGGCCAGGTGGTCCGGGAGGACCTGGAGGTCCTCTGACACTCTCCCCCTTGTCCCCCTTATCCCCCTTCTCCCCCGTCGGTCCTTTATCTAAAGAAACACAAATTTAATTAGAAAAGTGTTGTACCAATTTAACAGATAAAAATCGACTTCTGCGAGACAGATAAGTTAATTGAAACTCGTCTACTGAAATCATTATAATAAAATGTACCAGTTGTATTAATAAGAACTTGCCTTTACGTTGAAGAATTAATTGAAAATTGAACATAATTAATTCAAAGACAGTAGAATTCGTTGAAATGATTTATATGTTTTTCACTCTCTCAATTACTGTTAAAGTATTAGTGGTTGCTGCAATAAACTGAGTGGCGACTGAGAGGCGACATTCAAATTGAATCCAGTTATCGGCAATTTAGAGTCCAATAACAAAATATAACTGGAGACAATCTTAATGTCGTCACTCAGTCGCGACTGGAGTTGCCGCAATAAACTGAGTGGCGACTGAGAATCGCCGCCGAGTGCAAAGGGTTAATACAAGTTTACGACAAGTCGTGAGGCGACTCTCAGTCGCCACCCAGTAATTAATACAACATTACGACAGCTCGTGAGGCGACTCTCAGTCGCCACTCAGTAATTAACAAAACGTTACAACTCGTTAGGCGACTCTCAGTCGCCACTCAATAATTAACAAAGCGTTACGACAACTCGGAAGGCGACTCTCAGTCGCCACTCAGTAATGAACAAAGTGTTACGACAACTCGGAAGGCGACTCTCAGTCGCCACCCAGTAATTAATACAACTGTACGACAACTCGGAAGGCGACTCTCAGTCGCCACTCAGTAATTAATACAACTTGACGATAAGTCGTTAGGTGACTCTCGGTCGCCATTCAGTAACAAATACAACTTTACGACAACGCATGAGGCGACTCTCAGTCGCCACTCAGTAATTAACAAAACGTTACGACAACTCGAGTGGCGACAATCGGTCGCCACTCAGTAATTAATACAACTTTATGACAGCTGGAAATTAATATAAGTAATGCAATTTCGCGATAACTTGCGTGGCGACTGAGAGGCGACATTAAGATTTCTCCAGTTATATTTTGTGGTTCGACGTTAAATCACCGACAACTGAAGTCAATTTTAATGTCGCCTCTCAGTCGCCACTCCAGTTGCCGCAATAAACTGAATGGCGACTGAGAGGCGACATTAAGAATTATCCAGTTATATTTTGTGGTTCGACGTTAAATCACCGACAACTGAAGTCAATTTTAATGTCGCCTCTCAGTCGCCACTCCAGTTGCCACAATAAACTGAATGGCGACTGAGAGGCGCCATTAAGATTTCTCCAGTTATATTTCGTGGTTAGACGTTAACTCAAGACAACTGAAGTCAATTTTAATGTCGCCTCTCAGTCGCCACTCCAGTTGCCGCAATAAACTGAATGGCGACTGAGAGGCGCCATTCAGATTTCTCCAGTTATATTTTATGGTTAGACGTTAAATGCCCGATAATTGGTGACTGAAAGTCCCCTTCGAGCGAAGAGGGTTTAATAATGATATGTATCGGAAATAAGGAGAGCTTTCTTTGATATGTTGGAAAACGGGTAGTTTTATCAATTATTATATAACCCGAACTTATTGATCAAACTTCTCATACTTAATTAAACATTCGCGGGAGCTTTTTTATAATTACTCACAGTCCGGGTTGGGAGGGGGAGGCGTGATGAGTGGCGGTGGATTGCTTTCTTCGCTTTTACCTTCGTCATCGTCTCGTCCGATCTGAAAACGGATGAATAAGAACACTAAATATGATTGATTTGTCCTTAAAAATTATACTTTTCATTGATTACTGAAAAACTGGATTAGCACTAATTCCAGTTTCCTTATCTTGCCGACCATTTAATACCACTGTTCATTGTGTAATAGGATTTAAGCATTATTAAAGCATTATTAATATTAGTATCATTAATACGCGATTAGGTAGGAATTAAATGGTGATCGAAAATTTCAATTTTATTTGTTTAATGTTATTTTGCACGGTGACATTATGTTCTTTAATGTAATCACAGGTTTAAGTCCATTTCTGGAAATAATTAAGAAAACAATAATTTTGGGAGAAGATTTAACTTAATAAATTATGAACATAACGTGAGTCCATTTATCGCTCGAAGAACAATATCTGGTTTATTTAATTCCCACAAAAATCATTTGTACTATGAATACTTCAATTCATAGACACGTGGAAAAGTTACTAGACTTTCCTAGTAATTTTTAATTCGAATGCAAACCCTTAAACATCTCAAAATTTTCGATCACTGAATGAAGAAAATGTTAGTTTGGATTACTTACAATATTTTTGTTTAAAAATTAGTTTACCGTGGAACACTTGCCGCGCATGAAACCGCGTATCTTCGAGTTTTTTTTACGCGCAAGTACGAAGATTAGTTTCCACCATAGGGAGTTTATCGTTAAAGCATAAATCATGAAAACATTTATCAAGCGCCGCGCGAGCAGAGCGGTACTAAATAAAATCGATAGTTCGATTTTATCGACAGATCACCCTATTTTCTGCTTAAAAAGTGAATAATTTCAGGTGATTAATGGAGTTTCCTGTGGAAACCAATATGGTCAACACGCATGCTCCCTAAGTATTTTTCAATAATTATTTATCGCGAAGTATTTTCATCGATCATCTCATAAAATGACATTTTCCAACGAAAATATATTCTATCAATTTAATCGAAGACCAATCGGTGATTAAACTTGTCATTTCCAATATCATCTACCTTATAATATATACTTTAATATCATAATCATAACCTAACCTGTTAGAATCACTATAACGCGGTTTCGATGTAACGCGGTTTCGAAATAACGCGGTTCCGATTTAAGGCGGGTCCGATATAATGCGGATTCGATGTAACGCGGTTCCAATGTAACGCGGTTCCAATATAACGCGATTCCAATATAACGCGATTCCCATATAACGCGGTTCCGACGTAACGCGGTTCCGATTTAAGGCGGGTCCGATATAATGCGGATTCGATGTAACGCGGTTCCAATGTAAGGCGGGTCCGATATAACGCGGTCCCGATGTAACGCGGTTCCAATGTAACGCGGTTGCCATATAACGCGGTTCCAATATAACGCGATTCCCATATAACGCGGTTCCGATATAACGCGGTTTCGATGTAACACGGTTTTGACGTAACGCGGTTTCGAAATAACACGGTTTCGATATAATGCGGATTCGATGTAACGCGGTTCCAATGTAACGCGGTTCCAATATAACGCGATTCCCATATAACGCGGTTCCGACGTAACGCGGTTCCGATATAACGCGGTTCCGATTTAAGGCGGATTCGATGTAACGCGGTTCCAATGTAAGGCGGGTCCGATATAACGCGGTCCCGATGTAACGCGGTTCCAATATAACGCGATTCCCATATAACGCGGTTCCCATATAACGCGATTCCCATATAACGCGGTTCCGATATAACGCGGTTTCGATGTAACACGGTTTTGACGTAACGCGGTTTCGAAATAACACGGTTTCGATATAACTAGGTTTCGACATAATGCGGATTCGATGTAACGCGGTTCCAATGTAACGCGGTTCCAATATAACGCGATTCCCATATAACGCGGTTCCGACGTAAGGCGGTTCCGATATAACGCGGTTTCGATGTAACACGGTTTTGACGTAACGCGGTTTCGAAATAACGCGGTTTATTTTTCATCAATAACTAGATTCAAGTTATACGATTCCCTTTTAACCACGAACAAAGTTAAGTTGTAGAGGGTTAAGTGTAATGTTCAATTCACGAAGGAACTTCGTCGTAAATAAGACGCGGTTAGGTTTGAAATTGAAGTGCTGATTTCGCTTGCAGTCTTTCACAAGGCACACAGAAATATTACTATTTACGGAAAGCATCGCGTTTCCTTCAGGATAATCTAAATATACAAACAAAGTAGACGTAAGTAGATTACACGAAGACAGCGGAATAATCAGTGGAGTCAAATGACGTACACGCGAGGCACAACTAGGATAAACTGTAAGTACACTAAAACCTACGTGCAGAATGCGGAAGGATAATGCATTCGTACGAGAATGCAGTCGCGGCATATTCTAAAAGACATCCTTTATATTTCTGAGAAATATTTCATAGAAAATACAGGTAAATCTAAAAAGTATCTTACATTATTCTTGGAAATGTTTTAGCATTCTCTCTGTGAACTTGGGTGCAAATGAACCTAACACAGACCTAACCCAAGCATATAAGAATTTCTTAGGAATGCCATCTGTGACATGTTTCACGCAAGATTTAACACAAACGTCATTTTAATTTTTTTTTATTCGTACAAAGCGTTGTAATTTTTATGTTCGAAATAAACTTTTTTCGAAATGAACCTAACACAGACCTAACCCAAGCATATAAGAATTTCTTAGGAATGCCATCTGTGAAATGTTTCACGCACGATTCAACACAAACGTCATCTTAAATTTATGTTTTTATTCATACAAAGCGTTGTAATTTTTATATTCGAAATCAACTTTTTTCGAAATAAAATAAATTAGAACCGCGTTATCCGAGGAACACTACAATTTGTGAACCACGTTATATCGAAACCGCGTTCTATAAGTACCGCGTTATCCGAGGAACACTACAATTTGTGAACCACGTTATATCGAAACCGCGTTATATAAGTACCGCGTTATCCGAGGAACACTACAATTTGTGAACCGCGTTATATCGAAACCGCGTTGTATAAGTACCGCGTTATCCGAGGAACAGTACAATTTGTGAACCGCGTTATATCGAAACCGCGTTGTATAAGTACCGCGTTATCCGAGGAACACTACAATTTGTGAACCGCGTTATATCGAAACTGCGTCGCATTAGTACCGCGTTATCCGAGGAACAGTACAATTTGTGCACCGCGTTATATCGAAACCGCGTTGTATAAGTACCGCGTTATCCGAGGAACACTACAATTTGTGAACCGCGTTATATCGAAACTGCGTTGTATAAGTACCGCGTTATATCGAAACCGCGTCGCATTAGTACCGCGTTGTCCGAGGAACACTACAATTTGTGAACCGCGTTGTATAAGTACCGCGTTACCCGAGGAACACTACAATTTGTGAACCGCATTATATCGAAACCCATTCATGCACAAAAGGATTTCGAACGTATAGAAATATTTAAGAATTCAATTTTCTATCGTGATAACATCAATTTGCCGATACGTCCCGGGTCTTCCAGAGCATTCTGTCCTCATCCAGAAATTCATCCGTACTTCGTCGTTGCGCGATACTTTTCCGCGAGTTGCATCGAATTTATTTCACCCGTAAAATCCTACTTTCCAGGAAAACCCTGGGATCCTTCGATTGCATCCAAGGATGCAGCGGTGCATAGTGGGATTGATCAAGGCGAACATCTACGGGGTAAGTTAGATAACATTTCACCCTTTCTTGTCTTTAATGTTCAACGACAACTGATCAAAACAATGCTGATTGATTCTCACAAAGAAAAAGAAATATACAAGAATATAACTAGCAAATATTTCCATAAAACTATTCAAGTTTGTATCAAAATTTTATTAAAACATAATGAATTATTTTCGACAAACAACAAACTCTTATTCGAAGTTCTCAAGTATTAACAATGGAATCAGTTGACAAAAAATTTCATTAGATTCCCAAAGTTTAGCAAAGGGTTCCACGGAACTAAGCGTACCAACCGATCAAAACCCGAGGGTCCAAGATGCAACAAATCTCGGTGATAGCCAGGGGAACAAATCAAAGTCAATTCTAGGTCGGTAAGTTTAACTTGAAGCGAACTGGACTGATTCGTCTAATTGCCTGTGCAAGTAGTTGCACAGGAAGACCTAACCTCACTCTTCGCCTCCACCATTTCTACTCCGCGCGTACTTTCCGTTCCTGTGTTCCGATTCTCTGTGAATCTCACAGTGAGTCAACGATCATCCGAACTAGGTGTGTCCTATGTACGTAGATCTTCCCGGAAGTTCCGGAACCGGTGATACGAACCGAATTTCCCGGGCCAATAGCAATTTGATGAACCAAATTCTCTTCGATTCGATTCACTTCTCGATGCTTTGCTGCTCGCTAAATTCATTATGCCGACGCCATTTCTATGGGAAACCATGGCGCGTTTACTTGTTCAAGCGCGGAAATTGATATAACGGTTTCGATTTAACGCGGTTTCGATGTAACGCGGTTTGGATTTAACGCGGTTCACAAATTACGGCGATACTCGTACAACGCGGTTTCGATGTAATACGGTTTCGATGTAACGCGGTTTCGATTTAACGCGGTTTCGATGAAAGGCGGTTTCAATGTAACGCGGTTCCAGTGTAACGCGGTTCCGATATAACGCGGTTCCAGTGTAACGCGGTTCCGATATAACGCGGTTCCGATATAACGCGGTTCCGATTTAAGGCGGTTCCGATATAACGCGGTTCCGATATAACGCGGTTCCGATTTAAGGCGGTTCCGATATAACGCGGTTCCGATATAACGCGGTTCCGATGTAAGGCGGTTCCGATGTAAGGCGGTTCCAATATAACGCGATTCCGATGTAACGCGGTTTCGATGTAACGCGGTTCCGATATAACGCGGTTCCGATTTAAGGCGGTTCCGATATAACGCGGTTCCGATTTAAGGCGGTTCCGATATAACGCGGTTCCGATATAACGCGGTTCCGATGTAACGCGGTTCCGATGTAAGGCGGTTCCGATATAACGCGGTTCCGATATAACGCGGTTCCGATGTAACGCGGTTTCGATGTAACGCGGTTTCGAAATAACGCGGTTCCGATTTAAGGCGGGTCCGATATAATGCGGTTTCGATATAACACGGTTCCGATGTAAGACGGGTCCGATATAACGCGGTCCCGATGTAACGCGGTTCCAATGTAACGCGGTTGCCATATAACGCGGTTCCAATATAACGCGATTCCCATATAACGCGGTTCCGATATAACGCGGTTTCGATGTAACACGGTTTTGACGTAACGCGGTTTCGAAATAACACGGTTTCGATATAACGAGGTTTCGATATAACGCGGTTTCAATATAACGAGGTTTCGATGTAACGCGGTTTCGATGTAACGCGGTTCTCAAATCACGGCGGTACTGATACAACGCGGTTTCGATATAACGTGATTCAGAAATTGCGGCGACACTCGTACAATGCGGTTTCGCTCTAACACGATCAGAAATTTGCGGAAACCCTGGTGTAACACTGTACTTATACTATTTAACGTATGTATGTATTTAGAAATCTAAATGATACACTATGGGCACACGATACATATGTATACATAGAAAAATGAAATACAATTGGTGTTGCGTCGCAAGCTTGTTGAGTTGTTGTTGGCTGGATCTATTGCCGCACTTCATAGCTGGCAATACAATAGTACATATCTTCATATTTTTCATCAAAATCAAGTTGCTTGTATGGATTTAAAAACAAATATCTGTTTTCAATAAGTTTTCGGAACCTAACCCCCCCTTTTTGTACTTGCTCTGGGTCTCATATAACACGGTTCCACACGACACGGCATATTCTAGGAACCTATCCACTGTGTCGTAGGAGGGTTACCTGTATATAATAATTAGTTTGGTATTCCAGACTTATTATAATGAATACTTGCCAAGCGACTATAAATTAGCCAAAAAGCAGTGCTTTCAAATAGCGACGCGACGAAAATCGTGATGTAAACGGTGTTCGAATGGACGTAAAAATGATAGAAAATCGTTAGCGGAGATTAAAAAACATGGGCGTAAAGCGAGGCCGTTTAATCTTGGCTGATGTTCGGCGTTCGTGCGCTGCAATGTAAATTCGATTCCGCCAATAATGAAAAGTTATTCTTTCAAGCCGGCGCTTCCGTGGCAACAATATCGAACTTTCCATCTCGTTAGTAAAACACCAGGAACTTTATATTAATTTCGAGGAGTTAGTTGCAACGTTGGTAACGCAACAAACAATTAGTTAGCAGAGATATTATCAGAGCGGCGTAAGTTGTCAGTGCGAAAGTAGAGTGAATTCAGATTCCTGTTAAACACGTTGGCACGCTGAGTCAACGCGTTAACTCGGGACTACCTTTTCAAAGTCAATGTCCCCCGAACCCTCAAACAAGTCGAGGAGGTTGTTATCGCCGGAACCCAAGTCATCTTGCGTGGGAAACTAAAAAAAGAATGTCATTAAAAGAAAAAAAAGAATAAAAAGAAATATAGAATTTCTCGAGCCAAATTAAATAGTATTTTTTGGAACCATGAAATTCCGATTTATTTGTATGTCAAGGGGTTAATTTGACTGTAACTTGAATGGAGGTGTCTGATTTGTTAAGTATTTTTCAGTAACAAAAATCTAATTTTATGAATCTTCGGGTTTGTTCTGTAAGATTATTATAAGAAGAATCAACCTATGCCGACGTTGGTTGATCATAATGTCTGTAATCGCTATACATATATATCTATCGCTTTTACTATCGTACAAAGCTCTATCTATATCGATCTATAGCTCCTTACGAACTATACTTCGACTGTTCTCGATCTCTATAAAGTCGATCTCTATAAAGTCGATCTCTATAAAGTCGATCTCTATAAAGTCGATCTCTATAAAGTCGATCTCTATAAAGTCGATCTCTATAAAGTCGATCTCTATAAAGTCGATCTCTATAAAGTCGATCTCTACAAAGTCGATCTCTACAAAGTCGATCTCTACAAAGTCGATCTCTACAAAGTCGATCTCTACAAAGTCGATCTCTACAAAGTCGATCTCTACAAAGTCGATCTCTACAAAGTCGATCTCTATAAAGTCGATCTCTATAAAGTCGATCTCTATAAAGTCGATCTCTATAAAGTCGATCTCTATAAAGTCGATCTCTATAAAGTCGATCTCTATAAAGTCGATCTCTACAAAGTCGATCTCTACAAAGTCGATCTCTACAAAGTCGATCTCTACAAAGTCGATCTCTATAAAGTCGATCTCTATAAAGTCGATCTCTATAAAGTCGATCTCTATAAAGTCGATCTCTATACAGTCGATCTCTATACAATCGATCTCTATACAGTCGATCTCTATACAGTCGATTTCTATACAGTCGATCTCTATAAAGTCGATCTCTATACAGTCGATCTCTATACAGTCGATCTCTATAAAGTCGATCTCTAGACAGTCGATCTCTATTCTATTTCTATTCTGAGCGCGTTATCCCTCGGCGGCTGGGCGACGGACCCTCATCCCCACTCCGGGTCCTTTTGGGGCCTGTCGTCCCGTCGGGGCTATGCCTCCCACGCCATTCCCCCCATCGACGGATCTTCGCCTTACATTATAGAACACTTTAACTATAGATAACTTAATATGAATTATAATTAATGGAATTCTGTATGTCAGAGCGCTGAAACAGTTTTACTTTCAGACGTTATATAGATATTACAATGGTGTTAATTGCAATTTCGATGGTGAAATTTGGAATGCATTAATAAGATTTCGAGTGTTAAGCAAACTATTCCAGTAAAGTGTCCCCGCGATACGTGCAGAGAATTGATGCGGCACCTCCGGGATTTGAATAATTGAAAAGGACTTTGGCAGATCAGAAATCATTGGAATGCGATTAATTAAGCTTACTCGAATCCCGCGTGTGTTTGTGTGTGTGTGCCGGAGGCGGTGGAGCGTGGCGAACGTGTTAATGATATGCAAAGTGCATTAGATGTATGCACACAAATACACCGGGTTTAATTAGATTATATTCTAATTTCAATTGAAAGTTTCACTTTCAATGGATTTTCACGCATCTCGCTGGGAAGCATTTCATCGAAAATTATTAAATATTCATCCATAATAAGCTAATTATCTTTGTCTCTCCAATCGTTCTAACACGTTATCTGCCGGACCAAAATCCGTGTTGTGCGGTACTCCGTGATACGTTGCTTATCGATTGTTTTACAAATATTTAATAAATTCGAGCGTTTTTATTCTACGACATTCCGTTTCATTGTTTCTGTAAAATCTGACTTGTTTAATTAATTATACAATTCCTATTAATCTTTATTACTTTCTCCAAGTTGGTTTTCCTCACTTTTTTGAAACTAATCTGCGCTTTTTGTACTTGCTCTGGGTCTCATATAACACGGTTTCACACATGGCAGTTTACGAAATTATTTATTGTTTTATAGGAGACCTACATGTATAGATATATTTCACTTGAAATTCGTATTCTAATATTTGAAAAGGAAAACAATCAGTCGAACAGTTAGCCGGTTCGAGTGTCGGTTTTGGATGGAAATAAAAATCGGCCCAACTTCGAAATAAAACGTGACATTTCTACGCGCGTTTGTCAAATCGCGTATCGACTCGCGTGGAGATCGAATTTTAGGATTAGCTACGATATTGGAATACAAATTGATACAAGATATCGAATCTGGAGCTTGCATATGCAAAACTAGATAAATGTATTTCAATCAAAGCAGGAATACGCAGCGACACGGATATGCTTCATGTTAATTACATTCACCTGTTATACATAGAGGTAAGCCTCCTACAGCACGATTTCGCTCTAACACGTTTAGACATTTGCGAAAAACCTCGTATAACACGGTTTCGCTCTAGAAATCTAGAATTTAGTTCGTGGAAATTACGTTCGTAGGAAATGCCGTGTTGTGCGAAACCGTGTTATATGAGACCCACAGCAAGTACAAGAAGGGGGGTTAGGTTCCGAAAACATGTGTTAGAGCGAAACCGTGTAGTAGGTGGCCGTGTTATTCGAGGTCTTCCGAGAATGTCTAAACGTGTTAGAGGGAAACCGTGCTGTAGGAGGGTTACCTTTATATTAGTACGTTAAATAGTAGAGGTTCAGTGTTATACTTGAAGACTTCTTATAGAAAACACAGAAAGTATCAAAATTAGAGACCTAACCCAGACCTAACCTCAAATTCACCGCTTAACAAATCATATTTTAACCCAAGAAAAATCATAATTGAAGACTTCTTACAGAAAACACAGAAAGTATCAAAATTAAAAAATGTTATTTGCAGTCGATAAATGTTCTCATACAGTGGTAATACTGTAGTATACAATTTTAGTGCAATTTCCATTTGCAAATAGTGAAATATAATGCTGGAAGTTGGTACCACTGGTGCCTTAAAGGAAGCCTCTCAGCAAGTTTGTTCTCTCTTGAAAAATGTGACTTCTGGCACTTCCAGTGTTTGCTACAAGGAGTCTTCAATTCCGGTTGCTGTATTTCGCGGAATTATTCAAAAAGCTTTCAAGTCTTTTGACCGATAGCACCTTATCGATTACGAGCAGTGCGGCCTGCTTTTCCGAGTTTCCTCCGGATATCGAATAAACGTACCTTCGAGAGCGAACCACTCGAGGAAAAGAGCACTAGACCTCGATATATCGCAGAGAAATCCAAAATATTCGACAATTCATGAAAAAAAATATCGGCAATGCGATATCACGTGGCGCAGAAAATACTCAGAATTGGAAAACAGTATCTTTGAAACGTGGAACATTTCAAGAACTACAGATTCCTTACGTCGATGCTTGCGAAGTCACGTTCTATTCCCACGAATTTCTGATCCTGAATGACTCTATGTTTTAACGAGATTTTTCAAAGAGGTTTCAAATTCCCCGCGATTCCATGCATTTATGCATCTTTCGCTGTACAACGTGAAGTTAGCGGGACTCGGGTGCGCGCGCTGTGAGCCGGGAGCGTCATGCGTTCCGCCAACTTCACATTGTACAGGGAAAGCTGCATAAATCTATGGAATCCGCATCTAATTTGAAACTCTTTTTTGAAAAACACGTGTGCCATCGCATCTAAAAATTGTGTGCTATGGAATTAATTGAGTTTATATTAAATCTTTTCAAAACTTCGTTGACAAATTTTGCACACGGTAATACAACGATGAGTTAGAATTGTATTAAAACATGTTTGAGTGATTTACTGGAAACACGATACGATCGGCTTATTATTGCGAATACTTGGAATGAAAAATGCTGCGGTGTCTATTTGATTTGGAAAAAGTGCTCAACTAAATAATTAGCAGCAATTAAAGGTTCGACTTGGAATCGTAGTGAAACGTCAGCGCGGAATACGCAAAGTGCGCAAACTTCAGCACTCAAGTTTATCAGTACGTATTACTATATAATGTATAAATGAAACTGCGAATCCAGGGAGAAACTAAAGGGAACCGAGAAGGGAAAATAAAGAATTCCCTCTTCTATATTCTTTGGTACGTTTCAAACATTATTTCATTTTTTCTGTGCGCGAATTTCTATCTCGTTGGTGGGTCGTAAAACAAAAAGTCCACTAAAACAGTGTTTTTATTTCGCCTGCAACGATTCGAAAACCGTCAGCTGGATACACAAAAATGTAGAACACAGAGTGAGCGAGTATGGAAAATTATGGAAAAATTCTGCAAATAATTTATTACTCTTTTATCATCAATGTCAGCTATCAGGGAATAATATTAAGGTTTAATTAATTTTTTGTGGAATATATTACAATCGCAGGAATTTTGATCTACCATAAAGTTATTATTATACTTCCTGCGGCATGAATTGCGTATATTTTATTACTAAAATTTATGCATGCAAATATATGAATTCTTTGTGAAAGATAGCAAGGTATTGAATTTAATCGAAGCCAAATTAATAACATTAAAATATGTAATAATAATCTGACCGGTTGATTCGACGTTAACTTGGATTGCTATTTTAATAATTATATGTGAGGTTTTTATAGGTCAATTGTACATCGCGGTACTTGTGTAACGCGGTACTTGTACAACGCGGTACTTGTACAACGTGGTACTTGTACAATGCGGTACTTGTACAATGCGGTACTTGTATTTATAAACGCTATACGTGTACTTATACAAAACGGTACTTATACTTGTACAACACGGTACTCGTACAACGCGGTACTCGTACAACACGGTACTCGTACAACGCGGTACTCGTACAACACGGTACTCGTACAACGCGATACTTGTACAACGCGGTTTCGATATAACGCGGTTCATCAATCGCGGCGACCCGTGTATAACGCGAAACTTATACAACGCGGTTTCCATACAACGCGGTTCACAAATTTCGGCGATTCTCGTATAACGCGATACTTGTACAACGCGATTTCGATATAACGCGGATCACCAATTGCGGCGACCCGTGTATAACACGAAACTTATACAACGCGGTTTCCATACAACGCGGTTCACAAATTTCGGCGATTCTCCTATAAAGCGTGACGTGTACAACGCGGTTTCGATATAACGCGGATCACCAATTGCGGCCACCCGTGTATAACGCCAAACTTATACAACGCGTTTCACAAATTTCCGCGACCCGTGTATAACGCGATACTTAAACAACGCGGTTTTAATACAACACGGTTCACAAACTGTGGCGATTCTAGTATTCTCACTCGGTTCCCAATCTTAATATTAATCTCAATCTTAATCGTATCTCGCTAGCCGCAATAAATTGAATTGCGACTGAGAGTCACCTCTCGAGTGCAAAGGGTTAATCATATTCTTTATGTCTCTTAATAATATCGAGATTTCTAATTAGCTGGTTATAATAATAAGGAGAGTACAAACTTCTGAAATTTTTATAAAACTCGGTAAAACGTTGGGCGCATAAAAGTTTTCAAACTAACCGGAAATTCAATTTATGCTTCGTAACAAGCCGTGAGTGTCGCGTTAAAACAACTTCCGGGTTTCTGCAAATGTTTTTTTAGCAACCAGATAATGAAAGTATTTCTTTTCAATTACTTGCGATATCAATTGTCTCGCAAATTCAATTCAGCAAAGGAAAGATTTATGCCGCCATTATTTCCGGTAACAAAAAATGTTTTCAATAAAGTTGAATGGCTTCGAGGGAATCATATTTTGTGTTATTAGAGGTCTTCATTTTTTAAATGGAATCATATTTTTGAATATATTATTCAATGCAGCTCGACATTCTCTATAAAAAGGTGTGGCAATATTTCAATGAAAATATACAATGGGATATTATTTGCGATTTAATGTACTTTTATTTTATATAAATAACGCAGATAATTGAATCCATTAATGAACTGAAATCCCCCAGTAGTAATTTATAAATAAATAAATGTGTAAACATAACATTTGATAGAAAATGTCAAGCTGCATCGAATAATATATTAAAAAACATATCGTTAATTGTAACGTTAAAAATATTACAAATTTTCCGAATATTACCGATATATTTGATTGAGTTTTAGTAATATTTTCATCGGTGACCGTCGTGGCATTTAACGTGTTAATGGAGAATATTGAAATAAGTTAAGATATTTTTATTAATCAGTTAATTTCTGTAACCCAGAAATCTCTCAATTTCTCGGAGAATGACCTAAAAAGAAATGTGCGGAAATCCGTGAATAGCAGAGAATGGAGGGTTGTAAAATCGCGTGGAACACGGTGGGAGGTGGTGGGAGGTGGTGGGTGGGGGATGAAAAGAACGGCGAAATGAATATGTATATACATCGTGGAAAACGACATCGTTCTTGAAATTATTACTCGAATAATAATTATGTGCACTCACATAATGCTCGGGTATTCATGTACATATATATACAAATATACATATGTATATACGTATTTGTATACGTAATACAAATAGACTATATAATTATCGTGCTGCACGACCCGAGCATTGTGCTGAATATAATGGCATAAATCTCCAACCCCCTTACAAGACGTTCCAATTGAAATTCTGTAAATGATAAGAGCGGAATTCAACTATTGTGGAACCTCAAATTGAATTCTGATTTTTATTGCAACATTTATGATTTCCATAAGAAAAGTAGGATGCGTAGCTAATTGTGATGTGCAGGTGAACCTCGTACAACGCGATAGTTGTAGAATGCGGTTCGGAAATTGAGGCAATACTTGTAGAATGCCATCTCGTACAACGCGGTTTCGATATAATGCGGTTCACAAATTACGGCGATACTCGTACAACGCGGTTTCGATGTAACGCGGTTTCGATTTAATGCGGATTCAATGTAACGCGGATTCGATGTAACGCGGATTCGATGTAACACGGTTTCGATATAACACGGTCTCGATATAACGCGGTTTCGATATAACGCGATTCGCAAATTACGGCGATACTCGTACAACGCGGTTTCGATGTAACGCGGTTTCGATATAACGCGGTTTCGATATAACGCGGTTTCGACGTAACGCGGTTTCAATATAATGCGGTTTCGATGTAACGCGGATTCGATGTAACGCGGTTTCCATGCAACGCGGTTTAAATGTAACGCGGTTTCGATATAACGCGGTTTCGATGTAACGCAGTTTCGATATAACGCGGTTCAAAAATTACAGCAATACCCGTACAACGCGGTTTCGATGTAACGCGGTTCACAAATTACGGCGATACTGATACAACGCGGTTTCGATATAACGTGATTCAGAAATTGCGTCAGCACTCGTACAACGCGGTTTCGATATAACGCGGTTCACAAATTACGGCGATACTGATACAACGCGGTTTCGATATAACGTGATTCAGAAATTGCGACGACACTCGTACAACGCGGTTTCGATATAACACGATTCAGAAATTGCGGTGACACTCGCACAACGCGATACTTATACAACGCGTTTCGATATAACGTGGTTCACAAACCATTTATCCAAATTTTTTTTACGGAAATATTCCCAATTTGTTTCATGCGGAAACAATGTTCGACGAGATTTTTGTTAAATTTCGCTGCTATTCGAATATTTTTTACACTCATTGTATATATATGTATATATTGTCTATATGTTAAAATAGTTACTGTATTTTAACTTCTTTTAAGTAATTTCCTTAATACGGAATCAAGAGGCGTGACGATAAGATTCTGCGACGAAGATAATCTGTTATAAAAAAAACATACAATGGGAAATTTAATTGACTATAAAAGAAAATCCTTGGAAATCGGTGAAGTTCCTCACCATTCTTCATTACTTTTAAAGCGCGGGGATAATTTTTCTCTTGATATCACTCGCAGCCGCCTTGTCACATTCCTCTTAATCTCATCCGTCCAATGAAATCTAGTTCATAAAGTAGAGCTTTCGAGCTTTAAAAAAAAGGGTAAAGTCAGTGTCTGACAGATTATCCGAGTATGCAAGTTTTGATGTCGACTGAGCGTTTTTAACACTTATAATTAGAAGCTATCGCAACGGAAGAACAGGACTAGTGGATAAAACTAGTGAATACAACATTTATTACATTACATTTTAATACTACTGCTTAGATGAAATGAATTTTTAAAGTGAAACCTAACTGAATTTATAGAGTTGGCAAGAATGTTTGTCCTGTTGGCATCAGTTTTTTGCGGGGAGGATAGCAGGAATTTTAGAAGAAAAACTCGAACCTCGAACCTCGAAACTCGTATCTCGGACCTCGAAACTCGTATCTCGAAACTCGTATCTCGGACCTCGAAACTCGTATCTGGAACCTCGATAATCGTATCTCGAACATCGAAACTCGTATCTCGAACATCGAAAATCGTATCTCGAACCTCGAAACTCGTATCTCGAACATCGAAACTCGTATCTCGAACCTCGATAATCGTATCTCGAACCTCGATAATCGTATCTCGAACATCGATAATCGTATCTCGAACATCGAAACTCGTATCTTCAACCTCGATAATCGTATCTCGAACCTCAAAACTCGTACCTCGAACCTCGAAAATCGTATCTCGAACCTCGTATCTCGAACCTCGTATCTCGAAGCTCGAATCTCGAACCTCAAAACTCGAAAATCGTATCTCGAACCTCGTATCTCGAACCTTGTATGTCGAACCTCGAAACTCGAAACTCGAAACTCGAATCTCGAATCTCGAACCTCGAAACACGAAACTCGAAACACGAAACTCGAAACTCGAAACTCATACCTCGAAAATTGAAAATTGAATCTCGAACGTCGAACTTTGAACTTCGAAATACATAATAATATTTCTGTAATATTTGCTTTCTAGGCGCACTAAAAGCGAATTTAATCGGCGTCAAATTCTCGTCGTCTCAGAGAGGTCAATGTTTACAATGACATAATAGACAAGTGATGTATCCCGGATGACGTATCTTCGTATGTCAAGGGGTTAATAGTAAAATTCCAGTCCTTTTTTTAATCTCATAACTGACGTACTGCAAAGCGATTTCCTTTCGACTCGATCTTAAATAAGTTTGCGCATCCCGGATGGCAGAAGATACGGCTGCCATTCCAGTTGTCGTTTCTTATTACTTTATTGATCGGATTTTCTTGACAGACGACACTTGTCGAAGTTAGTCAATACTGTCGCTCGCAGAATTGTTAAGCGGAAGTGGATTGAACGGAAACTGAATTCACTTGTTTGATACTCTGCATGTATACTTCCAACATTTTCGAATTCCATCAGCTTAAAACAATCCCAGTAAACTTTGAATTCGAATAACTTTTAAATAACTTCAAGTATAAAAATACAGTACAGCCCCCTCATCCGAACCCCCATTATCCGAACAGCCTAACATCCGAATAAAATTCAATTTTTAATTTGACCAATTTTAATAATTCTGTTTCGATTTTGTTTAACAAAAAAATTTCCGATTTAAATAAAACTATGTTTTTCATGATTCGACCCAGAAGGTTATTATTTTGTCTATGCAATCCGAGTCTCCCATAACGCGAGCTTTCTCTCGACGTAACTCCCGTGTTATACGAGGGTTCCTTGTTAATTATTTCAATAACATCATGTCCCATAATTATTTTTGTACAATTCAATATGTATCGATATAATCAAAGAAATAATTTGATTCCGATGTTTCCGTCCAGTTAAAAATATGCCAACAAATAATATCCCGGTATGAAATCCAGAAAGAATCCGTCGAGCATAAAGTCTAATAAGAACCAATGAGAAAGGAGAAGTATTAAAAAGAAGAGATGCGAAGAAAAGAAGTTGTCGGAAATGATTCCCGTGAAGACAAGAAATGAGAGTTCGCGCCTCTAATTCTTTCGGAGGTGTCGAGGGTTTTAATTTCATGGGACGTTAAATACGTTCCTGAACAGCAAGTGGGAGGAAGACGGCAGATAGGGAGTTCGTGGGAGTGGGACAGAGAGGGAAGATAAGGGACTTCATGAGAGGAAACGAGAGACAAGAACGAAGAAGAGAAAAGTACTCCGCGACTCTTCAAGGAATAATGGCGATCGTTATGCGGACTCGAATCTTTTATATCTTCTGACGGCTGATTATTCGGCTTAATTTCTCTTTTACAAGCACAACTTCGGATCAATTCCTCGTTTAACACGGTGAACACCATGGTGGTCACCACTGGAGCCAATATTACGAAAACAAAATCAAATATACGGCTAATATTCGTAAAACTGTCGGCATTTTTAAGGTTAGAATGACGATGTAAAGTAACTAGTGCATCGCGGAGCACCTAAACGGTTTCATTCTTCGACGGTTTTATATATTACGGACGTGTATCGTGAGGTATCGTATAACACGACTTCAGCACGGTGCTCAATGCGTTAATTATAAGTACCCTCGGATAACAGTTCTTTAATTCAGAAACTATTTAGTTATACAAGCTCAACATTGTTCCAAAGTGTTCCGGCGACCACAATTTTGGTTTCACTGGTTACATTTTGGAATGCGCGAGGAATATTCGTCTCATTCTTGGACTCAGAATCTGAGAGGATTCGGATCCCTCTTCTGCCCGGCATGCATTGCTCCGGTATGTTTGAACAATTGGGTTCAAAGAAGCAGAGATATCTCTGTCGCATTATGATTTTTATTTAGTTTCTGCTTTTTGATTACTTTCACAGTTGTCACCGGAGTTATCATTTCTTGAATGATGCAGATTTATTATGATTAACTATGAAATTAGCCGACGCGTCATTTGAGGGGTAACTCGGATTTTCAACCTCGGATTTCTCGAAAACTAAGACATAAACGAAAATATTTTATTCCATATTTTCTTCGTACTTTTTCATAAGGAATCGCTTCGTATTCGGTTGAACATTTTATTCCGCCAGTTATTCGTACCACAACGATGTAAAGTAATTAACGTATCATAGAACACTTAAACAGTTTAGTTTTTAAATATTATAAAAACGTGCGAATGCATATCGTCAGGTATCCCATAACACGGAATTCGTCCGACAGTCAACGTGCTAATTTTACGCACATATGTCTCAACCATCAAAATAAATCTCTCAAAGTACTACATTTAGCTCCAAAATCGAGGGAGATCAAAATATATTCCCCGGACAAAGTACAACAAAATATTCCCTGGAAAAAGTACAACAAAATATTCCCAGGACAGAAGAGATCATCTCGTTGAATTTTATTTTCCTCTTTTTTCTTCCTTTCTTTCGGCACCGTCCATGATCCTTCAATTTTCCCGCCTTCGCCTTGAGATAACCATCACCTAATGCCAAATTATCTTTCCTTTATTCTCACCAAAACCCGTCACAGAATTACTGGCTTGGAGTTATGAATTATTGTTATTAGCACGAATTTTCGTGATTATTCGACGCGTCTCATTTCATGCCTCTAGGGAATTTCGTGTACCGGTTTCTTTCCAATAATACCACCCAAAAATATTGGAATACTAACACGTTGAATACGTTGGAGGTTAGTGGTGACTATCAATGCCAACACAGTAGACTAAAATGATTGAGTAAAGAAAATCGAAGAAATATACAGAATTCAAAAAGAATCGTTTTCTATTTATGTGTTATGCATTGTATTATTATATTGTGGGCTGTGAGAAAGAATGAGAGAGTGAGTGTGTGAGTGGCTATCTCGAGAGCTGCTGTGTGTGTGTGTGTGTGTGGGAGAGAGCGAGTGTTTCTGAGATGCTGAGACGTTTAAGAGAGTAGTCAAAATAGTGAAAGAGTGTAGTATTTGAGTTGCTTAGCATAGTGTTGATTGAGTCGTAGAGTAATATAGTTAGTGTCGTAATTTAAATAGTGTTTGTTATTACTTAATTTCCTTGTTCATCAAATATATTATATAGACATTAGTTATATCAATTAACGAATTAAAGGTTCAACCTCTCCTCTTTATCCCTTTCTAAAGACGTCCTACAATGTGGTTAATCAATAGTTTATTAATTGATCCAATAATAATTGAGATGTGTTCGATGGGTATCGGCTATAAGTAGACCAAGCGTAAAATTGATAACTTCTTGATTTAAAGTAGAGAAACATTTCGGCAATGGTTTGTTGCCATCTTCAGTCTCAAACTGTGAATTTAAAGAAGTCCTAGAATTCTGGTATTCTTGCCTTAAATTCTAACGTTTTAAATGTTAAATTAAGACACGTTTGTATTATTGTGAGAATAACAACTGATATTGTACTGTTATTCGGAAAAGTACAGTGGTAGTTTTTAGTTGTCGATCATAGCTCTCGAAATGTAAGTCTATTTTGGCCAGCGGTTTACAATTTTCGACAAGAAAGCCATAAACGTACCAATATTCGATGACTGATAGTATTTTGAAATCGGAGTGAAAAACTAGTTCGAGTTTCTGTCCATCAAATCCACCGACAAGCTGAGTCGACCGAAATGAACGAATCTCTGAAGTTTGATATCTTTTTTGCGATTAAATAATATCCTGTCGAAAACCTCGCATTATTACACGTAAAGGCATATTAAATATGCAAATTATATTCATAAAATCATATGTAATATATTCATATATTCATATCCATTAAATGTTAAAACTGTTTAAATTAATAAGAAATATGTCTTGTATATTATATTAACACTAGAACTTAAAATACGGATTGATAAACAAAATAAATTAATCGATTTAATTACATTCAGTATGCAACGAAAATCGTAAAAAAATCTCAAAAAATGGAACCCTTTAAAGTTGAACGTTTTTATGAAATTCCGTGGACTCGTCATTTGGGGAGCTTCCATAAAATTGATGTGTTAAGATAAAAGGTATAACGAAATAAATGTGATACAAGTTCTTTAATAGAATGTGTTTGAGCTCTTTCATCATTTCTGTAAACAATTAAGTTTATGGAACATATTGCGCTCCAGATACTTATGAAAGGGATTATATCTTATTGTCCTGTAATTCTCTGAGCGCAACCCACTTTGAGGAGGAACAGGAAGTGCATTTATAGTGGCTGGTTTTGTATTGTCAGAACTCTCGGGAGACAATATTCGTGAACCCAAGTGCAGCCTTAACTCTTTCTATATTTCTCTAAGCTTCTCTCTCCGGGTTCCCAACTGCTTTTTACGGCATTCTTTCAAAAAAGAAGTGATTTTCCTTTGCTGGATGGCTCACGGAAAACTCGTATGCCATCAGACTCGAGGACAGCAAGATATAATATTACTATGAAATTTTATAAAAATTTTCAGAATGTTACGGATGTGCTGCAAAGTGAAGGTATTTGTTGGCAATTGTTTACTTTGTATAGTTCAATGCAGGTAACACTCGTACAACGCGGTACTTGCACTTATACAACAGGGTATTTGCACTTACACAGCGCGGTAGTTATGCGACGAGGTACTTCTACGACGCGCTAATTTTACAAGGCTGTACTTGTACAATGCGGTATTTATAGGATGATGTACTTGTACAATGCGGTACTTATACAATGCTGTACTTGTACAACAGGGTATTTATACAATGCGGTATTTATACAATGCGGTATTTATACAATGCTGTACTTGAACAACACGGTGATTATACAACACGGTACTTGTACAATGCGGTATTTATACAATGATGTACTTGTACAACACGGTGCTTATAATACGGGGTACTTGTACAACGCGGTATTTATACAATGCTGTACTTGTACAACACGGTACTTATAATACGGGGTACTTGTACAACGCGGTATTTATACAATGCTGTACTTGTACAACACGGTAATTTTAATACGCGGTATTTATACAATGCTGTAATTGTACAACACGGTACTTGTACAATGCGGTATTTATACAATGCTGTACTTGTACAACACGGTACTTGTACAACACGGTACTTGTACAACACGGTATTTATACAATAATGTACTTGTACAACGCGGTATTTATACAATGATGTACTTGTACAACGCGGTAGTTATAATACGTGGTACTCGTACAACGCGGTATTTATATAATGCTGTACTTGTACAACGCGATATTTATACAACGCAGTACTTGTACAATGCGGTATTTATACAATGCTGTAATTATACAACGCGGTAATTATACAACGCGGTATTTATACAACGCGGTAATTATACAACGCGGTACTTGTACAATGCGGTATTTATACAACCCGGTAATTCTACAACGCGGTAATTATACAACGCGGTACTTGTACAATGCGGTATTTATACAACCCGGTAATTCTACAACGCGGTACTTGTACAATGCGGTATTTATACAATGCTGTACTTATGTAACCCAGTACTTGTACAACGCCGTACTTATAATACGCAGTACTTGTACAACGCCGTACTTATAATACGCACTACTTGTACAACGCGGTACTTATACAACCCGGCAATTGTTGAACACGGTACGTGTACAGCGCGACACTCATACAGTGCGGTACTCATACAACATGGTACTTATACAACGCGCTTTCGAAATAACGCGCTTCACAAACTGTGGCGCACCATATATAACATGGCATTTCTATTCCATATTATTTCCACGTCTATTCTACTTCGCGTGTCACGGAGACATCCTCGTAAAAAAAGTTGATAGACTATCGAAAACTAGTAGAACAACCCAATTTTTATCGTACGTATTCAGCGATGGTGCGGTTCGAACGATAGCTCAAGCATTATTGGTAATTTTCAACACTTTAACGAATGCCATAACGATCGGCTGTCGAACAAAAACAGTTTAAATCCCGATAGACTTCGATCGTATCTTTCACGGAATTCATCAATTGGATATTTGAAATTTTACGGTGCTTTTTATAATTTTTTGTCGATTCGAATAAATGGAGGTTAAAGTCAGATATTTCGGGGAATTTATTTAATAATGAATGAAGGGAAGCATCGATATTAGGAAACTATTAAGAACCGATGTTTAACAGTTTATGAAGAGAATCAATTTATGAACAACAGAATTCCTGGCGTAGCAGATTTTGATGAAAACTTCCAAGAAAGATAAATTTGATAAATATAAAAAATTGTGTAAAAACATAAATTTGATTCACATAAATGAATTCCAAAGGGAGATCAATTTCATAAATACATACAATTCTCAAGAAATATGAATTTTTTAATTTCTCAAGAAAAATGAATTTCATAAATGCACAAAAATCTAAAGAAAGATAAATTTCATAAATATCAAAAATGCTCAAGAAAGATAAAATTCATAAATATAAAACATTCTAAAGAAAAATAGATTTCATAAATATACAAAATTCTAAAGAAAGATCAATTTCATAAATATAAAAAATGCTCAAGAAAAATAGATTTCATAAATATAAAGCATTTTCAAGAAAGATAAATTTCATAAATATAAAACATTCTCAAGAAAGATAAATTTCATAAATATAAAACATTTTCAAGAAAGATAAATTTCATAAATATGAGAAACTCTCAACGATGTTAAATTTGATCGGTTAGCCGAAAATGTTGTTGGAAGTAAAATCTGAAACTTTTTTGTTTAACGGCAAAATCTTCAAACTCCCGCAGCATTATTTGGGAGAAGGTGAAGTAACGTAATGAAGGAATTGAGGAAGTTTAAGAGCCCGTAAAGTTAGGTCCTAATTACCCCAGTTGATTCGTTGAACTTAATTGCGCTCTCGATGTTTAGAGCACGTCGTTTGCATTTTTGAGAATTTTCAAACAAAAGACAGTCCCTTTTAATCTTACGACTTTAATTTAATTAGGTCGAGTTATTTATTAATAAACTCATCAACACCTTTGCTGCAAAATAATCAAATTAATTACCGTGCTAACACAATGTATAATATTGAAAATAAAACAAGAACGAACAATGAGAAGTAATTATGAACTTTATATGTATTTATAAAGCCATGAAGTTGCAGCGAACGTTATGCAACTGTGTAGAAAAAATTTACTAGGAATAATTGCATAATTTATATCGTTGGTACGAAGCATAAAATTCATTAACAAGTTTAGCGTCTCGTGGAAATCGCGTCGTATGAAACCGCGTTATAGGAAGTTGAAGATAACACGTTATGCGATGCTCGATTAAAGTAAACGGGGAATTCCCGCATTTTATTATATAACGCGTTATAGGAAGTCGCGTTATAGGAATTTGCGTTGTAGGAACTCGCGTTATAGGAATTCGCGTTGTTGGAATTCGGATTATAGGAACTCGCGTTATAGGAATTCGCATTGCAGGAACTCGCGTTATAGGAATTCGCGTTGTTGGAATTCGCATTGTAGGAACTCGCGTTATAGGAATTCGCGTTGTTGGAACTCGCGTTATAGGAATTCGCGGTGTTGGAATACGCGTTGTTGGAATACGCATTGTAGGAACTCGTGTTATAGGAATTCGCGTTGTAGGAACTCGCGTTATAGGAATTCGCGTTGTTGGAATACGCGTTGTTGGAATACGCGTTGTAGGAACTCGCGTTATAGGAACTCGCGTTATAGGAACTCGCGTTATAGGAATTCGCGTTGTAGGAACTCGCGTTATAGGAATTCGCGTTGTTGGAATACGCGTTGCAGGAACTCACGTTATAGGAACTCGCGTTATAGGAACTCGCGTTATAGGAATTCGCGTTGTTGGAATTCGCGTTATAGGAACTCGCGTTGTAGGAACTCGCATTATAGGATCCCACGTTGTTGGAATTCGCATTGTAGGAATTCGCGTTGTAGGAATTCGCGTTGTAGGAACTCGCGTTATAGGAACTCACGTTATAGGAACTCACGTTATAGGAATACGCGGTGTAGGAACTCGCGTTATAGGAATACGCGTTGTAGGAACTCGCGTTATAGGAATTCGCTTTATAGGAACTCGCGTTATAGGAATTCGCATTGTAGGAACTCGCGTTATAGGAATTCGCATTGCAGGAACTCGCGTTATAGGAATTCGCGTTGTAGGAACTCGCCTTATATAAAAAAGTCGTCGCAATATCTCTAGCTCGTTGTACGAAACCGCATTATACAAACTCGTATATAACAATCTATGCAATGCTCGACTAAAATAAACCGAGAATACCCTTATTTTATTATATAACTTGTTGTACGAGAATCGCGTTACATAAAAACCCCTTGCAATATCTTTAGCGCGTTGTAGGAACTCGCGTTATACGGGAGTTCAATGTATTACGAAATATTGATAAATGACGGAAGACAAGGTGATGAGTTGAAACAACAGGCAGGCAGACGGGTCTACTTTGAAATGGGTTAGCGTGACGTGTACGAAAACTCTATAATTATATTTCCATATTGATTTGGGTTGGAGGGACGGTTTGTTAATTGCCGGTCTTCATGCGGCTCAAATTATGACTTATGATTCGATGTCTAAACTGCAAGTGCCGTGGCCTTTGAGATGAGCCGTTAATCATGCGAACCGCCCTAAAGTTTACTCAGTCTGGCTGCCGATTAGGTAAAGAGGTTAGGAGAATATATCGGTGAATCGTGACACGTGATCGTTAAGCTTTCAAACCAAATGTAAAGGGTGTACAGTTTTCACAGATGAAGATCTGGTAATTATATTATCCAATCAACGAAGCCCAGATATACCAAGAATCGATCTAATCTTTCATTGGCGCGATGTTAATCTAACGACTAGTTTGTCAGACGTGTGTGATATTCTTCAACGTGAAGTTAGCGGAACTCGGATGCGCGCGCAGTGAGCCAGGAGCGTTACGCGTTGCGCTAACTTCGCATTGTACAGCAAAAGATCCATAAATATACGGAAATCGCGTCTAATTTTAAACCCCTTTTCTGGAAAACTTCCAAGATAATCTTGGTAGCTGTGTTTTAATTAATTCTATTCATTAGTTCCGCTTAAACAAACATTTCGCAAGAACAACCAACAAAATATAATTACTCTACAATATAATAACCCGCTGAAAAGAATGAATTAACAAATCTGATGAATGTAAAACTTTCATATGCAATATTTATTATTTATTAATACTTGTAGTTCATCTTTTTCCTGTTTAATATTTCTCTGTCAAAGTAAACAATAATGAAACGCGAAGTCCATTAAATGATCAGTTTAGCATCAAAACGGATAACACAATCACAGGAAAATAAGTACGAAACGTAAAAAAAAGTTTGTTATTCTGGCCACACTTATTTGCACCAATTAATTTCGAAACACAGTTCGCGCCGCCATTTATTTTCATCTTATATTTCTCCCTTTTTTACCGGCCTTCCGTAGTTGAGGTTTCGTTCTCTCCTCTGTTTTCATCAATCTCTTTTATTTACCGTTCGATTTCCAAAGGGATTTAAAAGTACACAGTGTAGATGGAGCGCTTAATGGAAATGAAATTACTGGAATTAAACTGGGAACAACTCTTTGCACTCTCTTTAAAGGACTCTCCGCGGAGAACAATCGCATACATATCCCCTTCGATTCCTCCAAGGATCTGGATTAAGTGATTACACTCCTCTCTCCCTTTTTTCTGATCATTTTTTCTTATTTTTCATCAATAATCTATCGACTTCAATCGCTTAACAAGTTGAATGCCGCGGGGGTCGATCACCGATGCTTAATAGTTTATTAATATTTGCGCTAATCAGCGATGCATTATTCTAGCTAAACGAACATGTTACTCTTCCATTAGAATATTAGAATATTAGAATATTAGAATATTAGAATATTAATAAACGATAACAAAATCGGGCGAAATTTATGCTAACTGAATATTATTAGGAACATTAATTAAGTGTGTTCTACCGATAGTCGTATTAATGAATTTTAATACCACCAAACCTGGTACATCGGCTGGAGTTTATGCCGATTAAAATCGCGGCAGTTAAGGCATCATTTTTCGGCGGTGCATATTAATCGGCGATAATATTATCTGATACTTGTTTATTAATTATGCAAGCTTGTGGAAATTCGGCCTCCCACGTAGCGGAATTTCATATTTATCGACTTATTTACTTTTACCATCAGCCCCTGATGATATTTCCCAAATTATCGCAAACAGAAAACATTGTTCTATAAACATTACATGGTACAAGGAACAAATCTTTTGACGAATGCGAATATTGTTTCGAACTTTATTAGTTAAGAAGATATGAAGGTCAAGTTCGGTTTTTTTAATGGAACCATATATTTTTCGTACGATCGTTTGATAGTGCTTTTCAAGACGATTTCATTGACCCGTTATGTATGTGATCGATTTCAATTAGTTTCTGAGATATTGATTTTACAAATTTATCGATTCTTCCGGAGGAATACTTGGTTGGAATAGAACGTACGTTTGCCGGTGTTGTTCACGCCTTAAGAGCCACGTGTAAACATCGCCTCTTGAAACTGATACTGTTTCGATTCTTAAGCCTCGAACAAAAACAATGAATTTAACGTTCATGCTTGTCATTTCTTCGCATAATTTTCACGTAAGATCGAATCGATTATAACTCGTGGAGCGGCTAATATGTGTTATTCGAAATGATAGTTGATAATCGAGAAGGATTCGTGGCGTGTGACGCGAAACCCATGGAAATTAATTACGACTGGAACGAGGTCGCGTCGGGTCTCGGTTTCGTCACGTTTTGATTGAAGATTTCGCGATCGAGTCACCACCTCTTCAACATGACTGACATTGACAAATTAAATAAATCGTCATGTTGGAAGCGTCAGGTGCAGCACTTCGCCGCATAGTCTATTACTTTTTACTTCATGTTTTGCACCAATTTAATATACCGTACATGAATCAATTATCGTGTTATGCCACCGAGGACGAGAGTATTCAAATTATTTTTAAAATTCATCCCTGTCCGAAGTATTTTCATGTCTACGCTTGTCAGCAAGGATATTGGAAATCTGATACGAGATAAAATTGTAATCATTTATAACAAAATGATATGTCAATTTATTAGCTTGTTAACTGCTCGACGATCGTTCACCCCAAGTGGTTACAACGAACTCGCGGATACGTGGATGCTCATTGGTTGTTATTATAAGCTTTGTATGATGGGGGTTTAGGTTCGAGAGAAAGGTCGCGTTGTAACATTCGCGTTATGCTGGACTCGGATTATATAGATGCGTTATATCGAAGTCGCATTGTATGAGCCGCGTTATATCGAAATCGCGTTTTACAAGCACCGCGCTATATCGAAACCGCGTTTTACAAGCACCGCGGTATATCGAAATCGCGTTTTACAAGCACCGCGTTACGTCGAAACCGCGCTGTACAAGAACCGCGTAAGGTCGAACCGCGTTACGTCGAAACCGCGTTAGGTCGAACCGCGTTATATCGAAACCGCGTTTTATAGGCACCGCGTTATATCGAAACCGCGTTGTACAAGAACCGCGTTATATCGAAACCGCGTTGTACAAGAACCGCGTTAGGTCGAATCGCGTTAGGTCGAACCGCGTTGTATACGCACCGCGTTATATCGAAACCGCGTTGTACAAGAACCGCGTTAGGTCGAATCGCGTTAGGTCGAACCGCGTTGTATACGCACCGCGTTATATCGAAACCGCGTTGTATAAGAACCGCGCTATATCGAAACCGCGTTGTACAAGAACCGCGTTAGGTCGAACCGCGTTGTATACGCACCGCGTTATATCGAAACCGCGTTGTACAAGAACCGCGTTAGGTCGAACCGCGTTGTATACGCACCGCGTTATATCGAAACCGCGTTGTACAAGAACCGCGTTAGGTCGAATCGCGTTAGGTCGAACCGCGCTATATCGAAACCGCGTTGTACAAGAACCGCGTTAGGTCGAACCGCGCTATATCGAAACCGCGTTTTATACGCACCGCGTTATATCGAAACCGCGTTGTATAAGAACCGCGCTATATCGCAAACGTGTTGTATGGGCACCGCGTTGTACAAGGGCCGTGTTACGCCGAAACGCCGTTACGCGTCATTTTTCGTGCAAAGATAGATTTAACCTCATTTTACAAAATATTTAAGTTGTATCACTTTTCTTGCGAAGGTACGATTTAACTTGATTTTACACAATGTTTGCAGTCGTATTTCAGGGAAGATTATGCTGTTAACCCTTTCGCTGCGGAGTGCTCAGAAAAGAATTGCTCTCTCCGCAGCAGGCGCGATAGTACAAGGTTGTCCGCGCGATAACATCGTTCCTAAAACGGTGTGCGGAGCCAATTTTGAATAACAATAATAATAGCCAAACAATAATAATAATAAGAAGAACAATATTAGTAATTTTTAATAATCTTTAATAATCGAAGACAAACGAATTAATGGCCATTATTTTGCAGTTATTAATAGCAAAAATGCAAAATAAATGCACAGCGCCTATAGGCGCTGTTCGCTCAGGAGAAGCGTCTATAGTTGAGCGCCTAATGGCGCTGTTCGCAGCGAAAGGGTTAATGACGATATGTTGACTGTGATATTATAATAAAGGATTAAGAAAAGTATCTGAAAAAATTGAAAACTGTACTTACGTAAAAATCGTCGGTGCATTTAACCAAATCCGTCGGGTGTCCCGAGTGGAGCTTCAAAGATTGCAGTAGTCCCTTGAAATAAACAATCAGGAAATAGTAGAGGATCGTACGGTACACGGGATTGGTCATATCTCTCCAGTCACGTCCTCCCTCCGTTTTTTACTTCGCCCTATAAAACGCAACCTTCACAAACACCAGCCTATCACACTTCACCGGTTCACCGGAAATCGGAGTCCGCTTGTCAGGCGACGACCAATCGGACGACAGTGTTACCGAATACCGATTTCAATTTCACTTTTTCACATAACGCGATTCTCGTACAACGCGCTATATAATAAAATACAAGACTTCCCCGTTTACTTTAGTCGAACATATCACAGCTTCTTATCTCCAATTTCCTATAACACGGTTTCATACAACACGATTTTTCAAAACGCGCTTAAGACATTGCGATGACTTGTTTATATAACACGGTCACCGGTGACCACGGATGCCAACATTACTAAAACTCGAATCAAATACATTACTAATATTCGTAAAGGTTTCAATATTTTTGAGGTTAGGATATCGATGTAAAGTAACCAATATATCGTAGAGCGTTCAAACAGTTTTATTTGTAGACGTTGTACGCACGTTGCGGAAGCGTTTCGGGAAGTATCGCATAACACGGATTTCGGCCAGGGGCTCAATGTGTTAACAAGAGATTCGGGATTTACCGGCGGATTAAGAGGATCCCTTTAATCGCGAGGAAATCCGCAATCTAGATTTTTTGCATTGTAGCAGAAAATGAAAGGGACGTTTTTTTTAGTGCTGTAAATTCACGGCAGAGGGCTTTTCCGGGTGAAAAAATCTGGACATCCAGTAATGCGAAAAATCCTTGGCCCGCTGGAAAACGATAGAATGTGCACTAAAACGCGTTACCGTGGCCCATTTAGGAAGATCGATCGATCCCGCAAAACACTTTCAGAATGATCGATGCGCCATTTTAACATGTTGCCTTCCCCCTTTTTCCAAAATAGAATGCACGCGAAACGTTCGTCGCGAATAGATAAATCACTGAGTTTTCTTTGTCGTTACGTAACCGGGGACGCGATTTAGCCGAAAAGCGTTTTGATAACAGTTCTTTTTTGGGGATTTTTGGATTACGAATTCAACGCCGAGGGGTCCCATAACGAGATCGAAGGCCAACGTACGGTTTTATCTGCGACAAGAAATGTCGTCGTGGTACAGCCATTTTGTAACCTGTTTTATCTGACGGCAAACATAACCTAATAACTGAAATTCTACGGTACAACGAAGAACATTAAACTCTTTCGATAATTATAATCAGACGAAAGGGTGTACATTTTGGACTGATTTGAGAAAACAATAGTTTAGATGTACAGTGAGTGTAAAAAGTATTCGTACAGCAGGGAATTTTACCAAAAACTTCTTAGATATCTTCGCAATGAATTTCATGAAACAATACATTATTTTTACTTAGTTTTTGTGGAGATATTCACAGTTTGTTTTACGCGGAAACAAAGTTCTACATTTATCAAAGGGTGCCACCCGTTAAATAAATAAAATTGTGAATTAACTTATTTTTCGATAGCAAAGGATTAAAATATCTCGGCGCAAGGTAAAATGGATTTCCACCACTTTCGTAATAAACGGTCCGTGTATTAGTGTGTAGGAAATATTGATAATTTAGGAGATCAGTATTAATCTGTTGCTTATAATTTATTTTGCCGACAGCGCTTTCATCGGGAAAAAAGTATTTGCAGATCCATGTACGGAAGCTTACGCCACTGTGTAAGCTGCCGTACACGTGACACGTAATCCAGATTTGTTACAAAATAAATCCCTAGCATATTGTTCGGGATTTACGTTGTTTCGCGAAATCAAAGTACACGTACCCCTCGTACAACGCGGTTTCGATGTAACGCGGTATTATACAACGCGGTTTCGATATAATGCGGTACTTATACAATGCGGTTTCGGTATAACGCGGTACTTATACAAGGAGGTTTCGGTATAATGCGGTACTTATACTATGCGGTTTCGATATAATGCGGTACTTATACAATGCGGTTTCGGTATAACGCGGTACTTATACAACGCGGTTTTGATGTAACGCGGTACTTATACAACGCGGTTTCGATATAACGCGGTATTATACAGCGCGGTTTCGATGTAACGCGGTATTATACAATACGGTTTCGATATAATGCGGTACTTATACAATGCGGTTTCGGTATAACGCGGTACTTATACAGCGCGGTATTATACAACGCGGTTTTGATGTAACGCGGTACTTATACAACGCGGTTTCGATATAACGCGGTATTATACAGCGCGGTTTCGATGTAACGCGGTATTATACAATACGGTTTCGATATAATGCGGTACTTATACAATGCGGTTTCGGTATAACGCGGTACTTATACAGCGCGGTATTATACAACGCGGTTTTGATGTAACGTGGTACTTATACAACGCGGTTTCGATATAACGCGGTATTATACAGCGCGGTTTCGATGTAACGCGGTATTATACAATCCGGTTTCGATGTAACACGGTATTATACAACACGGTTTCGGTATAATGCGGTACTTATACAATGCGGTTTCGGTATAACGCGGTACTTATACAACGCGGTTTCCATGTAACGCGGTATTATACAACGCGGTACGTATACAACGCGGTTTCGATGTAATGCGGTACTTATAGAACGCGGATTCGATATAACGCGGTTTACAAATTATGACGATCCTCGCACAACGCGGCACTTACAGATTGAATTTTCTACAAGTCCAGGTATCCCTCGTATAACGCGGGAGTTAGGTTTCAGAGAAAGGTCGCGTTATAAAAAGCGTGTTATGCCTCAATTTTTGAACCGCTTAATACCAGGATCGTGGACCGCGTTATATTGAAACCGCGTTTTATAAGTACCGCGTTGTATAACTTCCGCGTTATACCAACCTTTTCCCGACAATTAGTGAATCGCATTACATCGAAACCGCGTTGTACGAGGGTTACCTACATAACCATTTGGGTCCCGATACCATTAAAACCAAATACATTAGTTCACTCTTCAAAAATATATAAAAACTCTCCGCATTACAACACCCGATAAATGATTCACTACGTTTACCCAAAACTACAGGTAACCAATCCTCATCCTACAAAAAGCTTTCATTGTTCGCAAGAAAGAAATCTAATTAAACAATTTCCCTGACAAATACGTAGCTTATAAATCCGCGTGGGAAACATGCCATTCGCAATTAACACTTACGTACTCAAATGAATTCCTGCTGGATCGATAACCATTTGACGTCGCGCAGTAACACGCCGTTCATATTAAACATGAAAATTCTCGATTAACTATTGTCACTTAGCTTTCCATCAAGTTTATCTCACTGCATATCGAAACACCGTTCACGCGAATACGATTAATGACGGTGAAAACAATTTCCTGGAGGTATGGCGGAACGACGATTTCCGGCGGCCACTTAAACGATCGTTTCCTTCGGGATGATCGACGATTACTGTTCTTGCGGGGAACCACGTAAGACTCGAAAGACGGAGCGCGCGGGGCAAGTCAGAGTGGGGGGGGAACCGTTTGTTGTTCCTCGCTTAGGAAGCGTATTAATACGACACCGACAATGAAACCGAAAGTAAACAGTAGACTTGGAATCAATGAGAAACGGAGACTGAATATTCCTGTTTAAAGACAAGACTAGAAGGAAGTATAGACAGTATAGTATAGTACAGGTAACCCTCCTACAGCACGGCATCCAACAACACGGTTTCGCTCTAACACGTTTAGACATTTGCGAAAAACCACGTATAACTCGGCCACCTACGACACGGTTTCGCTCTGACACGATCAGAAATTTGCGGAAACCCTGGTGTAACACTGTACTTATACTATTTAACGTATGTATGTATTTAGAAATCTAAATGATACACTATGGGCACACGATGCATATGTATACATAGAAAAATGAAATACAATTGGTGTTGCGTCGCAAGCTTGTTGAGTTGTTGTTGGCTGGATCTATTGCCGCACTTCATAGCTGGCAATACAATAGTACATATCTTCATATTTTTCATCAAAATCAAGTTGCTTGTATGGATTTAAAAACAAATATCTGTTTTCAATAAGTTTTCGGAACCTAACCCCCCTTTTTGTACTTGCTCTGGGTCTCATATAACACGGTTCCACACGACACGGCATATTCTAGGAACCTATCTACCGTGTTGTAGGAGGGTTACCTGTATATAGTATAGAAAGATTTTAATATTCGTAAAACATTCAATATTTGTAACGTTACGTAAAGTAACGAATGTATCGTAGTTATATTATTATTTTTAGACGTTACGGACGCGTATCGCGAGGTATCTTATAACACGGTTTTGAAAGCGGCGATCAACTGTTAATATGTTGACTAATATTATAATACTATTTGAGCCGTTTCTTTCAAAAGTGGCTTAAACCCATTTTTCCAAAAAAGTCAAGTTAAAGTTTAAAACGGTACGAAATAAGTTTGTGCGATTATTTTAAACGTTAACTGGATTTTTGGAAAATTGGACTGAAGCCATTTTCAAAATAAACGGCTCATTTGACAAATTGTCAATTTTCGATATATTTGATTCCAGTTTTAAAAAAGCTCGAATATCAAATTATTCGAACTCAATATTTATTACTTTATTACGTAATATTTTTATATTCGTAAAATAAGCTGAGTGGCGAAGAGTTAATAATAGCAAATAAGTAAAGTAAAGAATCTCGCATAAACTGTAGAGTTTATACAAAAATCACGATTAAAAATACTGAAATCAAGGAAACGCGAATTAATGTCGAAAAGTCTATTAACTCCGGTAAATTCCAAATACTGAATATATGATATTTAATATTCGAATGAAAATCTGCGGGATGGAAAATGAAATTTTGAAGAAGATTAAAGTGGAATTATAACGGTAATTAAAATATGCTTTCAACGTGATTCAGTATTACTATTAAAGTAGTAATTAATTACACGTGTTGCGAGGAATTTAATTGCCTCAAACAAGAAAGAAATGTTAGAACATCTCAAAGTAGTTGTTTATCGTGTAATTTTATGTTGCACAATAAATGAAATCGTATTCTATTATTATATTATTTATTTACTGGGGAATGAATAATATCTTCGTTACCTGCCTTCGACCACCATTAATATATAATAATTAATAATAAGTTCACCTTTCTTATCGGAATTTTATCGAAATTATGTATAAAGTATATAATTAATATACAATCGATCAATTTCTTATCATATAAATGATATAATTTATATAGAATCGATTAGTTTCTAATCATATGAATTATATAATTTATATAGAATCGTTTAATCTGTAATCATATAAAGTATATAATTAATATAAAATCGATTAATTTCTAATCATAGAAATTATATAATTTTTACACAATCGAATAATTTCTAATTATATAAATTATATAATTAGTATAAAATCGATTAATTTCTAATCATAGAAATTATATAATTAATATAAAATTGATCACAATAATAAAAACGCAATACTAATCCCATTTAAAAATGTGTCGCAGAGGACGCCACTTTCCCTCCAATTTTAATACAAATTAAAATATTAGCGCCACTTTCCCTCCAATTTTAATACAAATTAATATATTACCGCCATTTTCCCTCCAATTTTATTACAAATTAAAATATTATCGCCACTTTCCCTCCAATTTTAATACAAATTAAAATATTAGCGCCACTTTCCCTCCAATTTTAATACAAATTAAAATATTAGCTCCACTTTTCCTCCAATTTTAATACAAATTAAAATATTACCGCCACTTTCCCTCCAATTTTAATACAAATTAAAATATTAGCGCCACTTTCCCTCCAATTTTAATACAAATTAAAATATTACCGCCACTTTCCCTCCAATTTTAATACAAATTAAAATATTACCCCCATTTTCCCTCCAATTTTAATACAAATTAAAATATTACCCCCACTTTCCCTCCAATTTTAATACAAATTAAAATATTACCCCCACTTTCCCTCCAATTTTAATACAAATTAAAATATTACCCCCACCATCCTTAACCATTTAACTAAAAAAGAAAAATGATTGCGATATCTGCATTAAATTCTACGAAAACAGCTTGTAACATTTGATTTGATACACCCTGTACATGGCATTCGCAGTCAAAGGGTTAAGCGTTCAAGTGCCCGCGCCATATTGTTTTTTTCGAACGAACTCCCAGGTTAATAGGTTAGTAATCTCTCCTATTAAAGAAACTAGATGGAAGCATAGACACAAGGACATTGACGCTTATTATTTTGAGTTGTATCAGTAGAAACAATACACCGAGGTTGACCCCGTAAATGCATAATTTTCGTGCAAACAAATGGTGAGCTTTAATGGATTTGCATTGTCCCGGCAGTGTCGCTATGCAAACATGGCCGCCGCTGTTCCACGGAGCTACAGCAAATGAGCTTGTTTTCACTCCCAGAATGCATCGCGGGTGTCAATTCAGTTCTGATTTTTGTGGCTGTGAACTTTGACGATCCGTTATATGACATTTATCCATTAAATCCGAAGCATTTGATTAGCACTTCGAAGTTCGATTAACTAGCAACATTTCATTTACGCACGTTTTGTTAACGAATACGAATTAATTACATCGATTACATTATCTGCTAGCACGTTTACAAGACCCGATTACTGTTGAAATCATTTGATTCCAGTTTTCACCTCGTTTCTAGTGAATTTGGTTTGAACTTCGCGCTCCATTTTTCCAGAAAAGTTAGGTTAACGTTTAGAATAGTTACCAATTGATAAAAGCCTGCTTTGTTTGACTGTAATTGTACTTTTGAAGTGATTGCGTGAGTTTCTTAATTTTTAATTATTCTTTGAACATGGGTTAGGTCTAGGTTAGGTCTGATAGCCATAAATCTGCGTTAACGCCACCATTTACCAACACCAATTGACAAATCCCATAAATAGAATGATTTACGAGCATGTCTTAAACTTTTACCATCTTTTTCGGACAAATCTGACACAATTCACCAATAAAACCTAGGATTTACCTTATTTCGAGCTTATTATGCCTGCACGGCCAATAATAATCCACGGTTGGTACCCCTTGTCAAATACAGCCACCAGGAGAACACCTTGGTGTTCTCGTACGCGAGAGCCAATAGTATCTCGTCTGGTATCGCAGCCCGACACGTAATCGCAAACCTAACCTCTTCCGAGTGCAAGGAAAAGTTTGGTCCGCTTGTAAATGCGATGAAATCAGGTTAGGTTAGGCGCCTATTGCTTTGTTTTTTCCGTGGCAACGATTTTCGAGCGCGACTCGCTGCATTCAGAAACGTTGCTATAAAACGTTGTTAAAAAAGGGAAGAACACGGAAAGGACGTGGAAAGGGTTGTGAAGGAAACGGCGCAACGGAATCACATTAAATCGACCAGTTTTTTCGTTCGGGATACCATTAGTTTCATACTTGACTTTTCATTTGAAAGGATTTCCACTGTTTCGCGATGAAACACAGGTTTTCATGCGTTTTTAGTATCTTTTTATTTCGATTCTTGATCGATGGATCTCTTTAAATCAGGGCTTCTCAAACTACGGCACCCCGAAGCACTTCGGGTATTTCAGTATTTCGGATTTGCGCCATTTTATTCAACTTTGTCGAATACTAAACCGAAATTAATAATCGAATAATAAACCGATTAAGTCCATGGCAAGTTCTTTTCGCATTTTCTAACATTCCGGTTTTGTTTAAAAAGAATGAGAACATTGTTGATGACCTTCCGCCAGTTTTCTGGCAGCTTGAAAAAGAGCGGGAAACTATTACGATTTAAATGGCTGAAGAATGGTGTGATTCCAATCGGGAAGAATTCATTTCTGTACCTAATATTTGCGAGAACTGATTTCTTTCATAACGGACTCATTATTTATATAATAAATACTAATAAATCCTCAAAAATTAGTGTTAACGGTTACGTTTTAATATTATTATTAATATATTATTGTCATGTTGCAATTAGAAGGCAATTAGTGCGAATTAATCGTAATACAATTATAACCTTGCAGCATATTACTTCGTTCTCTCGATTTCCGTTGGATGTCGCTAAGAAATATGGCGTCCCCGAAGGGAGTCAATGGCCAATGGAGACTTAATGGACCGTAACGTTTACCAGGTGTTCCGTTTGTAGCACAATGTCGTTTGTTTTTCGTGATACAACTGTTTGGGTGGTCCGATAAATCTTTCCAACTAGTGCAAGGCACGAGCCTCGAACTCAATGTTTCGGGCCTTAACCCTTTCGCTGCGGAGCGCTCAGAAAAGAATTGCTCTCTCCGCAGCAGGCGCGATAACATCGTTCCTAAAACGGTGTGCGGAGCGAATTTTGAATAACAATAATAATAGCCAAACAATAATAATAATAATAAGAACAATATTAGTAATTTTTAATAATCTTTAATAATCGAAGACAAACGAATTAATGGCCATTATTTTGCAGTTATTAAAAGCAAAAAATGCAAAACAAATGCACGGCGCCTATAGGCGCTGTTCGCTGAGGAGAAGCGTCTATAGTTGAGCGCCTAAAGGCGCTGTTCGCAGCGAAAGGGTTAAAAGCCGAAACAGTATCAGTTTCAAGCGGCCATGTTTAACTCTTTGCGGTCGGTGTCCCCGTAGCGGGGACATTTCTAAATCGTCGTAGAAGTCGGTGTCCCCCTAGCGGGGACATTTCTAAATCGTCGTAGAAGTCGGTGTCCCCCTAGCGGGGACATTTTTAAATAGTCGTGGAAGTCAATGACCCCGCAGCGGGAACCTTCGGGAACCTTACGTATTATAAGTAGTATTAAATACAACAAATCAGTTTCAACAAATTCTGTGTGTTTTAATATCCATATATTGACTTTAAATCCTGTACGGAAAAGTAATTGCGAAACGATAGATTTGCTCCGACCTACTGGTACTCCCAAAAGCGAAATCTGCCGATCGCAAAGGGTTAAACCGTGGCTCTTAAAACTTCGACGGCCGCTCATTTGACTGAAAGTCTCGCGACTACCGCCGCCATCTCTCGCGTACTGAAATACGGAAAGTTCGCAAAACTAATATTTCGCGAATTAAAAAACGCCAATATACGATCTCGAAATACTTATACAGGTAACCCTCCTACGACACGGTGGAGAGGTTCCTAGAATATGTCGTGTTGTGTGAAACCGTGTTATATGGAAAATGTTGTCTGTTTGCGATACTTTGGGAAATAAACGCTTGTCCAGTGTTACCGCGGACACCCTATATCGCGTTGTACGAGGATCGTAGCAGTTTGTGAAGCACGGTATTCGAAACCGCGTTGTATCAGGTTTGAAAGGAGCCATGGAAGTTTCAATATTTTGCCGACGAAATAGCAATCGAATTTCGTATGAAAAAGTCTCGTTTCCCTGGGATTCAAAGTAACGGAGTAATTTACTTTTATATCCGATATATTGATACCTTGGATTCGTTCTTTTTTATTTAGTGGATGCTGCTTTTAGAAGCAATCACGAAGACATCCAATATTCTTACCGGGTTGCATCTTTCGAAATGGCAGACTGGCATTCACGGAAATCCGATATCGAAGGAATCATCGATATAAATATTGAGACGATGAAGAAAACGAGCAATGATAAAAGAATCGGTTGCGTAATCATTTGTTGTGAGGTTATTATTAATATTTTAGCACTTTTCGCGGAGCGAGATCATGAAATATTCATATTCTTGTTATTCCATATTCTTGTTATTCCATATTCTTGGTAATTCGTATTCTTGTTATTCCATATTCTTGTTATTCCATATTCTTGGTAATTCGTATTCTTGGTAATTCGTATTCTTGTTATTCCATATTCTTGGTAATTCGTATTCTTGTTATTCCATATTCTTGTTATTCCATATTCTTGTTATTCCATATTCTTGGTAATTCGTATTCTTGTTATTCCATATTCTTGGTAATTCGTATTCTTGTTATTCCATATTCTTGTTATTCCATATTCTTGGTAATTCGTATTCTTGTTATTCCATATTCTTGGTAATTCGTATTCTTGTTATTCCATATTCTTGTTATTCCATATTCTTGTTATTCCATATTCTTGGTAATTCGTATTCTTGTTATTCCATATTCTTGGTAATTCGTATTCTTGTTATTCCATATTCTTGTTATTCCATATTCTTGGTAATTCGTATTCTTGTTATTCCATATTCTTGTTATTCCATATTCTTGTTATTCCATATTCTTGGTAATTCGTATTCTTGTTATTCCATATTCTTGGTAATTCGTATTCTTGTTATTCCATATTCTTGTTATTCCATATTCTTGGTAATTCGTATTCTTGTTATTCCATATTCTTGTTATTCCATATTCTTGTTATTCCATATTCTTGTTATTCCATATTCTTGTTATTCCATATTCTTGTTATTCCATATTCTTGGTAATTCGTATTCTTGTTATTCCATATTCTTGTTATTCCATATTCTTGGTAATTCGTATTCTTGGTAATTCGTATTCTTGTTATTCCATATTCTTGGTAATTCGTATTCTTGTTATTCCATATTCTTGTTATTCCATATTCTTGTTATTCCATATTCTTGGTAATTCGTATTCTTGTTATTCCATATTCTTGGTAATTCGTATTCTTGTTATTCCATATTCTTGTTATTCCATATTCTTGGTAATTCGTATTCTTGTTATTCCATATTCTTGGTAATTCGTATTCTTGTTATTCCATATTCTTGTTATTCCATATTCTTGGTAATTCGTATTCTTGGTAATTCCATATTCTTGTTATTCCATATTCTTGTTATTCCATATTCTTGTTATTCCATATTCTTGTTATTCCATATTCTTGGTAATTCGTATTCTTGTTATTCCATATTCTTGTTATTCCATATTCTTGTTATTCCAGATTCTTGTTATTCCATTTTCTTGTTATTCCATATTCTTGTTATTCCATATTCTTGGTAATTCGTATTCTTGTTATTCCATATTCTTGTTATTCCATATTCTTGTAATCCATCTTCCATATTCACGAAATACGATTTTATGGTGTTTTCCGGAATCATTCGGTCGAGTAATAATATTGTTATTAAATATTTCATATTTCAGGAATTGCAAATCATTTATATTATAAATTGTAGCTGAATTTTTGAGTTTTTTATCTACCTTTCGAGAAATACCTAGTTTAATGGGAACGTTTATTTTCTAACAATTTTTATTATAAATGATTGCCGACGAGGGTCAATGATTCGCATAAAAAAAACCCAAACAAGCCTCCTATATTTTTCCATAATTTTTCCAGAAATCGCAAAAGATTAATAAATTTCGTTTCAATTTCTTATTAATCCATGAACCCTTTCGAGAAACACCTATTTTAATAGGAACATTTATTTTCTAACCATTTCTCCATAAACATACAATTTCCAGAAATAGCAAAAAATTAATAAATTTCGTTTCAATTTCTTATTAACCCATCAAGCTTTTCGAAGTTCGATACCCGACCACCCGAAGCAGAGGTATTCGCAAAGTCAGTTAACAATTTAATTAGGTCGTCTTTTTGGAGCTTCAGGATTTCGATTGCACTCTGCAGTCTTCCGGAATCTCGGTTTCGCATCTTAACGGATTTACGTGGGAATCGAAAGGTTCTTCCAATTTTGAGGAGGAAGAGGGAATGCGACCGAGAAACAATAACGGGTTGTCTGCCTGTGGAACTATTGTCCTCCATTGAGAAATAAAAGAAAATGGCTAGCTGAAGGTGAGTGGTATCGGACCAAGTTACCTCTAATTAATGAGAGCGCGCGGAGGCTGCACAAAAGCCGAAAGAGAAGAGAAAATGGAGGAGCGTTCGAATTTCGTTTCGTTCCGTATCGAGAACTACAGATAAAAAGCCCACTTTTCCCATTTCGACCCATTTCTTGTCTTCCAGTAACGTCCGAACTTCTCTGTCCCTCTCCTCCCCCACCCTCTCTGTCTGCCTCGGCCATTCTCTGTGCCCCCCCCCTCTCTCTCTCTTTCTCTTTCTTCCTGTGTCACCATTGGCCTTTATTCTCCCATTCCTTTCATTCGTTATCTCGTTTGCGAAAGAATCATTGGTTCGGTGCTTGATAGGTTTCCTTCAAGGTGGATACTCATATCAACTGGAATGTTACGATAACGAGCTAATTGACACCGATCTATGGTACAGCACTTCCGGTTCCATGATAAGGTGAAAATGATAATGAGCCCTTGCAAGTGGTAGAGGTGCCATTTTGTATCACAAGAATACGACTCAGTAGTTACTGCTCCAATTACAGTTCCTTCCTTTAATTAGTTCCCGCTGGTTCTTTCAGTTTCCATCTAATTACTGAGTCGGCATTGTACGTGTTGTAAACGGAATACTGTTATTGTTTATTGTTTCGGGACAAGTTGTGTTCGAAATGTAATTAGGAACTAATACGGCTCGTCTAAGTCGAATCAAACTGTTTGGAATAAGATTGTACAGAGCTCGGACGAGTTTCGTCCGTTCTGCGCAGGACCACGCCCACTACCACTCTGATGCGGACGCGCTAGTGGTTCTAGTCCCAGTGGGGCGGCGCGGCAGTCAGGGATAACGCAGTGGTGGGGCGAAAAGTGGGCGGGGACTGCGCGAGGTCTGCGCAAACTTATTCTAAATAGAGAATATATGGCCCATTTCAGTTATGAGCAGTCCCCGCTACTTTTTTGTCATTGTTTTATATGTTTTGGAATTTTTAAAAACCGGAACGTATTTATGAATCAATTCAATATTTCCAGCAGAAACGTGGACTCCATATGTGCGAGACATTACGCTTAATAACACCACATCAAATACCATTATCGAGGAGAGAAATAAGAAAGCATTTCTCTTCAGGATGACCATAATTCAGGGGTGAAAGAGGTAAGATAGATTTCTGGTATTAAATCGGAAGGCAACTGTTTTACCAGGGATTTTAATGTTCCTATGTGGACGGTACCCCGATGTACTTGGAATATTTATTGCTGGTTGCTGATACGCCAGAAGATAGGAGTAATACAAAACCGCCACGAGGCTCCCGGGTGACAAAGTTATCGTCGTTCTGTAAGTGCTGCGAACTGCGCCTTCGTTTCGTTATGAATGGCCACAATTCTCTGCTGTAGATTCCCCTGCGATATTTCTCTGATTTGTGTCCTCTTCTGTTCCACTTCGTTTGAAAAAAACCAGAACAAAGTATGGAATAAAATAGTTTCATTTAAGCCTTACTTTGCGAGAATATCGAGTTTCAAAATCGGTCACTCATCATTTTGATGATAGAACATAAGAAATAGACGAAAGTTATTAAAACAGAAACAATACGAACAATATGATTTCGCTGATCTTGAAATATGTTGTCAATGTCAATATGCTGAACAATTGTTGTATCAACCGAACTGCTGTAGCAACCAAGACCTAACCTAGCCGATTCCAGGAAACCTTTCATCGAACCACTTCGGACCACTTCGCACCACTTCGGACATAGATTTAGCCCAAACCCAAACTGTTCATCAATCTCTATTCTTTTATTAATATTAAAAATGATTATCGTCAATGACTTAAGTCGAATATGCGCTAAAATAAAGATGACAGACCTAACCTAGCCGATTCCAGGAACCCTTTCACCGCACCACTTCGGACCACTTCGGACATACATTTAGCCCAAACCCAAACTGTTCATAAATCTCTCTTGTTTTATTAATATTAAAAATGATTATCGTCAATGACTTAAGTTGAATGAAACCTTTCACCGCACCACTTCGGACCACTTCGGACCAATTCGGACATACATTTAGCCCAAACCCAAACTCTTCATAAATCTCTCTTGTTTTATTAATATTAAAAATGATTATCGTCAATGATTTAAGTTGAGTCTGCGCTAAAATATAGATGCGTTTACCGTCAGGCAAAAATCTCTACTCTGTATAGATTTCCAGAGAATTAGATATGAATTCAGATGGCTTTCCATGAATAATTTCGGAAGCGTGCAATTTTAATTGGATGAAATCTATTTAATGGTTTGTCTGAGAAATGTTGCGCGATGTCTAGCAAGTGATGAAATAAGTCTTCCCCCGGCGATAATTGTTTTAAACCTCTCGAGATCGTCCGGCCCCGTTAATTAAGAGTTAAATCCTGCCCGGTGTAATCTCTCGGCAAGTTTGAAGTCGCGGAGCTAAGATGAAACCGCGGGCGCAAAAGTCTTCGTTAAAAAGATACGATGAAATAAAGAAGGTACATGCGAAATCTCGTTAATTTTAACAGGTAATGAACTCTTCGGGAACTTTTTCGGTTTTATATACTTTCACGGTGCTCCGAGTCCTTCGCGGAAATTAAATCATTTACAACTTGAACGAAGTTTATCGACATAAATTGCACTCCCGAAGTACTTCCTTTTATAAACTACCTTAGCTTATCTTTCATTTGAACGCATATTTTAACACTTTGACCACCGCACCGAAATCCGTGTTATGCGATACCACGCGAAGCATGTCCCTAACGTTTATGTAACGTCTGAAAATAAAACATTACGGATGCGTATCGCGGGGTACTGTATAACACGAGTTTCAGTGCGGTGTTCAATGTGTTCTGGCAGCAACGCACCAACTTGATAACAAAAGGAACCTGGGGGAATGTGTGGGCGTCGAGAAGGAAGGAGAAGAAGAGGGACGCGGAAGATAAAGAATCTAAGTGGAGGAAAAAAATCTCAAGATGGCGTCGGTAAAAAGAGGTTGTATTCGCGAAGGAATATGTGATCTCCGCTGAGGGCTCAGCAAGGATACTCGACTCTAGTTAAACCTTAGAAGAGTTATGCCGGCGGGTATTTAACTTTATGCATTCAAGCTCTACCAGCCTGCATAGAATCTTCTAACCTCTTAGCACAGGGTGGGCAACCTTCTAACGTTGGAAAGTCCGAATGAGTTTAGTTATAATCAAATCAGACCGCATTAAAAAAACTTCAATCGGATATGTTTAACAAGTTAGCTGTTGCGACCTCTTTGAAAAGTGTGCACCGAAAATGTGTCGCAACAAGTAAGCGATGACGAGTATACTCGTCGAACACAGAACACGTGTGGCTGTTATCATATAGAATTGCAATTTAAACGGTAAATTGCAACTACTTTTACGCGTGACGAGTATATTCGTGGTAGCACAGAATATTGCCACTTCTTCGTGACGAGTATACTCGTCGAAAACAGAGTATGAGTGGCTGTTATAATATAGAATTGCAATTTAAACGGTAAATTGTAAATACTTTTACGCATGACGAGTATATTCGTGGTAACACAGAATATTGCCACTTCTTCGTGACGAGTATACTCGTCAAACAGAGAGTATGAGTGGCTGTTATAATATAGAAATGCAATTTAAACAGCACATTGTAACTACTTTTACCATGACGAGTATATTCGTCGTAATACAGAATACTGCTACTTCTTCATGACGAGTATACTCGTCAAACACAGAGTATATGTGGCTGTTGTAATATAAAATTGCAATTTAAACAGCAAATTATAACTACTTTTTACGCATGACGAGTATACTCGTCAAACACAGAGTATGCGTGGCTGTTATAATATAGAATTGCAATTTAAACAGCAAATTGAACTACTTTCACGCATGACGAGCATACTCGTCGTAACACAAAATACTGCCATTTCCTCATGACGAGTATACTCGTCAAACACAGAGTATATATGGCTGTTATAATATAGAATTGCAATTTAAACAGCAAATTGAACTACTTTTCCTTTACAAGCTAGCTTGGTTTCCCGAAAATACCGTGTAAACAGAAACCGTGCAATCCGAATCCACACTTCACATTGAAAATCAATATGCAATTCATTTAACAAACCCATATAAAACAATATTACGTATTCTTCGAAAAATCAGAGTACATACTTTCAAATAAAAATGCATTAATTCCAGCAAGAAATACATAACATAATTCGAAAGTACATATTTTCTTCCGGATTTCTTCAACCGTGTTAAATCGAAATCCTGGCATTCGAATGCCGTGTAAATCGGGGGCTAAGTGTATATTGACATTGTCCCGATATGTACACAAGTAAACTCCATAATTGTAAGCTTAACTACCCTGTTAAACACGGCAGGCAGTGCGTCTGATTGGTGCAAGCCTTGACTACTAGAGCCAATGGTATTAGTGGCTCGTTTCACTTAACTCGTGACCGTACTTAAGTGGATTGATTACCGAAGAGGGTACTCAATTCTTTTTCACTTTCTATATCGCCTCCTTCGATTTTCCATTGCGACCCACTTTCTTACACTTTCTATTTTTCAGTCTCATATTCAAGTTTTTACCGTTTCTCGCAAACCGTGATTAATTAATTAATAACATTACATTACCAGCTAGCATCAGTATCAGTATGTTTTATCGTCGAGTCTCTTTTTATGCGGTAGATACGTTCCACAAAAAATTGCATGTAAAAAGTCGGACCAAAAAGACTTAACTTACTTCGGAAAATTAGGGATACGTTCCATGATTTTCTGAAACCGCGTAAAGCTAAAGGAATGAGTTAAAGTATACGTAAAATTGCATAAAAATGTTTCTAATAATTCAGGAAGATAAAAATGCTTAAAAAATAGATGTAGAAAGAAAATTGATGAAAGAAATTGATGTAGAACTTGAAATTAGTTTGCTTTAAAACTTTAATTATTTAATGTTATTGAAAAGTAACATCTTTTTACATTGTTTTCATCATCATTGTTTTCATATGTGTATACAACCTGAAATATGTATGTATATACAACGAGGAACCCCGAATTGCACGAAATATGCACCACCTAACCGCAAAACCGCCTTAAAAAGAGACTTAACTATATATTGTTTCAGTCATGCGGCAAAATAAATCAGATATAACTGAAATAAGAAGTTTTTTAAATTTAAAAAGTTATGATATAAGAATTAACATCTTTAATCAAATAACTTTTGTAACGAATAACGTTACAAATTACTCAAATTGTTTCGATTACCGGTAAAAGAGGCGCATAAAAGGAGACTTGATTGTACACTTTTTAAGCCTCAATGAATGTCTTTCAGGATACCGTAATCCAACTTTCCCGCCTTTAGTCGGAAAAACAACGGTAATACTAAAATACTTCCGGTATCATGTCGCAAGTTTAGCATTGCAAATATTTGCTGGCAGTTAGTGGACCGTTTAGCGGTTGGCAGCATATCTAAACGGTTCGACGTTTAGACAGGAATGAACTTTGGTCCCTGAATGTTTGGAGTTTGACTGCTCGATTGGGGTCGAAGGTAGTTTGAGGTTAAGTGTCTCCGGCTCGCTGGAGGGTCGAATCGGGTATGAAATTGAGAAACACCCGATTAATTCAATATCGATGAACCCGTTATATCCGAAGCGCGTTATAGTGGAACCGCGTTATATCAGAATCGCGTAATATTGGAACCACGTTATAGGAAGCGCGTTATATCGGAACCGCGTTATATTTGAAGCGCGTAATATCGGAACCACGTTATGTCCGAAACGCCTAATATCCGAAGCGCGTTATAGTGGAACCGCGTTGTATTAGAACCGCCTTATATTGGAACCGCGTTATATTGGAACCGCGTTATATCGGAACCACGTTATATCGGAACCGCGTTATATTTCAAGCGCGTAATATCGGAACCGCGTTATATCCGAAGCGCGTTATAGTGGAAGCGCGTTATATTGGAACCACGTTATAGGAAGCGCGTTATATTTGAAGCGCGTTAAATCGGAACCGCGTTATATCCGAAACGCCTAATATACGAAGCGCGTTATAGTGGAACCGCGTTATATCCGAAGCGCGTTGTATTAGAACCGCGTTATATTGGAACCGCGTTATATTGGAACCGCGTTATATCGGAACCACGTTATATCGGAACCGCGTTATATTTCAAGCGCGTAATATCGGAACCGCGTTATATCCGAAGCGCGTTATAGTGGAAGCGCGTTATATTGGAACCACGTTATAGGAAGCGCGTTATATTTGAAGCGCGTTATAGTGGAACCGCGTTAAATCGGAACCGCGTTATATCCGAAACGCCTAATATCCGAAGCGCGTTATAGTGGAACCGCGTTATATCCGAAGCGCGTTGTATTAGAACCGCGTTATATTGGAACCGCGTTATATTGGAACCGCGTTATATCGGAACCACGTTATATCGGAACCGCGTTATATTTCAAGCGCGTAATATCGGAACCGCGTTATATCCGAAGCGCGTTATAGTGGAAGCGCGTTATATTGGAACCACGTTATAGGAAGCGCGTTATAGTGGAACCGCGTTAAATCGGAACCGCGTTATATCCGAAACGCCTAATATCCGAAGCGTGTTATAGTGGAACCGCGTGATATCCGAAGCGCGTTGTATTAGAACCGCCTTATATTGGAACCGCGTTATATTGGAACCGCGTTATATCGGAACCACGTTATATCGGAACCGCGTTATATTTCAAGCGCGTAATATCGGAACCGCGTTATATCCGAAGCGCGTTATAGTGGAAGCGCGTTATATTGGAACCACGTTATAGGAAGCGCGTTATATTTGAAGCGCGTTAAATCGGAACCGCGTTATATCCGAAACGCCTAATATACGAAGCGCGTTATAGTGGAACCGCGTTATATCCGAAGCGCGTTGTATTAGAACCGCGTTATATTGGAACCGCGTTATATTGGAACCGCGTTATATCGGAACCACGTTATATCGGAACCGCGTTATATTTCAAGCGCGTAATATCGGAACCGCGTTATATCCGAAGCGCGTTATAGTGGAAGCGCGTTATATTGGAACCACGTTATAGGAAGCGCGTTATATTTGAAGCGCGTTATAGTGGAACCGCGTTAAATCGGAACCGCGTTATATCCGAAACGCCTAATATCCGAAGCGCGTTATAGTGGAACCGCGTTATATCCGAAGCGCGTTGTATTAGAACCGCGTTATATTGGAACCGCGTTATATTGGAACCGCGTTATATCGGAACCACGTTATATCGGAACCGCGTTATATTTCAAGCGCGTAATATCGGAACCGCGTTATATCCGAAGCGCGTTATAGTGGAAGCGCGTTATATTGAAACCACGTTATAGGAAGCGCGTTATAGTGGAACCGCGTTAAATCGGAACCGCGTTATATCCGAAACGCCTAATATCCGAAGCGCGTTATAGTGGAACCGCGTTATATCCGAAGCGCGTTGTATTAGAACCGCGTTAAATTGGAACCGCGTTATATTGGAACCGCGTTATATCGGAACCACGTTATATCGGAACCGCGTTATATTTCAAGCGCGTAATATCGCAACCGCGTTATATCCGAAGCGCGTTATATTGGAACCACGTTATAGGAAGCGCGTTATATTTGAAGCGCGTTAAATCGGAACCGCGTTATATCCGAAACGCCTAATATCCGAAGCGCGTTATAGTGGAACCGCGTTATATCCGAAGCGCGTTGTATTAGAACCGCCTTATATTGGAACCGCGTTATATTGGAACCGCGTTATATCGGACCACGTTATATCGGAAACTGGAGCAAAACAATTTCAACTGGAACAGTTAAACGTGCAAACCTTTCCTGTCCTTTGACGATGCATCGGGCGAAATAACTTGACGCTACGTTCAGACTGGTGGATCGCATTACCTATTCCATGCGCGACTAGGTTATTTAAACTTCGCCGTGCGGTTCCGATGCGTCTTCCGACGACGTTTTACCGTAGGATTCCTTGCCTTTTTTCCCCACGAATTTCCTTCGTGCATTTACCTCGTCGTCGTTTTATTGTCAGTGTCACCTGGTTCTCCATGGGGAAAGGGTAAACCTGAAGCTTGTTTGCACAGCCAATTCTCGCGACGCGTTTCTTCGACTCGAGAGCCAAATGTCAACCGGGATGTGCGTCGATGGAGAAGATCCACTGGATTTCTTTTGAGATTGTAAACATACGGTTTCCTCTACGTTTCTGTGCAAACTTGGGAAGGATTTTTTAGCGAATACTTAAATTTCATGTCACACGTGTTGTTTACCGTCTGTTTAGAGATTTATGCTTTGTTAGATAAACTTAAGAATAGTTTTATTCGCCGAAACATGATGCTTCAAAGTAAACGTTACAATGAACAGTAAAAGTAAATCGAATATAAAACCTTTCTGCATTTTATAATTGCACCATTAATATTAAACTATGTTCTTGCCACGCAGACACATATTGTATCGGCACCCGGGTGTAATAAGATTTTGTAACCTTCAAAATCGCTCGGCTCCGTTTATTGCTATCGGTCGGTTTTTAGTTTCCCCGCAAGAAATGACTTTACTACAAGAAGGTTGGCGAACAATGCAGCAAGAAACATTACGCAAACTTGTCGGGGTATGTCAAAAATATGTGAAATAGTAATAATGAAAAAAGGGGGATACTTCGGCGAATCGCGTATTAAGCGAAATGTATAATTAATATAGAATCAAATATACGACATTTGTACGACTCTTCTATCTTATAATATCAACGTACATCAACCTACAGATGTACCCAAAGAAAAGTATCCCATTCCATTTTATGTACAAGATATTTCATAATTTGCTTCACAATAATAACTGATCCCAAACTTATGACCGGTAGTCAGATACTAACTTTCAAGACACCCCGTATAAAACCAAAGAGTTTCAGTTTGACATCTCCCTTCTTGGCGTGCCGGTTCGACGTAGAGACTTCAACAGCGAAAGGGTTAAATACACATCCAGTCACCGTAACTCTTGAAGATATTAGTATCCTAGCCTCGTTGAACACGGATAAGTCTGTTCTCGCGTGAGCGCCATAGTCTGACTTACGAATTAGCAAGATGTCAGGAACCCTGACAAGTTAGTGACAGTCGATTATGGTCTGCCAGTTTATAAGGTACGGATAACAACGCGGGATGATCGCGCATATGGCTTAACCGACTAGCAAGCGATTCGAACTTCTCTAACACGGACAATCAGCCAACTTCTCGTGATACAATGCACCCGGTGTTCCCGGAACTTTCATGCCGAAAGGAAGCCTTTCTATTGGTTCTACGACCTGCGTGCAGAGTGATAGACTTCTCGGATGTGCGCCAATGGAAATGTTAGGAAATATTTATCCTTTTGATGGCTAAAATAGTTTTATCCTCCAGTTTCCCTGAATAAGTAATTGTTTCGGTTCTCAAGGAATGTTAGGTTAGGTGTCTGCCTCCGATTTCAATCAAATGCGTTCCAACGATTACATTTCTTGGCGTATTGTTTCAAGAATTGAATACAGGTAACTCTCCTACAGCACGGTATTCAACAAGACGGTTTCGTTCTAACACGTTTAGACATTTGCGAAAAACCTCGTATAACACGGCCACCTACGACACGGTTTCGCTCTGACACGATCAGAAATGACACGGTTCCGATGTAAGGCGGGTCCGATGTAACGCGGTTCCGATGTAACGCGGTTTCGATGTAACGCGGTTCCGATATAACGCGGATTCGATGTAACGCGGTTCCGATATAACGCGGATTCGATGTAACGCGGTTTCGATATAACGCGGTTCCAATATAACGCGGTTCCGATATAACGCGGATTCGATGTAACGCGGTTCCGATATAACGCGGATTCGATGTAACGCGGATTCGATGTAACGCGGCTCCAATGTAACGCGGTTGCCATATAACGCGGTTCAAATATAACGCGATTCCCATATAACGCGGTTCCGATGTAACGCGATTCCCATATAACGCGGTTCCGATGTAACGCGGTTCCGATATAACGCGGATTCGATGTAACGCGGTTCCGATGTAACGCGGTTCCGATATAACGCGGATTCGATGTAACGCGGATTCGATGTAACGCGGTTTCAATATAACGCGGTTTCAATATAACGCGGTTTCGATGTAACGCGGTTCTCAAATTACGGCGATACTGATACAACGCGGTTTCGATATAACGTGATTCAGAAATTGCGGCGACACTCGTACAACGCGGTTTCGCTCTAACACGATCAGAAATTTGCGGAAACCCTGGTGTAACACTGTACTTATACTATTTAACGTATGTATGTATTTAGAAATCTAAATGATACACTATGGGCACACGATACATATGTATACATAGAAAAATCAAATACAATTGGTGTTGCGTCGCAAGCTTGTTGAGTTGTTGTTGGCTGGATCTATTGCCGCACTTCATAGCTGGCAATACAATAGTACATATCTTCATATTTTTCATCAAAATCAAGTTGCTTGTATGGATTTAAAAACAAATATCTGTTTTCAATAAGTCTTCGGAACCTAACCCCCCTTTCTGTACTTGCTCTGGGTCTCATATAACACGGTTCCACACAACACAGCATATTCCAGGAATCTCCACCGTATTGTACGAGGGTTACCTGTCCGTGGTACACAGTAGTCCTAGAAATGAAATGATGATCCAGTTTTCTTCGGAAACCTTCACGTTTACATTAAACTAACTAACTAACTTTCCATTTTAACGCGTGATACTGTCTCATTTGCCAAAGTGAACTTTGTTTCCCCGCCGCAGGGCAAACAACGAGTACTGTATTCTCTTAAGACAATGTTAGAACATCCCTTAACATGTTACGTGCATGTAACGGGATACCAGGTTCTGTGTGCATAGGAAGTTACCATGAATGACGTCACACCGCGAAATTGACATCTTCATACTCGTGAAGCTAGTGATATTCATGTAACTCGATGTTCCTAGAACTTTTATGCGGGGTGTTTGGAAGCTGGTGGTTCGTCACCTGTTTCCATAAATATCTGGCTTATTCTGGCTCTTTTCTTAAAAATGAGATACCGGTTTCAACACAAATTGTGTAGAACTCTTGAAAACTCGTGAAAACTAAGTTTTTCGGCGAAAAACTCTTGAAAATCTGATGAAAACTCAGTCTTTCGGCGAAAAACTCTTGGAAATCTGATGAAAACTCAGTTTTATATCGAAAATCTCTTGAAAAACTCGTGAAAACTAAGTTTTTCGGCGAAAAACTCTTGAAAATCTTACGAAAACTCAGCTTCCCGACGAAAAACTCTTAGAAATCTGATGAAAACTCAGTTTTTAATCGAAAATCTCTTGAAAAACTCGTGAAAAACTCATGAAAATCTCATGAAAACTCAGTTATTCGGTCAAAAACTCTTGAAAAACTCGTGAAAACTAAGTTTTTCGGCGAAAAACTCTTGAAAATCTGATGAAAACTCAGTCTTTCGGCGAAAAACTCTTGAAAATCTGATGAAAACTCAGTTTTTCATTGCTTTATTCGCACAAATAATTGGAGCAAATTGTTCGATCAGTTCGAGTTGATTTTATCCGATTTCAGCACAATTTGAGGCGCGGAATTGGAATTCATTTTCATCGTATAAATTCGATCATTTAACAGAAGTAATTAATTATAACTGGAATTTAATGGATACATTTACAAATATTGAAATGCGAGTAATTGTTTAAAAATAGAAATCGGACTAAATAAATCGAATCAAAGTATTAAGATAAGGCGGCACTTGTACAACGCGGTTCACAAATTGCGGCGCTCCCCGGCATTATTTATAAATATTTCATTTACAAAAGATTTCGAAATATTTCGTGCCTTAAGTTATCCGCACTGTTTCGAAAGCAGACATTTCAGTGTTTCCGAGAAGTCATCCGCATTTTTCCTTATTTTCTTACACGTCTCTTCCCGCTTCGTTCGTATTTCGAAAATCGCCAAAAAAGTTCGAAACAAGCAGTTTCCGGTATTTTGTAGCCGTCCACGTGTATTCAGCCGAGAAAACTCGTAAATGTACTTACCGTGCTAACTTCCGTTTCCTTTACACAATCGATTTCCCCCTCCCTTTCTATATTTCCCAGAACTTAAAAGCTTACGGAGCGCCCCCTCAATGCTTTCAGTTTCTGATGATTCCATAGCATTCTCCATCTTCGTTTACATTAGTTTATATTAATCAATCACTTCAAGCATATTTCACGACACCCTGACTTTAGCTTGTCAGGAATTAGAAGGTAATTAATTAGTCTAATTAAAATCGTTACGTAAATCCTCCAAAATTATTGGTATCAACTATGTAATGCTTAACCATGCGATTATCTATGCAGCGTGTTTCCGAACTGGTGGCGCAAGCTGAAAGGGACGAATCTGCATGGAAAAGTAAGTCGAAAATGTAGAGTGATATTTATTCGTACGGAGTTTCATTTCGAAATAAATCGTTGTCGAAGATTCGTCGAGTACGCGTACACCTGGCTACGCTGGAGACTAGTTTTTGTTGCGTCTGTGTTCATAAACATCATCGACGTCACGGCTTGTTATCGTTTCCGAGTCCAACGCTCAGGCTTTGTTATTCTGTCTGTATAGGGATATAAAATCGATAATACAGAGCGGAGAGGGAAGAGCATTATACGAGGATCGCCACAGGCTGTGAATGGCGTTTAAGAAGATCGTAAGAATTTGGGAATAGTGCTACAGCGAAATTGCGTTATACCAGGGTCGCTATAATTTGTGAAGGACTGTAGATCGGAACCGAGTTGTGTGAGTACTGTCTTATACGAGTGTAGCAACTAATTGTGAACCGCGTTGTATAAATACGGGGTTATACGAGTATCGCCGCAGTTTGTGAACCGCGTTAAAGCCAAACCGCGTTGTATAAGTAATGTCTTATACGAGTATCGTCACAATTTGTGTATCGCGTTAAAGCCAAACGCGTTGTATAAGTACCGCGTTATACGAGTATCGTCACAATTTGTGTACCGCGTTGTATAAGTACTGTCTTATACGAGTATCGCCAGAATTTGTGTACCGCGTTGTATAAATACGGGGTTATACGAGTATCGCCGCAGGTTGTGAACCGCGTTAAAGCCAAACCGCGTTGTATAAATACGGGGTTATACGAGTATCGTCACAATTTGTGTATCGCGTTAAAGCCAAACGCGTTGTATAAGTACCGCGTTATACGAGTATCGTCACAATTTGTGTACCGCGTTGTATAAGTACTGTCTTATACGAGTGTAGCAACTAATTGTGAACCGCGTTGTATAAATACGGGGTTATATGAGTATCGCCGCAGTTTGTGAACCGCGTTAAAGCCAAACCGCGTTGTATAAGTAATGTCTTATACGAGTATCGTCACAATTTGTGTATCGCGTTAAAGCCAAACGCGTTGTATAAGTCCCGCGTTATACGAGTATCGTCACAATTTGTGTACCGCGTTGTATAAGTACTGTCTTATACGAGTGTAGCAACTAATTGTGAACCGCGTTGTATAAATACGGGGTTATACGAGTATCGCCGCAGTTTGTGAACCGCGTTAAAGCCAAACCGCGTTGTATAAATACGGGGTTATACGAGTATCGTCACAATTTGTGTATCGCGTTAAAGCCAAACGCGTTGTATAAGTACCGCGTTATACGAGTATCGTCACAATTTGTGTACCGCGTTGTATAAGTACTGTCTTATACGAGTATCGCCAGAATTTGTGTACCGCGTTGTATAAATACGGGGTTATACGAGTATCGTCACAATTTGTGTATCGCGTTAAAGCCAAACGCGTTGTATAAGTACCGCGTTATACGAGTATCGTCACAATTTGTGTACCGCGTTGTATAAGTACTGTCTTATACGAGTGTAGCAACTAATTGTGAACCGCGTTGTATAAATACGGGGTTATACGAGTATCGCCGCAGGTTGTGAACCGCGTTAAAGCCAAACCGCGTTGTATAAGTAATGTCTTATACGAGTATCGTCACAATTTGTGTATCGCGTTAAAGCCAAACGCGTTGTATAAGTACCGTGTTATACGAGTATCGTCACAATTTGTGTACCGCGTTGTATAAGTACTGTCTTATACGAGTATCGCCAGAATTTGTGTACCGCGTTGTATAAATAGCGCGTTATACGAATGTCGCCACAAATTGTCAACCGCGTCATATCGAAACCGCGTTGTACAAGATTTAGCTGTATTTGATTCGAATTTTAATCATATCCGCGTTGTATAAGTACAGCGTTATACGAAGATCGCCACAATTTGTGAACCGCGTTGTACAAATACCGCTTTGTACGAGATTTACCTGTATGTGATTCGAGTTTCAGTAATATCCGCATTGTAAAAGTCCCGCGTTATACGAGAGTCGCCACAATTCGTGAACCGCGTTTTACGGGGTTTACCTGTATTTGATTCGAGTTTCAGTAATATCCGCGTTGTATAAATCCCGCGTTATACGAAGATCGCCACAATCCGTGAACCGCTTTCTATGTGGATATTAAGGATATTAATAGAGTCCAGAATTCCTCAAAACTAATAAAACATAACGTCGGTATAATTCCTCGTGTGTTTGTACCGCGTAAATGTTCGATAACTTAATCATTTTTCTCATTCCACGGAGAATGAATCGTTTATAAAGGAAACCAAGCAACGTAATTCGTGGCATGCAATAAACGTTGTTATCGCGCATTGTCGGCCGTATCTCGGGGCGAAATTTAAAACGCTAATGTCAGACAAATTTCCGGGTGAAAAGTAGTTTTTCCTTCTACGCAATAACCGCGGCTTTGTACAAATGTTAACTGGAATCCCGTTGCTTGTAATTGTACAAAGAGAAACGTGTCATCAATATTTCAACGCTTACATGGAGAGCCGGCTTGAAAATGACATTATCCATCCAGCTTGTCAGAATGCGCCTCTTTCACAAAGTTGCAAATTCCAGCCGCGTTAAATAATCTAATCACGTGAGAAACAAAATGCTAGTGAAAATGGGAATCCCCGAAATCTATATTGAATAATTGTTCAGTCCATTTAATATCTCTCGCTTAATTACGCACGGAATAAGTCAGAAGAGAATGAAGAGAATATTTATCGACAATTTCAAAGTCAGTGACGCGCGCTCGAAGTATCTAACCTAAAAGGTGCCGGTCGTAAGAGGAAATAAAGTCTGTTTGCAAGCAGCGAAACCACCATCAAGTTGCTCGAATGTCGCGCGAAAAAGAAACTAAAGGCAGTAAGTCAAGTAATATCACCAAGGAAGAACGTTTTTATTGCCTTACCTCTCTGTTCGAGGAAAACATGTTCACATTCCCCCGTTGACCAAAGCGACGACATAAAACAAGAATTCTGGAATCTCGAATTCTAAAATTCCGAATCCTGGAAATCTAGAATTCTGGAATCTCGAATTCTAAAATTCCGAATCCTGGAAATCTCGAATTCTGGAATCTCGAATTCTAAAATTCCGAATCCTGGAAATCTCGAATTCTGGAATCTCGAATTCTAGAATTCCGAATCCTGGAAATCTCGAATACTAAAATTCCGAATCCTGGAAATCTCGAATTCTAAAATTCCGAATCCTGGAAATCTCGAATTCTGGAATCTCGAATTCTAAAATTCCGAATCCTGGAAATCTAGAATTCTAAAATTCCGAATCCTGTAAATCTCGAATTCTAAAATTCCGAATCCTGGAAATCTCGAATTCTAAAATTCCGAATCCTGGAAATCTAGAATTCTGGAATCTCGAATTCTAAAATACCGAATCCTGGAAATCTCGAATTCTGGAATCTGGAATTCTAAAATTCCGAATCCTGGAAATCTCGAATTCTGGAATCTCGAATTCTAAAATTCCGAATCCTGGAAATCTAGAATTCTGGAATCTAATCTTCTGGGATCTCGAATCCTGGAAATCTAGAATACGTCCGTAAGTCATGGGACACTTCCTGGTTTCAGCTTTACGTTGAAATGAACGCTATGAAACATCCCATACATAATGATCCCAAGCATACTCTTCGAGTTAGCATAAATGATCTTGAGCGGTTAAAACAAAATTCGAAACTAAAATGAATACGATGAACCCACCTCAGTCACCAAATTTCAACCCCATCGGGAGTTGAGTGGTGAACCATAAAGATGTGTATTTAAACAATACCCTATGTCGGACAAAATCAGCGAACATATTTGCGAAGATCCTCGACAGAAATACAGGAAGAAACACAAAAGTATCACTGCAAGACTGCCGGACTTAATTCGTGCTATAATCGGGAAACGGTGAGCGTATATTAATGAGAAGATTTCGAGCTTTGTATAGATATTTTGCAATATATTTTAACACCTGGAAAGTGTACTTGGTGCAGGGAATCAGTAGATGATCGTTTGGTGTGATATCTCGGGTGTTTAATAGGGTTAAGTTCAACGTAAAGCTGGAACTAGTAAGTGTCCCATGATTTACGGACGGGTCGAGTTCTTTTCTCACTGAACTGAAGGTAGCCGCAAGATGTCGTTTTTTCGATTCACTCTCTCGTTATCAGGTTATAAACAGTTCCGATTTCTTTATCGACGATACTTGATCCCGAATGATAGTCTCCAATGAAAGCAGAACTTGCCACGCTTTTCAAAATGGAGTAGTTCGAGTAGTTCACGCCAATTAATCTCGCTCATTCCGGCAAGATTTCGGGGCATGTTGCAAATATGGCGACACTCGTGCAAACACACGCTCGCCAACCTCTAATTGCACGAAAATCATGGAAATGCAGCTTCAGCACCGCAGTTATATTTGCGATAATGTATGAGTATATATATTGGAATAAATGTACATATATATACACGCACGTAATATATATGTATAAATTTGAAACGCGAAACCAAATATATGAATGTATAAATTTGAATTATTAATTTCACTGCAACGCTCGACGGCTTCGTGGTTTTACTGATATTTCGAGAATGTTTTAATTAACGCGGGAATGCTTGATTTTTTTATTGCAATTGTGAGATAGAATTATTCGGTAGTAACATTATCGCGAGCTTCGTGACCTTATTTGTAAAATGGAAGATGTTAATGATTGTAAAAATGTTTCTTTTTCCTAAAAAACTTACGGATCATAATTCAGTGTTTGGAGAAACGCAATTCAAAACTAAATGAAATGAGTTTTTGAAAAACTGTAAGTCAGAAATGAAGCACAACACTCCGAGATTACGTTTCCACCAATGCGATGATTTCCTTTTGAAAAATATCAAATTCCATCTTTCGATGTGCAAAAATTCTTCGCCCCTGAATGACATCATAACCTCTCCGAAGGCTCTGTTTATAAAGAATCCCCCGAACGAGTTAAAAAATACACGGAATTTTGAAAAACTGTGAGATATAAATGGAACATACAATTTTGAGATTACGCCGCGCGTAATTGTTTTATAAAAAGTAATCGAATTAAGTGGTACAAAACAATTGATTACTTTCTGGTACAAAAAGAAGATATTAATATGTTGCGGCAAATTATTATTATTATTATTATTATTATTATTATTATTATTACTATTACTATTATTACTATTATTATCATTATTACTATTATTATTATTATTATTACTATTATTATTATTATTATTACTATTATTATTATTATTAGTATTATTATTATTATTACCATTATTATTATTACTATTATTATTATTATTATTATTATTATTATTATTATTATTATTACTATTATTATTACTATTATTACTATTATTATTACTATTATTATTATTATTACTATTATTCTTACTATTAATATTATAATTACTATTGTTATTATTATTACTATTATTATTGTTACTATTATTACTATTATTATTATTATTGTTGTTATTATTAAGAATCCTCTAAAAGCTGATTGTAAAAGTCGAAGGATTGCCACGAAAGGAATCTTATTATTATTATTACTATTATTATTATTATTACTATTACTATTATTATTATTATTACTATTATCATTGTTACTATTATTATTATTATTATTATTATTACTATTACTATTATTATTATTATTACTATTATCATTGTTACTATTATTATTATTATTATTATTATTACTATTATTATTGTTACTATTATTATTATTATTATTACTATTCTTATTATTATTATTGTTATTATTAAGAATCCTCTAAACGCTGATTGTAAAAGTCGAAGGATTGCCACGAAAGGAATCTTATTATTATTATTACTATTATTATTATTATTACTATTATTATTGTTACTATTATTATTATTATTACTATTATTATTATTATTATTATTGTTATTATTAAGAATCCAATAAAGGCTGATTGTAAAAGTCGAAGAACAGCCACGAAAGAAATCTCGTTTTCATAAAAACGTGACTTATACTACTTGCAAAGAATAACGGCTCAGTAATTAATATATAAAATTTCACGAAAATCAGATAGACGTAAACAATTCTAACACAAAAATCAAGTAAATCAGACAACTCAATTAAAAGATGCATTCGGGACCAATTGATGAAAGTAATTGGAAGTTCCGTATAAAATGGCGGTTCCCATGAAGGATGCGAAGAACGTGTACCGGGGATGGAAAACAAGGTGTAGTTCCAAAGTTCTAAGTGGAGTACGCGTGCAGCAAGTGGAATTTATTTGGCCGCAGCCGATAATTATAGCAATTTATTCGCGGTAAACAAGAGCCGTTAATTCCAGTCGCGGCATAACGCGTACGCATACGTCACTGGAATAAATTATGCAAACGCATTGAGAGATCTGGGCTACCGGGCGGCTAACAGCTGTTTCCAGGGGGGGCCAAAGAGATGGTGTGAAGTTAGGCGCTATTCAGTAATCCCAGAACTCGAGTACCACAGATTGCAGCTACGTGCGCTTCGAAAAAGGTGTGTTTAACACTGGAACTACCAAAAGGGGATCAAAGTTACTTGTCCGCCATTTTGAGGTAAATCCTTGGAATATTCCACGGCGAATTGCTGGAGATTTTATGGACTTTTATTTTATACACATAATGGGAATAATTGAAATTATTTATTAGGTTATATATAAATATATAACATATACATTTATAAATAATTGTCGAAGTATAAGTCAATGTATTTTCGGTAGTTCTAGTGTTAATCGGAAACTATTTGAAGCTTATACAGGGTGATTCAGTATGTGTTTTGAATAAATAAATCGGCTCAGACGAGTTTGCGTCCGTTGTGCGCAGGTCCCCACTATCGTTCCCTCCTCCGAACACGCTATTGGTCTTAGTCCCACTGTGACGTCACGGAAGGGTGTGTTCAACGTCGGATGACTAATTGACTATACTGAGAAGTCGCTTTTAATTGGACCGCACCTCGCGCACTCCCCACTACCTTCCCTTCCCCCACTGCTCTAGACCCTATTCTGTGACGTCACAGTGGGACTAAGCCAATAGCGTGTTCGGAAGAAAGAAATGGTGGTGGAAACCTGCGCACAACGAACGAAAACTCGTGCGCGCTGCGGTCCAACTAAAAGTGACTCGTCAGTAGTTGTTACTACAGAGTGAGTAACCGTTCATTGTTGGACGTATATAGTCGTCGCTAGTATCGAAAGTGTTAAGTGAATAATAATGGTCGAACCGTCATTTTAGAAAGAAATAGAACGAAAGGGCATAAAAGTTGAATTCTTAATCGAACCAGTAATAATAAATTCGACCCACTGCAGACCGAAATATATTTAATATTTCTGGTTTTAATATTTCAGAATTTAATATTTCCACCAATATATCTGATATGCAAGGTATTTGACAAAATGGCGTCCATTATTGGAACCATCTGAACGTATCATCACAAAATGACACAATCGCGGTTAAATAATCAACGAGATTGTTGACTGACGTTGAGAAAAAAAGGTCACTACGATAATAGTAAATTGCTTCTATTAAAAAGTGGACCTGGTTCCTCGAAATAAAAAACTGGACACCGATAAGTCAGATTCCTGGAATTGCACGAATTTAATCATTTATAACAGGATGCTCTCTTTATAATTTCATCGGCATTCATCAGCATTCGTCGGTCTTGATTACTAATTATACTTCATATAATAAATTATTAAAAATCTTCAAAGCCGTCCGCACTGAAATACAATCCCTGACGTGTGTACCGTTTTTGGTACACGTTGAACTTCTATCGTTGACTGGAATCTCGAATTCTAAAATTCCGAATCCTGGAAATCTAGAATTCTGGAATCTCGAATTCTAAAATTCCGAATCCTGGAAATCTAGAATTCTAAAATTCCGAATCCTGGAAATCTAGAATTCTGGAATCTCGAATTCTAAAATTCCGAATCCTGGAAATCTAGAATTCTGGAATCTCGAATTCTAAAATTCCGAATCCTGGAAATCTAGAATTCTGGAATCTCGAATTCTAAAATTCCGAATCCTGGAAATCTAGAATTCTGAAATCTCGAATTCTAAAATTCCGAATCCTGGAAATCTAGAATTCTAAAATTCCGAATCCTGGAAATCTAGAATTCTGGAATCTCGAATTCTAAAATTCCGAATCCTGGAAATCTAGAATTCTGGAATCTCGAATTCTAAAATTCCGAATCCTGGAAATCTAGAATTCTGGAATCTCGAATTCTAAAATTCCGAATCCTGGAAATCTAGAATTCTGAAATCTCGAATTCTAAAATTCCGAATCCTGGAAATCTAGAATTCTGGAATCTCGAATTCTAAAATTCCGAATCCTGGAAATCTAGAATTCTAAAATTCCGAATCCTGGAAATCTAGAATTCTGGAATCTCGAATTCTAAAATTCCGAATCCTGGAAATCTAGAATTCTGGAATCTCGAATTCTAAAATTCCGAATCCTGGAAATCTAGAATTCTGGAATCTCGAATTCTAAAATTCCGAATCCTGGAAATCTAGAATTCTGGAATCTCGAATTCTAAAATTCCAAATCCTGGAAATCTCGAATTCTGGAATCTAATCTTCTGGGATCTCGAATCCTGGAAATCTAGAATACGTCCGTAAGTCATGGGACACTTACTGGTTTCAGCTTTACGTTGAAATGAACGCTGAAATGAACGAAGTCTGCACTTAAATACAACCCCTGACGTGTGTACCGTTTTTGGTACACGTTGAACTTCTATCGTTGAGCATTTATAGTTCCGTAGTTTTAATGTATTTTATATATTAATATTGCATATGCTTTATTAATAATGCATTTTAAAAGTTATTTACATATCTAACGGTGCATCGTTTCGATAGTTTTAGTGTTAAATCATATTCAGTTGATATTCAAATTCATATCGTACGATATCATATTCAAATGATAAACATAATGAGATGCTGTTACAAACGTAAGGCCGATTACGAGGAAGGTTAGAATCCTGGCAGCTCGTTCCCGTTGTTACGAGTTAGGTTAGGTTAGACGTTGTTGGACTAACTTCCGTCGAGTTCAGTGTACGTCAGCGGTACGGAGATCCTCTGGAAACTAATTAGGCACGATTCGCAGCCGTTTATTATGCAACTTAATGCACGATAATCCTAACCTAACAATGTAACATCATTGTTGCTCCTTATCGCGTGTATATTAATACACTCTTATCACGTTAAACACCGTGGGGGTCACCGGTGACCGATATCAATATCGCAAAAACTCGCATAAAGTATATCGCTAATATTCATACAATTTTTAATATTATAAAATTACGATGACGATGTAAAGTAATCAATGCGAACTGCGAATTCAAATTGCACGGTTTCCATTTACGCGGCGTTTGTGGGGTGTACCGTGTTGTACGGTTTGTACCGTGTAAATCGAGGGTTAGTTCACTTTGAACCGTTTAATATAAATAATAATAAAAATAAAACGAATATACAGTCGAAGAAAAATCGTTTATATTTATACGTTAAAAAGCGCAGGAACTATTTGGCTAAATAAGGACTTTTGTTCCATTAAGTTTATCGCATGCTTTGAACTTGTAATGGGAATATTATTTACTGGTGTAAATGCGCTTGTAAAGCGGTAGTCACGTTGACACGCTTTACTTGTTATTCAAATACTGCGCCACTGCATACGGAGGACATGTTGACATTAGTTAGTTTGTGTCCGCAAACTAAGAGCCATCCTATCTACAAGCAGAACTCCTGTCCAGCGAGGAACTTGCAAGGACGTACAAGATTCGATCTACTCGACCCAGGCTGACCACTTGCACGGAACTAGTCCTAGGAACTCCAAGTGGAATCGCAAACTGGCACTCCCTTTAACTGCGGACCTAATACATATTAACACTTTGACGTCCGCACCTGTGATGGAAATACTTTTATCTGTCGCTGGCACTTCTCGTGGGATCGTTTATATTGTAATTAGAATATATTGTTGGGAAACATGAAAATCAGAAGGACTCTTGATCCTGTTACCTGATTTACGCGAAATTCCGAGGATATATGTAAAGAAATGTAAGCTAGCAAGGAAAAATAGCTGGGGGAAAATAAGTATAAGTAATGTGCCACCTACACTTGCTGCCATTTTGTAAGCAACAACAGTATGGCGCCACCGCCATTTTGTAAGCGACACCAATATGGCACCACCGCCATTTTGTAAGCGACACCAACATGTTACCACCACCATTTTGTAAGCGATACCAGCATGGTACCACCACCATTTTGTAAGCGATACCAATGTGGTACCACCTCCATTTTGTAAGCGACACCCACATGGTACCATCTCCATTTCGTAAGCGACACCAACATGGTACCATCTCCATTTTGTAAGCGACACCAACATGGTACCATCGCCATTTTGTAAGCGACACCAATATGGCACCACCGCCATTTTGTAAGCGACACCAACATGTTACCACCACCATTTTGTAAGCGATACCAGCATGGTACCACCACCATTTTGTAAGCGATACCAATGTGGTACCACCTCCATTTTGTAAGCGACACCCACATGGTACCATCTCCATTTCGTAAGCGATACCAACATGGTACCATCGCCATTTTGTAAGCGACACCAATATGGTACCACCGCCATTTTGTAAGCGACACCAACATGGTACCACCGCCATTTTCTAAGCGACACCAACATGGTACCACCACCATTTTGTAAGCGACACCAGCATGGTACCACCGCCATTTTGTAAGCGACACCAACATGCTACCACCGCCATTTTGTAAACGACACCCACATAGTACCATCTCCATTTTGTAAGCGACACCGTCATTTTGTAAGCGACACCAACATCGTACCACCACCATTTTCTAAGCGCCACCGAAAGTCAAAGCATTAACCTCGAAATCACTTAGAAACGGCGAACCAATGCAAACTGAATCCAACTGTAAATAATCAACCTATCGATTCACTGGAACCAGAACATCGAAAGACCGATTCGAGGAGGGTCGAATCAGGTTTATGAATTTTTAACGGGAAATTGGTGACACCCCCGTGGGAAATTGGTCCTCCCCTTTTGCTCGAAGGATTTCAACATCGTGCTACATTAAATGGTATACCGGCAAGTTAAACAGTCGACTTCAGCAGGGTACAATCACGGCGAACTACGGGCGAAACGTTAGACAATGCCATTCTCTAAGGACCTACATGAAACGACCGAGGATCATTACTGTAGATATCACAAAACTAACTTCTATCGGCTTTCCCCACCACTACTACCAACCTTCGTAAAAGGACCCTTCGTATTCAGAGTACTTCACAGACGCGGCAACCTACGAGCATATTTTCGCATGAATTACGCCAGCATATCTAATTTCCAGAAAATGATATGCACATTAATCGCAAGTTTCCTATCAAAGAATAGAAAAAGTACGCTGGTTAAAATCCACCGAAATATTTGAGTAACGTTTCAACTACAGTAAACGACAGAAAAGAGAACAATCGTTTTATGGAAACGTTAAAATCGGAATTATCTAATATAACTAATGAATGTTATCAATAAAACCATTTCTTGTAAACATTTAACACCAAAGAAAAGCAAATTTCTGAAAAAGCTTCATTTGCGAAATGGTCAATTTCTGCGAAATAATGAAACAGAATAATGAAAATCAAAATCGGAACAAAGTAAGATAATGCAAAACCAATTGAATTCCTTGGCTTATAACACCGGAAGTAATTTCATTGTCCATCATTTTTCATTGGAAAACAAAACTATTCAAGCAAATACTGTCATTGTAATGGCAAATGAAATTACGCGTAATCCTTCGAGACACGTAAATACAAATGCAACGTGATTAATACTAGTACTCTGGAGGGTTGTTATGCCCGTGTCAGTCCGCATATAAACTACTCAACCGAAGTACGTCCAATTACGCATTAAAGTACGAAGTACTCCGCTGCAGTATGCAGTTTCACTCTCCGAGGATCAAACTGCAACGAGTCCCTGTCGCTTCTGAGAACGAAATGAATTCCCAGCATCTCTGCGACGGGAACCATGGTGATAATCAGAGATATGACGATGCTGGGAATTAATATCTTTTTTATTCTCACTGCACGCCATGAATATATGAATTCATTGTTGGCATAACTGGCGAAGTTTCTTTCGCGATGTTGGAATCGAATGGACGGAGTATGAAATGTATTCTATTTTATGTAATATTGTTTGTATGCTTTTATGTATTTCATTTTGTAGATTTTGTTTGTTCAATTTATGTGCTGGAAGACCGACGATACAAATATTACTGAAATTTGAATTCAATATGTCGGTGATGTTCGGCAGATTTTTTTAACGAAGTTTTTTACGTAGTTTTTACGTGGTATTAACGTTTGCGGAACGCGGGACGCGGCTGGGTCGCTGCGCGCGCAGCCGAGTGCCACTAACTTCACGCTGTACGCGAAGATGCATAAACGTATGGAAGTGGCGCGTGATTTGAAACTTCTTTTTTGAAAAAGGCGTGGGACATTGGGAAATAAATGAAACAAAAGGTTTTAAGAGTTACAGTGTTGACTTTAGTGCGTTCTAAAATGTTGACGCTTTGATATTATTATAAACAAATATATATAGTAATAATATTTCATACAGCATGGTGTCCGAGTATTATAATAATTCAATAAAAATTAAATTTTTATAAACACTCTTAATTTTATACGAAATAAACATTAATATTCTCAAAAGTGATAATAATATGTATATAAATATATTATTATTATTATTATTCATTATTTATTGATTAATGTATTCATTTCTTTATGTATTTATTAATTTGATTAATTTTATTTGCTTCATTCGTTTTGTTGTACTTTATTTATTGTTTGACTTATTCATTTCTTTATGTATTTATTTATTTGTTTAATTTTATTTGCTTCATTCGTTTTGTTGTATTTTATTTATTGTTTGACTTATTCATTGTTTTATGTATTTTATTTATTGATTGATTTATTCATTTTTGTATGTATTTATTTATTCGATTAATTTTATTTGCTTCATTTGTTTTGTTCTATTTTATTTATTAATTGATTAATTCATTGTTTTATGTATTTATTTATTCGATTAATTTGATTTGCTTCATTTGTTTTGTTTTATTTTATTTATCGATTGATTTATTCAATTCTTGATGTATTTATTTATTCGATTAATTTTATTTGCTTCGTTTGTTTTGTTCTATTTTATTTATTAATTGATTAATTCATTTCTTTATGTATTTATTTATTCGATTAATTTTACTTGCTTCATTTCTTTGGTTGTATTTTATTTATTTTGATTAATTTTATTTGCTTCATTTGTTTTGTTCTATTTTATTTATTAATTGATTAATTCATTGTTTTATGTATTTATTTATTCGATTCATTTGTTTTGTTATATTTTATTTAATAAACGGCTTCCAAACATTTCAAGATGATGTTATTGTACAACCGTATCGTGGAATAATTTCCATGACATATCGACTCGTTTTCATTGCCAACGGCAAGTACAAGACCTACTGTCATTCACAAATTACACTCTCACAATCGCTGACGCTTACTACCGCCCGAAACTAAACTGCTGCTTCGCAGTTGTGCCAACTTCCCTACGATCCCCTCGAAATTTCCCTTGTTATCTAAATCTTCGTCGCAGACGACTCACACCTCATCCTAAGAGAGTCAGAACTTTCCTTGATGTACGGCAAACATCATTTTCCGTATGAAATCAAATTAATTCAGCACCCATTATCATCCTACCCTTTTATCCCAACATAAGATGAGCGTCTGTATACATACTTTGTTTGCATACAAGTTGTTGCTACGTTACATAGAATACCGGGATGTGATACGTGTGATGATAATGATGTAATGGAATGGCTTCGTAGTGATGAAGACGATAATAATGATGCTTTAATGCAAATGGTAACTGCGAACGAAAGTGATGATGAAGAAGATGCGCCATCTCGCGGCGAAGCATTCGTGGCATTCGAAAAAGGGCTTCGATGGTTCGAGGTGCGGAAAGAATGGAACTCTACACAGTTACTTACGTTGGCAACATTCTGGGATTCAGCAGCCAGAAAGATATGGGATTCATAATTATTTAAAGAAACTGTTCATTAATCGGAATCTTTACTTGAATAAGTGAAATTTCGTATGAGAGAAGTGATTATTGTATTATTCGAAAGTTCGCTTATTTTATAAATTGTTAAAGGATTTAATACGATTTTTCTTGTTGCAGATATTTGTATTGCAGAGGTCGTTTGTTTGGAAAGTAAATTTCGAATTTCATCTTATAAGAGATAGTACGTGGGAGGTAAAGGAAAAAGGAAGAATCGTTAGATAAACGCAATAATCTCGAAACATTTTCAACTTTCAATTTTTCTCGTTCGACCGCTATAACCGGAAGTGCGGTACCTCAATTTCTCGGTCTACTGCGGCACTTCTACCAACGCCGTTCTCCTTTCGGCCTGAAAACTGATTCTCTTGGAATTCAATAAAAGTCTCTCGAGCTGCATAGCCATTTGTTATTATTATGATCATTTCATGTTCCGAACGAAAGTTCGGAAATTCAAGGCGAAGCTTGTCGAGCAAAATTTTATCGTCTGCTTCGAGAAATATTTTCACCAATAATATATATATATATATATGTTATTTCATTTCGATCAAATGACAAGTCTTCTTTATGATCCTATATTTTATTTTGGAAAATTTGAAAATAATCCAGCGCTTATTATTTTACATTTTTTAAACTGAATTATATTTCTATGAAATTTATTAAAATGTTATCGTCTGCTTCGAGAAATATTTATATATATATTATTGGCGATATATATATGTATATATATATATGTTATTTCATTTCGATCAAATGACAAGTCTTCTTTATGATCCTATATTTTATTTTGGAAAATTTGAAAATAATCCATCTCTTATTATTTTACATTTTTTAAACTGAATTATATTTCTATGAAATTTATTAAAATTGTATCGTCTGCTCTAAGAAATATTAGATTTCATAAATAATCGATTTCACCAATATACACATGTTATATATATATAGAATAGAATCCTCGGTTTATTCAAAAAAGTGTAGAAACCATAAAAAATACTTGATTTGATCGAAATAAAATTATATATATATATATGTTATTTTAACGTGTATATATATATATATATATGTTATGTTATCGAAATAAAATAACATATATATATGTTATTTCATTTCGATCAAATCAAGTATTTTTTACGGTTTCTACACTTTTTTGACCAAACCGAGGATTCTAAGTCGAAAGAAACAGCTTGATATATTTGACTCGAGTTTTAATAATATTCCATCCGCAGTCACCGGTGACCGTCACCACGTTCAACGTGTTAAACGAGCCCTGGTATATACTGCCTGTTTCAATCTACGTGTTAAAGAATGAAATTGCAAATGGCGTAATCGTATACGTTACATTTAACGAGCACATTGTTTGTTGGAATAATAGTTTCCAGAGTTGGACAAAGGTAACAATTGTTTCAAACGATTTCAGTTTGCATTGGATATATTTCGTTTGCCGATTGGGAAACTTTGGATTGGCGTGAATTTGTTTTGTTCGACATTTTTTTTCGTCGATATGTTGGCAGAGGTGCGCGATTTTTAAATGACGGGAAACTGCCCTACAAAGGAATGCGTAAAATAGTTTTTACAAGGTTTTTACTTTTGGAAATAAAAAGTAATGCATTGCGCGTGCTGTGGGAAATATTGTTGTTTTAAGCATTTTCAGGAAAAGTGCCATTATTGTACAGATTATTCAGCATAAACAATATAAAAATAAATATTAAAAACGCGAGAGTTGCGGTAAAAGGTCAATGTGTTATTATAATATTCCTGTTATATACTTTCAAGCTTAAATAATTACTTTTTATAAACAATATATATGCTTGAAAATGGTTTTGCACGATCTATTCTCCAAATAGAACAAAAATTGTAAAGTCTTACATTTTTATATAAAATCTGTTTTACTGAAATTTGCAAAAAGGTGAATTTGATCTGCAAAATCGTTAATTTGCGATGCAAAAAGGTGAATATGATTTGCTAAATGGGTAATTTGCAATGCAACAAAATTAATATGATCTGCAAAATGATTAATTTCGAGTGCAAAAAGGTGAATTTGATCTGCAAAATGATTAATTTCGAGTGCAAAAAGATGATTATGATCTGCAAAATCGTTAATTTGCAATGCAAAAAGATGAATATGATCTGCAAAATGATTAATTTCGAGTGCAAAACGGTGAATTTGATCTGCAAAATGATTAATTTCGAGTGCAAAAAGATGAATATGATCTGCAAAATCGTTAATTTGCAATGGAAAAAGATGAATATGATCTGCAAAATGATTAATTTCGAGTGCAAAAAGGTGAATTTGATCTGCAAAATGATTAATTTCGAGTGCAAAAAGGTGAATATGATCTGCAAAATCGTTAATTTGCAATGCAAAAAGATGAACATGATTTGCAAAATGATTAATTTCGAGTGCAAAACGGTGAATTTGATCTGCAAAATGATTAATTTCGAGTGCAAAACGGTGAATTTGATCTGCAAAATGATTAATTTCGAGTGCAAAACGGTGAATTTGATCTGCAAAATGATTAATTTCGAGTGCAAAAAGGTGAATATGATCTGCAAAATCATTAATTTGCAATGCAAAAAGATGAATATGATTCGCTAAATGGACAATTTGCAATGCAAAAAGATGAATATGATTCGCTAAATGGACAATTTGCAATGCAAAAAGAAAAATATAATTTGCAAAATGGTTAATTTCAATCGTCTTATATACTGTCCCAAAAATAAAATCTAGTCTTATTATCGGAAGGAACTGGCAAAATGAACTTAAATTTCAAATTAGTCTCCAATTTCAGTTTCACGGAGTTGAAGTTAAAAGAGAGAACAGTTAACCATCGACGTCAGTAAAATGATCCGAGATAATGAAATACTAGAATTTCTTGGTGGAATTTGCAATTTTTGTCTGAAGTAGACCGTTCATTGCGTTTGTGAAGGGAAGGATATTTTATCCGTCTGTCAGTGGCATTCCGCTAAAGCGATTGAGATTACCTACTTTGGAACTCGAGTAGAGCCGCCATTACGAAACCTTTCCCGGATTATTTGCAGGTTCAAAGGACAAAAGATTAGCTCCAGGAATGCTTCTTTCGATCCTTATATGTACATTAGCGCTAACCTATAAACGCAAACTAGGGACACATGCAAGTCAGCCTAAGCCTTTACCTTAAACGTTAGAATGAACATTAAAAGTAAATAGAATATAAAACCTTTGTTCATTTTATAATTGCACCATTAATATTAAACTATGTTCTTGCCATGCAGACACATATTGTATCGGCACCCGGGTGTAATAAGATTTTGTAACCTTCAAAATCGCTCGGCTCCGTTTATTGCTATCGGTCGGTTTTTAGTTTCCCCGCAAGAAATGACTTTACTACAAGAAGGTTGGCGAACTATGCAGCAAGAAACATTACACAAACTTGTCGGGGTATGTCAAAAATATGTGAAATAGTAATAATGAAAAAAGGGGGATACTTCGACGAATCGCGTATTAAGCGAAATGTATAATTAATATAGAATCAAATATACGACATTTGTACGACTCTTCTATCTTATAATATCAACGTACATCGACCTACAGATGTACCCAAAGGAAAGTATCCCATTCCATTTTATGGACAAGATATTTTATAATTTGCTTCACGATGCTAAGTAATCCCAAACTTATGGCCGGTAGTGTACCTGTTTTAAGTCCAAGAACTGACCCAACTGATTCATAGCTCGCACCCTTTAAAAACAAGTGCGTCCACAGTCCACGGTCCAAAGTTCAACGATCATTCGTCGTTCCACTTTGCTTCCACCATCTGTCCAATTTATCCTACTACACATACAAGCTTTTTCCTAATATGTGGAACCCGCTTCAAAAGCGGACAGGGGACACAAAAGCACCGAAAAAAGTTCATATAAACACGTGTCCCATTTGACCTTATTTCAAAATTACCGCCACTTTTGCGTTTCAATAATTCCCGAAATAAATAATGAATAAAATTCTTCGAATTAGATTTTCATCCGCGTTATGAACTTATTCATAACTGCTACGTTTAACAGACTATTTATGTAGATACATTACCGACTGAATATGAAGTTAATACAAAATGGAGTAGGAATCATTTCAGTTTTAACTTGGATTTAAAAAAAACAGTTTTCAATTCGTCATTCATAGATGCGGTTCAACGTGGATGTTTCTTTTTATGGCTAATAAACGTTGGTTATTCAATAAAATCAGTTGGCAGTCCTTAATGGAACGACAGTCGAAGAACATACGCGAGTTCATATTCGGCTTCGAGTACTCGGAAATGTAAAGTTTCCTGCACTGCGTGATATTTATGGATCGTATTCGAAGCATTAAATTTCGAAATAAACGATGCGACGGAACACATGCACGAAGGTAATATCGACTGAAGTCAAGTCAAATACCAACGCAACAAACATTTATGTAGGTCATACATGCTTGAGACTGGAATAAAGAAAACCGCAGCGTTACATGGAAACGGGGAATCCCCGGTGCTTCCTGGCACGATGAGAAAATCGTTGCTAATGCTAAGGGAACAGGGAATATATGATCCCTCTGTTTACACGCTTCACTAAACCGATTTCAATCGTAACTTCCACTCGTCCCGGAATAAACATGAGAATACAATTATTCGGTTGATTCAGAAATCATTTCTAATCTCATTTTTCAATATGTTTTGTTATGCAAATCATAGTGGTAGGCTTGATTTGATCTTGATTTTGAAAACGTAGTAAATACACAATTAATTATGTAGAAAGAAGATCAAACTCTATGGATAAAAAAGGGGTTTAGAATTAAATGCGGTTTCCATGCTGTAAAATGTGAGGTTAGCGGCACGCGTAACGCTCCTGGCCCACTGCGCGCGCACCCGAATGCCGCTGACTTCACGTTGCACAGCGGAGACGCATAAACGTATGGAAACCGCGCGTGATTTGAAACTTCTTTTTTGAAAAACGCGCGGATCATCGCAATTAAAAATTGTACGCTATAGAATTAATTGTGTCTATACTACGTCTCTTCAAAATCTCTCTTAATAGTAAAAAATCATTCGTTTCTTAATTATAAAAAATGATTTATTACTTCTCGGTGCCACTAATAATTCGTTCTTTATAAAATTCAGTGGAAAAGTATTTCAGAACGAACGAAATTAATAAAATTGTATATCAGAGGTAATCATAAGTAATGTTCTTTTTGATATTAATACAAACTCTTAATTGTTTAGTATTTAATTGTTATTATTCAATGCAGTTATTGCTTTAGCTACTCCACCTGGGATGTGATTCACATTCATGTTGTACTTCCTTCATTATGCAACGCGATATTAATATAAAACGTGTATAAATATGTATACTTGAATGCAAATGGAAAATATGATTGTCACTCGGAATTTAATGGGACGGGTTGCCTCGCTCTCCGCGCCATTATTTTATAAAATGAGGAATTCCAATCTCCCTGATCACGCATTTCAATTACGTCGTTGATGTTGTCATTCACACGGCCAGGTATTTAATGGCGGGCTTCGTTTTAGTAAGCACACGTTAATTGCAAATTTCGTTCGGTGCTCGAAACTCTTCGTTTCGTTTCTGAAAACCGTGTTATATAAACGGCACTCGTTACACGTGAATGAGAATTAAATTGAGAGCAATGCCCTTTTTACTCGACCTTTAATAACCATTTTATACAGCTATTAATTATCCGCGATTAATTAAATTCATTTAAATTAGTATAACACGAAGTTGCCATTATCACGTGTCGCTATTATAATTAATAATATGTAATCAATTTGCCCCGGAAGAGAAGTGCCTTTCAAAGTAAATACGGAATGTACATAATTTCAGGCGTCCCCCGTACAACACGGAACCGGTCTAACGCGATTCGAGAATCGTGGAAACCTAGATGCATTCTTGGTTTGTCGATGTCTAATAGTTTTCATTAATTACTGATCATTTTAATAAACATATTTCTTGCGGTTATAAAAAATGGTGTACGTTTGTTAATTTTTGGAATTACATAAATTCTTAACTTTTATCCGGCAGCCTTCATTTATGATTTATTAATATATATGTCAGTGTAACCGAGTACATGTTCGGTAGTTCTACCGTTGAACATCGTAATCGCTGAATACTCGGAATAAAGTTACTGAAAGCTCGCCTCGAACGTTCGATTTTCAATATTTCAATTCCACGGGGAAAACCGCGGGACGATCGGAGGCAATAAACACGATATGTAGCACGAAATGTGGCTGGTACTTTGCTGGTAGGTTTGCGGTAGGGAAAAAGAACAACCCTTTTGTACTCTTACAGTTTCTATCTTTTTATCAAATTTCCTGTATACGATGCATCTGCGAAATGAACGCAGCCGTGCGGAGAATATTCCAAGATTTCTTGAGCTTCGAGGGTTCGAGGTTCGAGGTTCGAGGGTTCGGGGGTTCGGGGGTTCGGGGGTTAGGTCTGGGTTCGGGGGTTAGGTCTGGGTTCGGGGGTTCGGGGTTCGGGGGTTAGGTCTGGGTTCGGGGGTTCGGGGGTTAGGTCTGGGTTCGGGGGTTCGGGGGTTAGGTCTGGGTTCGAGGGGTCGGGGGTTAGGTCTGGGTTCGAGGGTTCGGGGGTTAGGTCTGGGTTCGAGGGTTCGGGGGTTAGGTCTGGGTTCGAGGGTTAGGTCTGGGTTCGAGGGTTCGGGGGTTAGGTCTGGGTTCGAGGGTTTGGTCTGGGTTCGAGTGTTCGAGTGTTCGAGTGTTCGAGTGTTCGAGTGTTCGAGTGTTCGAGTGTTCGAGTGTTCGAGTGTTCGAGTGTTCGAGTGTTCGAGTGTTCGAGTGTTCGAGTGTTCGAGTGTTCGAGTTTTTCTTCCATTAAAGCTTTGACATACAAAGACGTCTAAGTTACGTCATCCGTTTACTATGCCATTGTAAACACTGACGTCTCCGAGACGACAAGAATTCGACGCCGATTAAATTCGCTTTTAGTGCGTTTATAAAACAAATATTACAGAAATATAATTACATATTTTCAGTATTAAAGTGTGAACATTAAAGATTATCTTTGAATCGGGTCTGTTTTGAATTTGTTTTTCGAAATTGTCGATAAAAGCCTGGTCTACAGGACTATTAAATTATTATTAATCTGTTATTTCATTATTGTTCATTAATATTGTATCTGACATTTAGCAATTTAAATTTGCCTTTTTTGTGAACAACACAACTGTTAAGTTTAACTGTTCAACTTTAAGTTAAGATACATTAAATAATGTTTTTCGAACGCATCGGGTTTCCTTGTATTTTTATGTCAAAGGGTTAAGTAACACTTTAGTAAGCACGGCAATATTTATTTCGTGCTTTTTAATATGGACTCGTGGCGACTGACGTTTGCCGCTTAAATTAATTAATCCTTGATGAACATCTTCGCTCCTTTGAGACGAATCTCCGCGAGAAGAATGGAATATGAAATTAATTTAAATGTCAGCCGGTTCAGCTTCCTTTTGAGAATATTCGGACTGTTAAATTATTTTATTAATGAAAATTTCAAGCCCCCGCTGAAACTCTGCATCCGAATTTGCGGTAATCAATTCTTTAATTAACGCGTCCGATAATTCCGCGGGAAAATTATTCTCGCGTTTGAACCATTTTTTTATGAAATACTTGATTCAGTTAATAATTGCAATTTTTATCAAATATTCTTTACATGAAACTTGAATAACATATAATGCATAAATATATGTACATATATATGTAGTACAATTTTTTCTCCAAATTATCAAATGCGTTAATGAAAAAACTTTGCCACAGATTTATAACCGAAATTCCGAATTCGGCAGAAACTGAAAATTTTGATTAACAAAATAATTCAACGATCAAAATATTCTCAAAAGAAGGCGGAATCAGCTGATCAGCTGATCGGCATTATTTTCTATGAATTATTATCAGCGTTAATTAAAAAATTCATTACAGCAAATTCCAATTAAAAATTTCGTCGGAAGTTGAAAATTTTGATTAACAATTAATTTAACGATCAAAATATTCTCAAAAGAAGCTTGAATCAGCTGATCGAAGTTATTATCTTCGTGTCATATAAAAAATGATAAAACGCTTCAATTAAAAAATTCATTACAGCAAATCCTACCCAAAAGAGTTCAATCATGTTTAATCAACCTTGCATATGATACTCTGCTAATTCATTATGCTAATTATTTGAATCCTTCCTTCGAGCGGAAAATTAAATCGCAGGCAGATTCACGCAGGTATACCTCTCCGTGTTATACGGGATTAAGTAGAATAAATCGTGGGAAATTTATCTGGCAGATTCCAGCGCAACGTAATATTTGTTATGGCGTCTTGTTGCTTAAGTACTGCGATTAACAACGCAGCAATATTAATATGTATATAAACGGGGACAAAATTTATGAAGTTATTACTTTATTTTATTTATTTAACACACACACATATATATATATATATATATATATATATATATATATATATATATGTATGTATATCCATGTTCATTTTCTTTTATAGCGAATCCAATTCGCTTCGATACAGTCGTTACATAAATAACCAGAGTTTTCCGCGGGAAATATTTGGGGTTGCCACCCCTGCGCGAGTAGGACACCTCAATTATGACGAGGTTCGAAACTCATCAAGAAAATAATCGAACCGAAAGCGCGAAATTCACGGGACACGATATATTCATCGTTGCGAATACCATTTTTTGAAGTCTCACACCTTTGCAAATTGCAAACACGCGATATGTTTATTTGCTGCGCCCCTGGAAGTTCGATATACAGTAGACACCCTGTTATCCGGACCCCCGTGGGATCAAACCTTAGGCCGGATAAACGAATGGTTGGTTAATTTGAAAAAGCCCCAAAATAGCATTTATAGGTTATAAATAAGATTGAAACAGTAGATATATATGCAGAATAAAAATATTTATCAAACGTTTATTTATTTAATTAACAAATCTATAATTTTCGTTGGTAATTCGCACTCAATACGTTATTTTTTTTAGTAAAGTGCACGGTACTTTTTTCTAGAATTGTGAACGAAAAATTCCCTAGATCCGCGAAAACGTCCCTACAATCACGAAAATGTCCTATAATTGCGAAAAATGCCCTAGAATCGCGAAAAAAATCCCTACAATCGCGAAAATTCCATATAGTGGCGAAAATCCCTAGAGTCGCGAAAAAATCCCTAGATCCGCGAAAACGTCCCTACAATCACGAAAATGTCCTAGAATCGCGAAAAAGTCCCTAGAATCGCAAAAAATCCCTAGAGTCGCGAAAAATGCCTAGATCCGCGAAAACGTCCCTACAATCACGAAAATGTCCTAGAATTCCGAAGAATGTCCTAGAATCGCGAAAAAGTCCCTAGAATCGCGAAAATTCCCTAGAATCTCGAAAAATTCCCTAGAATCTCGAAAAATTCCCTAGAATCTCGAAAAATTCCCTAGATTCGCGAAAAAATTCCCTAGACTCGCGAGAAAAATCTCGACGAAAATAATACCGGTTAAAGCGAGTCCGGATAAGAGGGAATCTACTCTACATAAAAAGGCACCGTTAAAAAGTAACGGTCTGCCATCCCTGTCGAAAACTGTAGCAATAAATGCCAAACTTTTGTTCTCAAAATTGTTAAACATACTTTCATAAAATCGCGATCCAATGCAAGCAATTGGTATATAAAATATGAGTAATGTAAAAAGTGGTGAAATTGGCAGGTGTAGGTTGGTATCCCAGCAACCTGTGATCAGTAGACGCAATTTACTCACATGTTTCGTGGCGGTGTATCCGGTGAATTGTTGCAACTTGCTGCTGACCATTTTCGTGCCCGTTCCTGATGACTTCTCGGTTTTGTGCCAAATCCCGATGACACCGGTCATGATAAGAGCCACCAGAGTGATAATGCCAATCAGTAAGGACAGAGTCACGATTTTGCTACGCGGCGATATTACCATCGCCATTTTACCACGATTTTAATGGAGAACCCAGTCACGGGAATCGTTGTCTTAATCCAATCACAAATATACTTTCAACAATCAATGATCATCCACCGTAATCGGTGAACAAGGAAAACATGAATATATCATTTATGTATATAATATCTCTATGTATATGAATATCTCTCTCTTCCGTCGTTTTCGGAGGTTGGCAGGGGATCGGAGTTCGACGAATAGGAAACATCAATCTAATGTTCCTTCCGTTTTTAGTTGGCCATCAGCTAGAATTGCCGTCGATAGAAGTTCTTATTATTATAACTTTATAACGTCCTCGTACTCGAATATCGACGACAAAGTGTCAGCCGAGTCCTCGTGGAGCCTCCTTAAAGTCATCTGGCGAGATCTGTCGCACCGATCGATTTTTTTCAACCAACCAATGATCGCTTGATCTTCTCTCAGACACCTCGCGGGACCATTTTACGAGATTAGCTTTGGGAATCTTCCTCTCTTTCCAGATATCATCTAAAAAGCTTCCTTCAGTTCCACTTTGTCTTTCCACGTTTATCTCGTTTCATATTTCTTTTCACGCGGCTCCTTCAATTCTGCTGACTTTTTCACCAGGAAATTTCAGGGATTCTCTGATGAACCGGATATTCCGTTTTGCTATTTAAGAAGGAAATAAACCTTACCAAAGATTCTCCAAGATCGTTTTTTCTTACGTAAACGTTCTTCGATATATGAACCAAGCGAGTTCAACTTTGGGAGTCTTCTCAATTTAATCTCCACGGAGAACCTTTTTTTCTTCATATTTCAGTAGATCTCATATTTAAATATCTTATTTTTCTGATTTCCTTTCACGGCTACTTCTTCTTTTATCCCCTCGTATCTTCGCGGAAACGCGTCGACGGGATAACGCGGGTCAACAAGTTTCCAGCTTCCAGCAACTTTCACCGTGAAACTTGGTCCGTTAAAAATTCTTTTAATATCCAACCTCCGTTAATTTCTTTTCCGGAACTTTTCGAGCCACACCTTTTTTTGGGGACATCCGGTATATACTCGCATGGATTAACAGATTTAATACTTCCACCCCTCGTTGAAGAATCCTTTTAATATATGTTACAATCTTCCGATACCGATTTCCATTATTTCAATTCCCGCCGGAGAAGCCGCGAGAAAGCAATCCACTTGGAAAGGTGGTCGACCGATTTTAAAACGTCGAATTATTAATATGTCCCCCTCACTACACTGGTGGCTTCAGGAACAACGATTTTCTCCACGTTCAATATTTACCGACCAATCACGGCCATTTACAGAGCAGACTACAAAACACTAGGAATTCCTCTTCAATTATTCATTTCTGCGAGCGAAAACTCAAGTTTCCTTCAACACATTCGAATCTGTTCAAATTCGGTTCAAATAATCTTTTAACATCTTCTTCTACTAGTTTTTTCTCGGAACAACTTTCGGGAGCATCCACTTACTGGATGCAGGTACATTGTAATATTTAGGAATCATTTACTTCCCTCATCTCCAGGGGAATCTAGGGGAAATTCTAGGGGAATATTATTTTGCTATATTCACGAATTTTTAACACTTTCGTGGATTATAATTGTCTATGTTTATGTTAATGTCTCTCTGCACTGTACTTTTCTTCACAAAGGATTCGAGAGTTCCGTTCATCTGAACACCAGCCATGCGGCGCGCGCAGTTCAACAAGTTCAATTGGCGCGAAAGTTCAACAAGAACTATGTTCATGAATTTTAAACACCTGCGTGGATTATAGTTCTCGGAGTTTTAGGTCAATGTCTCTCTTTATTGTATTTTTTCTGAACAACGAATGGGAGACTTGAGTTCACGTGAACACCCGGCATGCACAGATCAACAAGTTCAACAAGAACTATGTTCACGAATTTTTAATATTTTCGCGGATCATATTTCTCGAAGATTTAGGTTAATGTCTCTCTTTATTGTATTTTTTCTGAACAAAGCATGGGAAAGTTGGGTTCACGTGAACATCTGGCATGCACAAATCAACGAGAACTATGTTCATAAATTTTAAACACTTGCGTGGATTATAGTTCTTGGAGTTTTAGGTTAATGTCTCTCTTTATTCTATTTTTTTCTGTACAAAGGATTGAAGAGTTAGGTTCACGTGAACACCCGGCATGCGCAGATCAATAAGTTCAACGAGAACTATGTTCACGAAGTTTAAACACCTGCGTGTATTATAGTTCTCGGAGTTTTAGGTTAATGTCTCTCTTTATTGTATTTTTTTCTGGACAACGAATGGAAGAGTTGGGTTCACGTGAACACCCGGTATGCAACACGCACGGATCAACAAGTTCAACGGGCGCGAGAGGTCAACAAGAAGGGGCCGCGATAAATTCGTCTGAATAATCAACAATAAAGTTCCCCGGAGGGTTGTTTCAGCAACGAAGTATTCCAACCGAGACGTTCCTCTTCGGGGATGCATTTAACGAGAGCGTGAGATAAACCCGTGGGAGCCGACTGTTTCTCGTTAGGATGATCTTTCTTTCAGTTTTCTTGTCTCAATTCGTTCTCGTATTTGCTCCAACCATATTTAAGTGTCGTTCGATCACGGACTACGATGGAGCAATCATGTTCGACGTTTTTAACCCTTTCGCACTGGCTATGTCTAACGCAGAGAGCGCGTGGCAGACGGCGGTATAAGTTAGGCAGTTGCTAATATGATAGAGATTTGAATAACGATGATAAATAGTGAGGGCGAAAAGGTGCCATCATTTTGGCGATTTCAGGTAGACGTCTAAAAGCGCCAAGAGAATATTGAACCAATTTTTAAAGCGCCTGAAGGCGCCGGCAGGAGACAGTGAACCAATTGTCAAAGCGCTTGAAATCGCCAACAGAATACAGTGAACCAATTGTCAAAGCGCTTGAAATCGCCAACAGGACGCAGTGAACCAATTGTTAAAGCACCAACAGGTTAAAGTGAACCAATTTCCAAAGCGCCTGAAAGCACCAACAGGTTAAAGTGAACCAATTTCCAAAGAGCCTGAAAGCACCAACAGGATAAAGTGAACCAACTGTTAAAGCGCCAACAGGTTAAAGTGAACCAATTGTCAAAGCGCTTGAAATCGCCAACAGAATACAGTGAACCAATTGTCAAAGCGCTTGAAATCGCCAACAGAATACAGTGAACCAATTGTCAAAGCGCTTGAAATCGCCAACAGAATACAGTGAACCAATTGTCAAAGCGTTTGAAATCGCCAACAGAATACGGTAAACCAATTTCAAAAGCACTTAAAGATGCCAACGAGAACCAATTTCCAAACCGCCTGAAGGCGCCAACAGGACACAATGAACCAATTCACAGTAGCGAAAGGGTTAAAGGTTACCGAGGGAACTTATCCCCCTGGATTATCACGGAATCAATCAGCACTCACAGGATCCCTTGCTATGTTACAACCAAACCTGACATGACGAAGGGAACGTAATGGTGGATGAAATTTCTTGGTATTTTCTCGGATTTGAGATACTCGAAAAATTCTGATTAATCAGAGCTTTTGAAACTTCTCATTTGTACTAAATATTTCGTTATGAAATTCGTGCATCAGAATCGACGAATCGGATTAATATTATATTACGTTGATATAATATTTATAATACTTATATTACATACGTAATTTCTGTTCCCTGCTTTCATTTTAATAATCATAAATATGTACATGGCATATTTGTATTTAAATTAAATATCACCTTATTATTTACTCAGCTTTGCCATTTATTATAATACGTGACATTATGAAGTTAATTGATTTTGAATATCGAAACCATTTGAGATCAAACATATGCTAAACGTAATTATTTTAATACGCGTGGATATATTTGAGGTTAGAATGTACAACAGAAATTTTCATAACCAAGTAAAGCGAAAGAACGAAACAGAAATTACTTAACAATCGATTCAATACTTTTTCCATGGCTCTGGATTTCAAAAGTTTTCGTTAATCTCATTATTTTACTCTTAAAATATCTAGTTAATGAAGTTTCCCAGCAGATTATAAAGACTTTGGAGTTCAAGTTAATCCAATTATTTATTAATTGAACCTCGCCTATTCTTTATTCTTGAAATGGCGGCTTACAGTTTTGCGATCAATGCAGGATGTTCCGGAAACCATAATCTTCTCTTTAAATAATAACATTCTTAAACCAGAAATTGGTGAAGAATATTGTATTATTATTTAAACAGCCACTCGAATTCTCACAATAAATCAATAAAATCCCAAATCAATAAAATGATACAAAAATGCAATTAACTTTGTTTTTGACGCAATTTGAATGGCCGAATCTTAATTAAATTCGTTACACAGATTTGTAATCGCATGCTTTCTTTCATTTCCCAATGGAAATTCTTACGTTGGTAAACCTAGATAGAAGATAATCGCATTAATTTTCAATTTGTCGGAAACAGGTTCGACGGCTGACGTCGGAAGAAAATAATGAGATAGTAACTTGATGGATTACCCGCATTTTCCAGAACTTCAGCAACAATATCGAACTGTCGCGCAGTGCGCCGAGATTTTAATTGATTTAAGAACGCGCCCATCTATGCTTTACTAATCAATCAAAATTATTATCCATGGCTCGATACAGTTAATAACTCAGAGGGTTGTACTTGATATTACGCTGCTAAAGTTATTAACTTAATTCCATATTAATACGGAAATTCCAAATTAATATTTAAGATTATGGAAAAGTTTGTAGGGATTTTTAAATGAAATTCGAATACTTCGAACATTATGGAAAGTAATTTGATTGGACGAAGTAGTCATCGTTTGTTTCAACAATTGCTTTCCAACGTTGTACAAACTTATGCATTCGTTTTTTTGTTAAAATCAGATGTTTTACACGCGAATCTTAAAACAGTTCACGTATTATTTATCAGACAGAAAATTGGATTCCTATTTCAGTCGCCAATGATTTTATTGCGGCAACTCGAGTGGCGACTTGGAGGCGACATTAAGATTTTCACGAGTTATATTTTAGTATTCGACGTTAAACTATCGACAACTGGAGTCAATTTAAATGTCGACTCTCAGTCGCCACTCAGTTTATTGGGGCATTGGATTGGCGATATTGTCGATCGAATAGTTGTCGATAGTTTAACGTCTAATAATAAAATATAACTCGTGAAAATCTTAATGTCGCCTCTCAGTCGCCACTCGAGTTGCCACCATAAACCGAGTGGCGACTGAGAGTCGCCTTTAGAGTACAAAGCTTTAATTTATTATTTGACACATGAAATAACAAATCTTTTGAAACCTAACTTTACATTAATACAAATATTAATCATAATATTTGATGAATACACTTCGCATTAATAAAACGTTCGGAGGGAACGAAGAATGGAAGTGCTTACGATGCATAACATTCATAATTAATAATAACCGGAAACAGGTATTAAATGTTAAGATACGGCATGGATTTTAATCACGTAATTTGCCAAGAACTTTCAGCCACTTAGATATTAAAAGTTTGATTACCGAACGAATTTCCCTTCGTCGTCGCAATAAATATAAACAACATTAATATGCGAGGTAAACAATGTTGGTAATATTCAACGTATCGACATCCAGCCGTGTCGTACACGGCTGCATGTTTCACGGAGAGATTCCCTAATGAGTTCTTTATTTTCATTAGTAAACTTCGATATCCGCCTCGTCCGCATTTGCATTCGCATCGACATTCGCTACGCGTTTTACCGTGCAAAATGAAAATAGCATTACCCAGTAACGTATAAAATGGCGCGAATGGAAAACGCGGTTAACGCGTACCGCGGAAATTGATTTCACCGTGTAAGATCTCGAAAGCTAGAATTTTCCACCTCAAAATTCTGATTCACTTCATTCCACATCGATTTCTGCCTCAAAATATCACGGTTTACCGTTTGCCACTTTACTGTTTTGCATTCGACGGGCGAGTCTCAATCGCCGTTAGGTTTATTAACACTTTGACGGCCGCTCATTTTAATCAAAGTCGCGCTACTACCGCCGGCATCTCTCGCGTACTGAAATACGGAAAGTTCACAAAACCAATAATTTCAGAATTAAAAAACGCCAATAAACTCGTAACAATTGGAAAGCAGTAACTCAAAAACAGTTAAAAAGAATTAATATACAAACGCCGAATCTACGATCTCGAAATATTTATATAATGCTGGTCTAAGAATGCTAGTGCGAAGTCACATTTACGTGACAGCGGCCGATAACCGCTGGCTGTCGAAATCACGTACACGTGACAGCGGCCGATAACCGCTGGCTGTCGAAATCACGTACACGTGACAGCGGCCGATAACCGCTGGCTGTCGAAATCACGTACACGTGACAGCGGCCGATAACCGCTGGCTGTCGAAATCACGTACACGTGACAGCGGCCGTCAAAGTGTTAAGACAATTCGATAGTGACTCTCAGTCGCCACTCATTTTTAGTCAAGTTTTAAATGGCTGGTCTTTTTTGTGTATATTCGGTTAAATCACAGTCGGTAAGTAACGCGTGAAGTATTACAAAACAGTTATTAATAATTAGCGTTAATAATTCATAACTTATCGGGTTTCGCCGGGAAGAGATTCATCTCGATTTTCCTGACGAAAGATTCGATGCGACGCAAATAATCTAACGTTTATTCGGATCTTTATTCGCGATGAGGTTGCGGTTTGCAAAAAGAATCCACCGGTAAACCGCACGGATAATTAAAGCGAACGATGACGAGATATATTAACGCCTGGAGCGTTTCGAATATTCAAATGTTCTGAATTTTACGCTCGCTCAATTTTCCAGCTCTTCAGCCATTTTCGCGAGTGCGCTGGAAATTTCTGCAAATTTTACTCCAACCTTTCATTGGAATCTCAACAATTTTAAGACTGCTTTCGAAACCGAGCCAATAAATCGCGTTTCATCGTGATTTGAAATTTCGATTTACTTGAATCATATTTCCAACTCCACGGAGATATTCGAATTTATTATTATTGTAATAATAGAAAATTATTCTTAGAAGAAATTAGAAGAAAATTCTTCTAATAGAAGAAATTAGAAGAAAATTCTTCTAATAGAAGAAATTAGAAGAGAATTCTTCTAATAGAAGAAATTAGAAGAAACTTCTTCTAATAGAAGAAATTAGAAGAAACTTCTTCTAATAGAAGAAATTAGAAGAAAATTCTTCTAATAGAAGAAATTAGAAGAAAATTCTTCTAATAGAAGATTCTCGGAATTACAAGGTTTAATTAAAAATAATTTGTTTGTATGTTTAAGATTTATTATTATATAAGCAAATTATTTTGATTAATCTTTTAATTTCGATTTAATTACATATGATTTTTTTATATTTAATAAGATTTATTATTATGTGAACAAATCAGTTTTAATTAAACCCTTTAATTTCGAAATAAATCTTCTTTGATTTAATTTCGATTTAATTAAAAATAAAATTAAAATTGAACTTAAAATAACATATTTAATTCATTTATTTATTTAAAATTAAAATAAAGTAAAAATAGTTTGTTTATATATATATAATTTATTATTATATAAACAAACTATTTTGATTTAAATCTTTTAATTTCGAAAATATTTTATATAAATATTTAATTAATAAACGTTTCATAAAAAATGTTCTGCAACATAAATCTTTATTTTCATTCTCGTTTCATTAATAAAAAAATTTGTTTAAATATATATATGTCACGCGAAGGAAGCCATATTTTTGTGTTTAAAAAGTGAGAATCAATCTGTGAAGACATGAAAAATGCAAAACATAAGTTACTCGCTGAGAGAAATGCAAATGAAGGATTCAAAACCGCGAAGTAACGTGAATGTAAGCGCAAGGCAGTTCGGTTTCGTCGAACATAACCTCTTCTTTTTCCGTGCGTACTTCATTCCCGATTCCATTTGTACGCCTTCAACGCCACTCACGTCTCGGCGTTGTTTCATTCGCGGGGAACAGGGAGTTCCCCGGAATTTCCATAAATCGTATTTTTCCACCCACATCTTCACCGCTACCAACCTCCAGCGAAACTGCCGATTTTTATCCGGAACTCGAATGTTTCCCCGGTTTTTCACGCCAGTTAGAAAGTTCAAAAGTCGATGAAAAACCCGAACGCCCGGTCGAAACAAAGGCGAGAGAAAAACTTTGTTCAACACAAAGGTGGCTTTTTCAAAGTAGACTTTGTGTTCTCTTATATTCCGAAAAACTTGCGCCATTGCATTCTTCTTTCTTTTTTATTCCAACACTACGCTTCCTTTATTTACATCTCGTTGTATCAAATGAAATTGCTGGAGCAAACATGCTTCGTATATCGGTACTCCGATGAAACCCGAGATATCACGAAGAAAAACGAACACCGTATTTCGGGTCCTTGAATATAAACTCGCTTACGAAGCAAGGAAAGAACTGAACTACGCAATCGACGGTAAGTCACAGTGCCACCAACTTAATTTCATTGAAACTAGATTTAAAGTTGCTAGGGAAACGAAGTTCTGAGTTAGTTTATTATCACTAGACCCGCCGAAGGGATCGAAACGACACGTCCGCCATTTTCAGATCAATTCCACGAATATACCACGACGCATTGTTCGACATTCCATACACTTTTATTGTACATACAATGTACACTCCCGTTAGAAAGTCGTGGGACAAATGAACGCGATTAAACAGCATACTCTTCGAGTTCGCATAAATTATTTTGAGCAGTTACAACAAAATTCGAAACTAAAATTAATACTATAATTGAATTGAAACCACATTGTACAAGTACCGTGTTGTACGAGGGTCGCCTGCATTTATTTTCTTAATTATTCCTAACTCGGAATCGGACCATTAGTTAATAACCGCCACAAAACGAGACTTTCTTCGCTTCAAACTTCAAAACCCGAAACCGATTGTCTTCGCAGAAAAACTTCAGGGAGACTCGACTTCAAACACCGTTCCATTTTTCTTCGAAGCTAGAAGGTCCGAAAAGTTTATAAAGGCGAATAGCCAGCGGAAAGAAATGCAAAAAAGTGGAAACAGTTTTTATTACGGAAGAGTAAAAGGGAGAAGAGAATCTCGTTTCTTCTTTTGTTCGACGGAATACGTAACAGCATATTTTTCTCTACTTCTTATTCAGGAGGACATCGATGGAGGGAGGGGCGGGGGGGGAGGGGGGCGGTGCGGGAGGACATCTTTCTTTTATAACTACTCTGTGCTTTCGATGTCCTTTTCCGCAAACGTGATCCACATATACTTCCATTGCACGGTTCTCATTTCTCTCCTCGATATTTCATCTTGTTTTAGCCTTCGATTAATTTCACCAAAGATTTTCCGAGTTACGTAATAAGTTTTGGACTATTTTAAGCCCCTTAACCTCCTCTGGTATTACCACGAGTCTAAAAAGGGTTAAAGTTCTAAAAAGGGTGATTATATTGACGAATAAAAGTTATTGTTCAATTCTATTGCGTCTTTTATAGCTTTGGGCCGGAAACTTTTGGACCGTACCGTACTGTATTTAGAATAAGATTGGCCAGTGCTCGCGCGATCCCCACTACTTGTTCTCCCCACCACTGCCTTAGCCCCGCCTTCCGCGGCGTCAGAGTGGGACTAAGACCAATAGCGTGTTCGGAGCAGGGAATGGTAGTGGGGGAGCTGCGCACAACGAACGAAACTCGTCCGTGCTCTGTGCAATCTTATTCTAAATACAGAATACGTACTTTTCCTTGCTTTGAAAATGGCGGACGCGAATCGTTCCGAAAGGATTTTCTTACATACGTGCGAGATCGTAGATACTGGTGGGTCGTGCCAGTTTTTAAATGGTGGTCCTTTATCGCACCGCGGTAAGAAGATTCAAAATTATGACATCGGTGCCCTAATTTCGGGGAAAATATGATTCCAGGCACGTTTCCCTTTACAGTCTTCCGACATTCCTTTTTCGCGTTTCCTGCCGGGAATCTGCCTTGAATCTATTCTAATTTTCTGTACCGCGGAAAAATATGTCCCTGAAAATTGTTTCTCGACATCCCTCTCCGCCATTTATATCTTTGGTGATATAAAATAGAATGACAATGTACTGCTCATTTTTATCAGAAATACGACGTTATGAATCTTCCAGTTTCGTTCGTATTCTATATTATTACGTTACTTAAGAAAAAGTTTCTTAAATAAATAATGTTACTGTCGACTTTCTTTCTACAGAAAATACAAGATGGAAGGCATTATAACCTCTTTTTTCAAAGAGAGCTTGAAAATGTTGTTAGCATTCTGCTCATTTAATTAAAAAATCTAAGGAACTTTCCCCACCTTTTTTAACTTGTATTGTAAAGAAAACATTTCATATTTCTACCAATTATTAAGGGAACGAAACTAGAACTAATATTCAACATTTATTTATATAACATACTGAATATAACATACTGAGAGGCGACATTAAAATTGACTCCAGTTATCTGTAATTTAATATCTAATAACAAAACATAACTGTGGCAAATCTTAATGCCGTGTCTCAGTTGCCACTTGAATTAGCGGAAGCAAGTGAGTGGCGACTGAGAGTCGCCACTCCAGTGTAAAGGTTTAATAACCAAGAAGAAGGAAGATTATTATGCGCGTATGATTGAAGTCGATGTACTTTCTCGAAAATATCCAATTCTCATTCGAGACTTTCGTCCGCGAAGTTTTGAAGATATAATTTTTAGAAGACAGGGGATTCGTCGAAGAAGGACACGTGATGAAGCGAGAAAGCTGATTGGAGGATGGAAGAAGAGGGGAGGGGAGAGAAGAAGCAGAAGAAGTAGAAGATTGTGGGCGTTTTCAGAGCACGCAAATCAGGGAAATTTTACTGGCGATTTCGTTGGCTCGAACCGCACGGTATTCAGTCCCATCCGTGCTATAAGGGTAGTTTTAACTTTCCTCTTACTCTACCGGCTTCGCGTTTCCTCTATTGGTCTACTGTGACTCCCCTTGTTCTCCCGGAAGTGTACCTTTGCGATATGCTTCCGCTCAGAGATACAACCCCATAGTTTGATAAACTCTTGTCCACCTCGATTGTTAAATGTCGAACGATTAACTTGAAAGTTGAAGGAAACACAGAAAAGTCAAGAAAACGTCAGTTTTATAACAATGGCAGTCTTTTTGCTGCAGCAAGAACTTTTTTAAAGTTTTTTCGAATCAAATATTATATTGCAAATATTTGTAAAATGTAGAATATTAATAACGTTACAATACAGGTTTTCAAAATTAACTTTTTTTGAGATCATATTCATGTTTTTTCACTCAAAAATCATCGTTTTGAAAATCAAATTCACCCTTTCACAGTTCAAACACAATTTTTTGCAGAACCAACTTTTCTACAATTTGTTTTCTTAACTTTTATACTCAATCATTGTACTCGAAATAAAATATTGGCGATATACTGATAACCCTCATACAACACGTACTTTTACAACACGGGTCTCGCATAACACGATTATTATAATGCAACCTTTCGCTCGAAGGTTGAAAATATTGAAAATTTTACGAATATTGGCGATATACGGGTGGCCCTCGTACAACGCGGTACCTATACAACACGGTTCACAAATTATAATGATCCTCGTATAACGCGCCACTTGAACAACGAGACCTCGATGTAACGCGCGTATGTAATCCGGGTCTCGCATAACACGATTATTATAACGCGATTATTACAATGCAACCTTTCCCTCGAACGTTGAAAATATTGAAAATTTTACGAATCTTGGCGATATACGGTTGACCCTCGTACAACGCGGTACCTATACAACACGGTTTCGATATAACGCGGTTCACAAATTATAACGGTCCTCGTATAACGCTGCACTTGGACAACGCGACATCGATGTACCGCGCGTATGTAATCCGAGTTTCGCATAACACGATTATTATAACGCGATTATTATAATGCAATCTTTCCCTCGAACGTTAAAAATATTGAAAATTATACGAATCTTGCCGATATACGAGTGACCCTCGTACAACGCAGTACCTATACAAGGCGGTTCACAAATTATAACGATCCTCGTATAACACGGCACTTAGAATATGCCACCTCGATGGGTCTCACATAATGCGATTTTTATAACGCGATCTTTCCCTGCGACTTAACTCCATCGTATCGTATAATTCGCTCAACGTGTTTAACGAGACATGGTTTATCGAGGATGGTAATTAAAACTGTATGCGTTTGATGTGATTTCATTAAGAATTTCATTTACGTTGAGGAAGCCAATGACAAAATGAATTTCTCGATTAAATGAGAAGACTGAACTTCCAGCCACTAGATAGTTCGCTTACGTCTTTCACGATTTCGTAATTAATTTTTCATCGAACTTCCCACCGAGTCATCTTTGATCGCGGAGCACATCGGCTCGTCGTAATTACTTAACTTCAAAGTTGGATGCGAATTTCTATTTGATTTCACCCGCCATCTTCCACGAAATCCAAAGCAACTCATGGATCTTAATTTTAGTCCTCGATTAATTGATAAGATGAACGACATATTTATACTGGATGCATTCAATCTCGTTTCAAGTACAAACATCAATATAATATTAAGTCCGCCGGAAAATTCTGTCCGTTTTTCTCGTAAAGAAAAATAATAGAATTTATGCTGTTCATTAATATTGAATGAACAATGTGATTTCCATTAACGATGATAACTTCTTCGTAAAAATGAGTCCTCTTCAAAAATGTTGCCAAGAATATCATCATCCATCATGGAAGGTCTTCCAAAGCGTGGTTAGTCTTCGAGGTTAGAGTCTCCGTTCTTAAATGTTTCGCACCATCTTCCGCGCGTTCTTTCAGATACCGCGCATGCGCCAAAACATTTAATATACTTCTACATGCTTCCATGGCACAGTGGGATGTTATCATTTTTACGTTATAATGAATTTGTTACAGATAAAACAAACCTACTTTGTTATATTTTCAGAAATAAATTTCTGTGCAACTAGTCTTTTTCTGTCTTAAAATTCCAACAATTCCATAAGCAGGGAATGTTTTCACCGTAAATATATTCCTCTACGTAACCGACTGTTCTTTTTTCCGAACATACGGTGTCTGGAAATACGCCTTCTCCGTGTACTTGAATTGACCGAACCATTGAGAACGGCATTGCCAACCATTGTGAAAAAAGTTACTACAATCTCGACGTGTTTTGCGAAGACATGTGTGGATCGAGTGCAGTCGAACTTTTCAATTTCTGCGGTGGTTTATCAGGGTTTCCCTAGGAAACCCGATCCACCAGAAAAGATGGAAGTACGTGAATTTCTTATAGAAAGAGGAATTTCAATCACGGATCATATCTTCTGATCGAATATATCAACTTGCTTAATAAAAATATGAAAGTACGATATGATTTAACCCTTTCCACTCGAGTTCTCAGTCGTCATTCTTTTAATCAATTTATTTAAGTCCACTCTACAATGTGAACCGTTATACAATGTACTTAGCGGAACGCGTAAGGCTCGTCGTTCACTGCGCGCGCATTCGAATTGCGCTAACTTCACGTTGTACAGTGAAATATGGGTAGATGGATTGAAATCGCGGCTAATTTGAAACTCCTTTTCGAAAAACGCGTGGATCATCGCATTTAAAAATTGTGTTGCTATAGAATTAATTGTGTTTATATTACGTCTTTCGAAAATCTCGTCCGCCGGAATTTATATTATTAAAGAAAACCGGTGGAGTTCTGATTTATGTTAAACATTTATGAACAAATGAAGTGGCAGAATGAGAGCGGAAATTAGTTATGAATCAATCCATAAATATCGAACGTCGTTTGCAGCTACTGCATTTTATTCAGTTATATCATACTCGTCTCGTTTCATTGAATTTATCTAAAAATTGAGACGCGCTTCTTTCTGAATCTCGGCAAACTTCACGTCGTTCAGCCAATACGAATCGGAATGCAGCAACGTAAGCGAGGAATATTCTAGAAATTTCCAGTGGAAATTTGTATCCTAAACGAACTTACTCGCGGGATTCCGTTACACGGAGAAAATACGTCAACACGGCGGTAGAACGCGGTAACGTGATTTTCGTTGGTTCGTCGAAAAAAAGCATTGGATCCGCACGAATCGAATATGTGCTCAGCTGCGAATGAAAAACGTGTTTGAATACCGGCCACGCGAATTTCCCTGTGCAACAATTATTAGTTGCGAACTTGTACAGAAAGGAACGGAAACTCTGTCCTGACTGAAGTATACTTTCCGATTGTCCATCAGATTTTATAACGGCGACTGAGAGTCGCCACTCTGTAATTAATACGACTTGAAGACAACTCGCGAGGCAACTTTCAGTTGCCACTCAGTAAGTAATGCAATTTCAAGACTACTCGCGAGGCGACTCTCAGTCGCCACGAGGTAATTAATGCAGCTTCAAGGCGACTCTCAGTCGCCACTCTGTAATTAATACGACTTGAAGACAACTCGTGAGGCAACTCTCAGCTGCTACTCAGTAAGTAATGCAACTTCAAGACTACTCGCGAGGCGACTCTCAGTCGCCACGAGGGAATTAATGCAACTTCACGACTACTCGTGAGGCGACTCTCAGTCGCCACTCTGTAATTAATACGACTTGAAGACAACTCGTGAGGCAACTCTCAGCTGCTACTCAGTAAGTAATGCAACTTCAAGACTACTCGCGAGGCGACTCTCAGTCGCCACGAGGGAATTAATGCAACTTCACGACTACTCGTGAGGCGACTCTCAGTCGCCACTCAAAAAATAATGCAACTTCAAGGCAACTCTTAATACGACTTCAAGACAACTCGTGAGGCGACTCTCAGTCGCCACTCAGGAAAGCAACTTCAAGGCAACTCTTAAGGCGACTCTCAGTCGCCACTCAGTAACTAATACGACCTCAAGACAACTCGCGAGGCGACTCTCAGTCGCCACTCAAAAAATAATGGAACTTCAAGGCAATTCTTAAGGCGACTCTCAGTCGCCACTCAGTAACTAATACGAGTTCAAGACAACTCGTGACGCAACTCTTCGTCGCCACTCAATAAGTAATGCAACTTCAAGATCACTCACGAGGCGACTCTCAGTCGCCACTCAGTAATTAATGCAACTTCACAATTGCTCGCGAGGCGACTCTCAGTCGCGTCTAGTCAGTCGAGTCTAAAAATAAAACAGTTTAAGCGCGCTTAAGCGATAGTTTAAGCGATACAATGGCGTTCAATGTGTCTACATATTTTACAAAATGTATCCTTACAGTTTAATTATTCTACTCAATATTCTACTCAAAACTACATAAAAAGCTCAATAAAAATGTGCAAGTTTTACATTATTCTTCAATTTCCGCTGATTCTTCGTCTCGTACTTGTATTTATAATACGATAAAATAGAAATGAAACACAAATAATAAAACCTGCCGGGTGACTGATAGGAAGGACATTCCACGGGAATTCCCCGCAGCAAGCAATTTTTTCTCCGGTTTCAATGCATTGCTTTTAGAATCAATTAAACCATTCGATATCGACGAGGTTGTATCGCGATTCCATCCGACGAACCAAAAAACAAAAAATGTTCCTAAACGAATCGTGTAAAAATCAATTTCATTCGAGGAAGGTAACGGCGCATAAAATCAGTTTAAAGTAAACGGGTTTTCAGTTGAATCGAGATATTAAACAGATGAGCGAAAAGGATGACGCAATGACGAGCAGCAAATAGTTGGTTTTCGATGGCGCACTGTTTCGTTGAAACAGATTTCTATCTCAACTCAACTCTTTCTTTCCTTTATTTCATTGACTTTTCACGATATTTTTACAACCAACGAGTGTCGTTATTTTTCTCACGGAAGTCAACTCGCGCAGGGAAAAAATACAGAAAACGTCGCCCACCAAGAATACTATTCGAACCTGGATCTCGAAGATTAAACATAACCTAAAAAGACTGATTAAACAAGCAGCATTTTCGCCGCGTGAAATTGGCTGCGAATAACGATGTTCCGGGTTCCACTGACAATTCATAACTTTAGAGTTCATATAATACTGCTTTATGTCACAGATTAATGGCGGAACTAAACATGTATGATACTTTTATGACGCTCCATTTTTAAAATGCAATTGCGCGGGAAAACAACGGGAGGGATTGGAATATTAACCGAACCGGCGCGGGTTTGATTCTATTGAAATACAGAGATTGAAAAAGCATTGTTATACAATTATCAGAAATATTGCTTTCACTGCTGCCAATATGGCATCATAAATTTTCGTCAAATTCGATTCTCCGTTACTCTGCTGTTCGAATATCAGACTAATATAACGAAGTCCAATATAAGGTTCTTCCGAAATTCGAAGAATGAAAATATAAATATTGAAGTACCGGTTCTTTAATACTTTTATTGATTATTGTAACTTCAGATTCTTGTGGAAACAACTGGGATTTTGTTAAAAATATTATTTTCGAATGTAACATCAGGTATTGTTTTTTGCAACAATGGATAACAATGAAGTTTAAAATAACAATTGAAAAACGAGCTTTAATTCAAAATCCAATTTATAACGAAAAGTGAGACCATCATATTAAATATTAAAGGACTGTGGTATTATTTTTGGTTACGATTTGGATTTGGAATTCAAGCTTTTTGGAATTTTTATTGTTATTCATTTTTCCGGAAATAATTCCTGGTGTTATTTTCGGAAATATTTTTGGTAAGTGTTAACTTGTTTTTTTATGATGGTATTGTTTTTGGTTATAAAATGGATGTTGAATTAAACTTCTGCTTTAATTATTGTTTCTAATTTGTATTACTATTTTTTTTCATAAAACCCGAGGTGTTTCGATAGGAACCGGAAGTTACGATGTAACTTCCAAATAAGTAAGTTGTCAAATTGCTTACAATTATAAACATGAACTTATTTTATTATTGAAAAGAACCAATAATTGAAAATACCGACGAATTAGAGAATAAATATTTGAAAGACTCCAAATCCATAACTTAAAAAATCCTAAATTTGGGGAAACAATTATTTAAATTAAGTAACTAAATTAAATATATAAAGAATTCGTTGTCAAACATTCAACAGGTTTACAGGAAGTAAAAGAAAGTGGATCTCCGAACGGAAGTGATAAGTCGTTTCAATTCGAAAAATCGGTAATTGAAAATGTCTTCGAATTTGAGGTTATGTATCTCGAAGACAGAACATTCAACAGGATAACAAGAAATAAAAGAAAGTGGATGTTTGAACGGAAGTGATAAGTCGTTTCAATTCGAAAAATCGGTAATTGAAAATGTCTTCGAATTTGAGGTTATGTATCTGGAACACAGAACATTCAACAGGATAACAGGAAATAAAAGAAAGTGGATGTTTGAACGGAAGTGATAAGTCCTTTCAATTCCAAAAATCGGTAATTGAAAATGTCTTCGAATTTGAGGTTAGGTGTCTCGAAGACAGGACATTCAACAGGATAACAGGAAGTAAAAGAAGATCGATGACTGAAGGGTGTCATGAAACTAAATATAAGTGGTAAGTCGTGCTAAGAACATTCACGGTTTGACATTAAAGAGAAATCGTTCTTGTAAGCGAATTTCTCGAACACGACAGCTGTCGCTGCAGGCTGACGTCGTCTTCCGGTCGTAAATTTGGTGCTTGCTATACATTCGAACACGAAGGGCACCTTTAGAAAGCATCAAGGAACCCGACAGATGACAATGTCGCGTGACATCAGATTAAATATATGACACAACCAAATTTCAAGTTATGAGGACCACTGTACACCGAGATAGAACTACCGCTGGTTCCAATCTGTTGGCAACACTGAATCCTCCGCCATCTTTATTCGCCGATGCAATACGAAACGACGTACCGTATAAAATAGCGAATGAAATATATTGATGTTCATTTTCTAAAAATAGGGATTAAGCATTTGCACTCGTATGGCGACTCTCAGTCGCCACTTTGTTTATTGCGGCAACTCAGATTTGCTTCAGTTGTATTTTTTTATTGGATGTTAAATCGTTGAGAACTGGGTAGATTTTAATATCGAATCTCAGTCGCCATTCGAATTGCCGCAATAATATCACTGGCGACTGAGAGTCGCCAAGCAGTTTATCGGCCCAGCTCGAGGTGCGACTGAGAAGCGAAATTAAGGTTTACTCCAATTAGTTTTTATTGGACCTTAAATTGCTGACGATTGGAGTGAATCTTGATGGCGACTCTCAGTCGCCACTCAGTTTATTGCGGCAACACTCAGATTTGCTTCATTTATATTGTTTTATTGGACGTTAAATCGCTAATAACTGGGCAGATTTTAATGTCGCATCTCAGTCGCCATTCGAATTGCCGCAAGAATATCACTGGCGACTGAGACTCGCCAAGCAGTTTATCGGCCCAGCTCGAGGTGCGACTGAGAAGTGAAATTAAGGTTTACTCCAATTAGATTTCATAGGACCTTAAATTATTAACGATTGGAGTAAATCTTAATGGCGACTCTCAGTCGCCATTCCAGTCACCATGACAAATCTAAGTAATAATAAATAGTCTCGAATCCAAAAAACTTAAATTTCTTCTGTCAAGTATCCCAACAAGTGTCATAAATTAAGCATGAAACGAAATTGCTATCAAAATCAAAGCACCAAAGCAATAATGAAAGGAATCAATTTTATTCTTAATTCATTATTAATTATCATGACATTATAATTATTAAAAACCGTGGAAGCCCATGAAAAGGCAATTCCCGGGGAAATCGAGTAACAGGAAGCCGTTATTAAAAGAGGCAGTTGCCTGTGAAATATGGGAGATCAAACTCCACTTGTTTGATAAGCGAAAGCTGCTTGCGGTGAAAGCAGCGTGGAAAGTGGAGGAAGGTAAAAAGAGGCCCGGAGAGGGGGGGAACAAAATATAAAGCTTTCTGATGTACTGATGTTATCCGCAAAATAAGAAGAGATAGGTGAAAGGATGGAAAATAACGAAATAAAAGATTCGACACTACGTGAGCTTACAAATCAGAATAAACAGACTGTCTGACCATATACGTACCCTTTCTACTTCCGATCTCCCTGATTCTTTTACCAAAAGAATTTGTCAGTTCTATGTGAGATTTTTCAATGAAATTTTGAAAAGATGTAATAAAGACACAACTAATTCCATAGCACACCATTTTTAAAATGGCGATCCGGTGTGTGTCGCGATAATCAAGCGATGACGGATATAGTCGTCAAACACAGAGTAAGTGGCGCTAGAGAATCTAATATACTTTTTTTTATGGTTTTGATACAGCAAGATGAAAATCGGGATAATCAAAGATCCAGTGTTACTGCACTGTTTACGAGTAAGCTTTCAGGAAGTTATGAATCCAACTGAAATTATTTATAATTTTGATTTCCTTGTTTCATTTCGTCTTGACCCCTAAACATTTTTACATATTAATATTTACGAATATAATTTAGTTTTCGTCAAAATGACAATTTAAAGATCGAATTGTAACAACATTTTACGCATGACGGATATAGTCGTCATGACACAAAATGTGAATATGATCTGCAAAATTGTTAATTTGCAGTTCAAACTTGTTAATTTGCAGTGCCAAAAGGTGAATATGATCTGCAAAATGGTGAATATGATCTGCAAAATGGTTAATTTCGAGTGCAAAATGGCGAATATGATCAGCAAAAGGGTCAACTTCGAATGCAAAACCTGTACCAACATATGAAAAACAAATGAAATCGTATTCATACGAAAAATAATTTCATTTAAATCAGACGTCAAGCGGATAAAATTCTTGAAAGTGCACTTCACGGGACTTAGTTTCTGAAGGACTCGACTCACTATAGCTTTAAATTCCCTAGACGCCACTTACTTTTTGAAGGAGCAATAAGCAGCCTAAGTACATTGAACAAGCTCCAAAGTCGGGATATCATTTTCACCGAAATTTATAACTCTTCTCAATGACGATCAAATTAGACTATCCTTAACGCAGACCTAACCTTCCCTGTGAACACAGATTTCTAGACCCACAGTGTAACCTTACTGTGATTTATGAACATGATTCCCTAGGATTCATATCTTTTTGCTTCCCTTAGAAATCTTTCATTAGATTCTTGTCAAAGGAGAACAAAATTAACGAAGCTCATCCCGATGTTGCGTGATCATCGATAACAATCTTTGTTAAAGTAAAGACGTATATGGATTTGATTTTTCCATATTTCCAGAATTCAGGTTTTTTAATAAATAAAATTCCTGACTGTTGGTGCAGGACATTTTGTGGAATCAATTATATTTATTGTTAATTATACTGTTTTAGTAATTATGTGATTATTAATTATGTTTGAGGCATACGTTAAAATGATTATTCATATTTAGAAGAACGTAAATGTTTTCAAGTCGAAGTAGTTGATTAAGCAGCCTGGGAAAACAGTTTTCTCGAGTGAAACTGGAAATATGAAATTCTCGTAAACTTGTTAATTGGGGTATTCGAAAGGCGTACTTGCGTTCCGGTTCTGTAAAACATTTAGTTTTCTCAGCCTATTTTCACGAGGGCGTGATTTTCTCCAAACAATTAAAATTCTAAGCAAACGTTGATTCCCTCTGGGAATTTCCCTCACCTTGAGTCGCCATTTTCGAATACAATTCGAACGTGAGGATATCTCTGTTATATTCGCATTAATATTCGCATTAATATTCGCCCTGCGTCTGCTTAATCAAATTTCCAGGTAAACCCGACTACAGGACGGCGCGAGGTTTACATTGGAAACAGTTGTACTTAACGCGGTGCTTATACAACACGGTTTCGATATAACGCGGTGCTTATTGAACGGGGTTTCGATATAAAGCGGTGCTTATTCAACGCGGTTTCGATTTAACGCGGTGCTTATTCAACGCGGTTTCGATATAAAACGGCGCTTATTCAACGCGGTTTCGATATAAAGCGGTGCTTATTCAGCGCGGTTTCGATATAACGCGATACTTGTATAACCCGGTTTCGATATAAAGCGGTGCCTATTCAACGCGGTTTCGATATAAAACGGCGCTTATTCAACGCGGTTTCGATTTAACGCGGTGCTTATTCAGCGCGGTTTCGATATAACACGGTGTCTGTACAACATGGTTTCGATATAACGCGGCAATTATTCAACAATGTTTCGATACAACGCGGTGTTTATTCAACTCGATTGCGATATAACGCGCTGATAATACAACACGGTTTCAATATAACGCGGTGCTTATACAACGCGGTTTCGATATAACACAGTCCCTGTACAACATGGTTTCGATATAACGCGGCAATTATTTAACAAGGTTTCGATACAACGCGGTGCTTATACAACACGATTTCAAGTAAACGTAGAGAAAAGTCGCGTTATAAAAATCGCGCTATGTGAGACTCGGGATAGACGCGTTATATGGAAGTCGCATTTTATAAGTCACGCGTTATCCGAGGATGGCCAGAAATTGTGAACCGCGTTATACTAGGATCGTCACGGATTGTTAACCGCGTTATATAAGTACCGCGTTATATCGAAAACGCGTTATAGAAGTACCGCCTGATATCGAAACCGCGTTGTATAAGTACCGCGTTATATCCAAACCGGGCTATATAAATATCGCGTTATATCGAAACTGGGTTATACAAATATCGCGTTATATCGAAACCGGGTTATAGAAGTACCGCCTTATATTGAAATCGCGTTGTATAAGTACCGCGTTATATCGGAACCGGGTTATATAAGTAGCGCCTTATATCGAAACAGCGTTGTACAAGTACCGCGCCATATCGAAACCGGGTTATATAAGTACCGCGTTATATCGAAAACGCGTTCTAAAAGTACCGCGTTACATCGAAACCGCATTATATAAGTATCGTCGTATATCGAAACCGCGTTACATCGGACCCACGTTATATAAATACCGCGTTATACGAAGTTTACCTGGGCTCATAAAAATGCCTCCCTTTCACAGCTACATAAATTCAAAAGTATTATTTTTAATTTCATATTCTATATTTTATACTCCAATGCCGCCTGAACGAAAAGTCCAGTGTTGCATCCCGTGGACCGACGTAGCGTTTAACGTGTTAACAGGTTAATCAGAGGAACAGAGAGACAATGTTCTAAGTGTCCACCCGCTGCATCTCTAATTTCAATCCACCATTAAATCGAACCCTTTCGATCATCTCATGGAAGATCTATCACCAGCATCCCATGGGGTCATCAGTTCGCTACTTACACGAGGTCGAATCACTTCACATCCTCCCGTGACAAGTATCAGTCGATCACACTCGAACGAAACACGTAGCACAATAACTCATCCAGAACACTGAACAATCCGTCGAGCGATTTCCGATTCTCGCTAAACACGTCCGTCACTCAACGCATCAAACTCAACAAACAACTATCTCGTTTCATACGATATGATTCAAGCTGTTTTTCCTACGCCAATGTCATTGATATTATTAAATCAATGTTGAGAATATCAAATAATCAAAGAACTTTTTCCTTCGTCTTCTACGTGATTTTCGCGCGTGAAGGAAACCGGTCCGATTCCTCGGTCGAAATTGGCGCCGACCGGGACGGCCGTCAGTCGGCGGCGTCGGGACGCGTCTCATAAACGAAGAGGGTCGGCATTTGAGCGTCGGGTATCCTCCGCGTACTTGGCGGCAGTGAATGCGCCGTGGCAGGTGGCGCGCGGCAAGGGTTGAAACCCTTCGAAAGACGGATAGTAGAAAGGGGTAGGGGGTTGTTCGTATACACGGTCCGACGTCGTTCGAAGGAACAGGGACACTGACGCCTTCAGGGGTTGAGGTGGAAAGTCGTGCTGCCGCCTCTCGGTTACCGTTTCAACGAAACTGAGCGTGTTCCGTGCTAGGATGACAGACCTAGCCGCCTCCAGGAGAACGCAACCCCCCCAGTCGCGTCGCCGACGCCGACGCCGACGCCGACGCTGTTGCGAGTTACCCCTTTGCTTTTAGTCGCCTACTCCCGCTAGCTTTTTCCTTTCCTGCTTACTTTGCGTCTTAAGTATAAGTAACCCTCGTATAACGCGGGGGTTAAATTCGAATGAAATACACGAGTTTTACTACTCGTGTTATAGAACTGCCGCTTTATACGAGGGTCGCCACAATTTCTAGAAGATGTATTTATTAACCCGGCCAGTGGAAAGGCCGGCGATTCATAGTTTCACAATTTCATAGTTTCGTAATTTCATAGTTTCACAATTTCATAGTTTCGTAATTTCATAGTTTCGTAATTTCGTAATTTCATAGTTTCATAATTTCATAGTTTCATAGCTTCATAGTTTCCTAATTTCCTAATTTCATAGTTTCATAATTACGTAGTTTCATAGTTTCATAATTTCATGATTTCATAGTTTCATAATTTCATGGTTTCATAATTTCATGATTTCATAATTTCATGATTTCATAGTTTCCTAATTTCATAGTTTCATAGTTTCATAGATTCATAGTTTCACAGTTTCATAGTTTCATAGTTTCATAGTTTCATAGTTTCATAGTTTCATAGTTTCATAGTTTCATAGTTTCATAGTTTCATAGTTTCATAGTTTCATAGTTTCATAGTTTCATAGTTTCATAGTTTCATAGTTTCATAGTTTCATAGTTTCATAGTTTCATAGTTTCATAGTTTCATAGTTTCATAGTTTCATAGTTTCATAGTTTCATAATTTCATACTTTCATACTTTCATACTTTCATAACTTCATAATTTCATAATTTCATACTTTCATACTTTCATAACTTCATAATTTCATAATTTCATAATTTCATAGATTCATAATTTCATAGTTTCATAATTTCATAATTTCACATATTGTGATATTAATCAACGAATTACAAACGGTCGTTTTCTATGGCAATTAAGAAACGAATCCTATAATATCAATCTTATATTCATTTTATTAATTCAGTTCGTGTGACAAATAGAAGACTTGAGTTCGGAATTAATTGCAACGAACTCGATATAATATTCATAAAGCTCCATTTATATGTAAAAGGGTTAATATAATTATATCTTCAGGTTAGGAAAGCATAAAATAACGGCAATTGAATTCCCCGATTTGGCATCTTATTGTAACTCGATTGAATTAACCTTCCAATTACTCGATCGAACCGCGTGAAATGAGGTTAGTTTTCCGTGCACTATTATTCACGTTAAATCACTCATGACGCAGATAAACTGCACGATAAAATCGGCACAGTAAATTCCAGCGAAAATCTCATATTTGGAAAACTCAAATTTATGATTCCACCGAAGTTCATCAAACGCAATAATAAAAAAAAACTATCGAAAAATCTACATGAAAATTCCATTAATAATACGTCAAGAGAAATACATCGATCTTAGAAGACAGGTTGGTATACGTGTATCAAAAAGTGATTTTAATAAGAATATCACGATTCATCTCAACGAATATTTGCCAGGGAATGAAAACTGAGAGGAGATACGTGTTAAAACAACATTTCTCACCATATAAAATTAACGTCAACACGAACCACCCCTTTTCTTCGCTCACATCTTTCTCCGTGCTTTCGGTTAATTTCGTTTACGCGTTACAGTTCCATTCGCAAAGAAAACCGCCTAACACGTGTCGCCCTGAGCAATGTCTGGAATCTTTTTTATCCCTAGGTGAGAAAACTTTCCCCTAGATTATATTCTACCTGCCAGTTATGAGATTCTTCATTATTAACACGTTGAACGCCATTAAAATGTAAAAGTAAAGTATAAGCAAAATGATATTTAACTTACAAAAACATTGCTCGAACATTATTGGCTAATAAATTGCGAATAGGATTTATGGGTTTCGGTATGGTGGTAGAGAGAGCATTATACAGCGAGAGTAAAAGGGGTAAATAAGGAATGGAGTAAAATAAAGCCGTAATAAATCTTAGTTAATAAGCTTTGTAAATTTATTCAATTTAATCAATGTATTTACTGCCAGTGTTTTCCTACAAGGCTTATTAATTAGAAGTATAGGTTCTACCGAAACAAGTGTTTTCATTTTAACACCTTGAACACCATGGCGGTCACCGGTGTTCACCGATGCTAACATTACTAAAACTCGAATCAAATATAAAGTAATATTCATCAAAGTTTCGATATTTTTAATATTATGATAACGATTTCTAATCAATCTTTCCACGTTGCGTTTAGTTTTACTAAAAAATTGTTGGCACACCTCGCCGCATAGCGCTTAAAAATTGCAGTATTAAACCATTACCCATCAAAACCAAAAATTAGACAAATTTCGACGGATGTTTTTTTCTTTAGAAAAGTCTTAAAAGTGTAAATTCCTTTATCTCCGCGTGACTACGGAATGTGAAAATCCCATTTCTTCTACTTTTTAGAATCCGAGGAGGAGCGGTGCATTATCCGATGGTTTCAAGTAAGCCGTAAAAAGTGAGGTAATCATGTCGTATTTATTTGCTAGGGAAACGTGCTAAAATGAGGGGATGATGGTAAAACGTGGGAAAAGGGTGTTCGCGTCTCCGGGAAACTACATCCATATATTTAACTTGGATCTTATAATTTAAGAAAGTCATACACTGATCGTGTATACATCGATATAAGGCGATTCAAAAATTGTGGAGGTCCTTGTATAACGCGGCACTTACAGAATGCACGTCGATATAAGGCGATTCAAAAATTGTGGAGGTCCTTGTATAACGCGACACTTATAGAATGCACGTCGATATAACGCGATTCAAAAATTGTGGAGGTCCTCGTATAACGCGGCACTTATAGAATGCGACTTCGATATAAGGCGATTCACAAATTGTGTAGGTCCTCGTATAACGCGGCACTTATAGAATGCACTTGGATATAACGCGATTCAAAAATTGTGGAGGTCCTCGTATAACGCGGCACTTATAGAATGCACTTGGATATAACGCGATTCAAAAATTGTGGAGGTCCTCGTATAACGCGGTACTTACAGAATGCGCTTCGATATAAGGCGATTCAAAAATTGTGGAGGTCCTCCTATAACGCGGTATTTTCAGAATGCGACTTCGATATAACGCGATTCAGAAATTGTGGCGATCCTCGTATAACGCGATTCACAAATTGTGGCGATCCTCGTATAACGCGATTCACAAATTGTGGCGATCCTCGTATAACACGATTCACAAATTGTGGCGATCCTCGTATAACACGATTCACAAATTGTGGCGATCCTCATATAACGCGATTCAAGAAATTCTGGCAATCCTTGTATAACGCGGTATTTATAGAATGCGACTTCGATATAACGCGATTCAAAAATTTCTGGCAATCCTTGTATAACGCGGTATTTATAGAATATGACTTCGATATAACGCGATTCACAAATTGTAGCGATCCTCGTATAACGCGGTACTTACAAAATGCGACTTCGATATAACGCGGTTCACAAATTGTGGCTCTCCTCACATAACACGGCACTTATACAATGCGACTTCGATATACCACGGGTATGTAAATGCGACTTCGATATAACGCGATTCACAAATTGTCGCGATCCTCACATAACACGGCACTTATAAAATGCAACTTCGATATACCACGTGTATACAACCCGGTCCTCGCATAACGCGATTTCTATAACTTCACCTTCCTCTGGAACCTAACCCCCACATTGTACTTGAATTACGTGCAATTCCTTCATCTTTAATAATAACTCTTTCATTAACGAGAAATAATCATCTCCTAAATCATAATACTTTATTACGCAGATATTCTTTAAATACGTATTTATTATTCCACCAACTAATTCATATCTTTCGCGAATATTTGCAATCAGCGGAAGAACACATACAAAGAAGTTGTTTTTTCAAGCACGTTCAATCCTTTTTTCTGGATTCGCATTTACGTGTCCCCCGAACGAAATGGGTTGAAAACAGGTAGATTCAACTGCAAGTAAATCGATGTCCCTTCTGGGAATGGAATTGCAAAAAAGCATTTGACCCATTTTTTTCTACCTCCCGTCGCACTTTCTTCGATAACCCTCTCTCTTTGCCTTTAACCCTTTAACATTTATCCTTTGATACCTTCAACTCCTAAGTTCCCTCGCATTCCTCTATTTTTTAGACACTGGTATGCCTGACAACTCACGAAGAGAGTTTGCCAATTTTCTGCAAGAATTTTTAACGAGATGTTGAAGAGACACAACTAATTCTATAGCACGCCATTTTTAAGTGCGATGGCAGATGCTTTTTCAAAAAAGGGTTTAAAATTAGTTTATGCATTTTTTGTTGTACAATGTGAACTTAGCTGAACACATAACCTTCCTCACAGCGCGCCGATCCGAATTCCGAGAACTTCGTGTTAACTTCGCGCTAACTTCGGCTAACTTCACTTTCACTGTATGCTAACTTCAGCAATTTATTTAAGAAATATAACAAAGTAAGTCGATTTTATTTATAAACGTCAAATTACTAAACTAAAAGAAAATGTAGGATTAATATTTTTATATATTAAATCAATAAAATTTGTAAATGTTTTGTCAGAAAATAAGAAGCCAAGTAATTAAGAACACAGATAAAATGCAGTTATATTAATAAAATTACTGAACAAGTTTGATTGGATTGAAACAATTGTCAGTAATTAATGATTTTTGTTTGTGCTTCCGAATGAATATTTTTATATATTAAATCACTAAAATTTGTAAATGTTTTCATAGAAAATAAAAAGCCAAGTAATTAAGAACACAGATCAAATGCAGTTATATTAATAAAATTACTGAACAAGTTTGATTGTATTGAAATAATTCTCAGTAATTAATGATTCTTTTGTAAATGTTCCGTTGACAATTTAACAATTGAAATGATCTCGCAAAATGTTCTGAAATGCAGTGCTATAACTGTGTAGTGAATTCGGTATTATAACATATGTGAAATGCGATGCGATGTTAACGCAACCCTTTCCCGGAACGTGCTTGAATTCTGAAATCCGTTCACATAGCTTTCCGGGTACTCCGAAAGGCTGTGTTCCAAGATTTCATGGCCATTTAACCATTTAGTTTTCCATTCCGAGAAACGATAAAATATCCCCTCAAAAAGTTCCGTGTTTCTGTGAAGTTCTACGATGTCCCGAAATTCATATCACTTCCTCTTTCATGCAGACTTATTAGCACTTCTTATGTAACTCTACTTTAAAGCGTAATGGAAAAGTATTCTATCAATATCGATATCCGTTTCGAATTAACCCTTAAAAGTTATCATCCAATGAGATCCCTTTCCTGTCAATAATAGTACGTTTATACCAAATTATAACTCATCCCAGGAAACCTTTCACCCGGCGCGCGCAGTCCCCACTATCTTTTCCTCCCACCACTGCTTTATCCCCGCCTTCTGTGACGTCACAGTGGGACTAAGGCCAATAGCGTGCTCGGAGCAGGGAACGGTAGTGGGGTTCTGCGCAGAACGAATGTAAACTCGTCCGAATCGGGTGAAAGGTTCCGTGGAACGGGCTATACTTGGATTAGTCCCACTGTGACGTCACCGAGGAAGTCTGGGCCAGACGCAGTGGAGGGAAGAAGGGAAGGGGACTGCGCGAGCTATGGTTAGGTTAGGTTAGGTCTGGGGTATCGTAGACTGGCGGTACCGCAAATGCAGTATCGTATGGCGAGAATTCGTTTAAGGCTCCACGGGCCTCAATCTCATAGGACCCATTTATGCGGTGGGCTTAAAAAGCTTAGGTATTATAATAAAATATAGTGGGTCTGTGCGACACGGAATCTGAACATCGCGATCGTGCTATGTGGGACTCAGTGGTTAATTCAAATTTGAATTTCATAATGCAGAAGACTTTGGATGAAACACGTACAAAGCATATTTTAGAACTCATCGTGGATATTGCTTGACCTACGCTTCTGCGAGTTTAATTTCCCGATGGATAACGTTGGATACAAGGAAACTTATTTGTACATTCTAGTTGAGGGATGATTATAACTGAGAATTGTTGGGATAGTTGTTTAATACTTTTAGTGCTGCACCTGAAACTCTCCAGTTCTATATTGTTCTAGTTTGTATCACGTATTCCGCAACAATTATGATTCTGAATACATGGAAGCCCGGCAGACAGGGACGACACAACAAATTTTGGGCCCCTCTGCAAAACATAATCTAGGGCCTCAATTCTGGAATCTAAACTTGTAGGATCTCGAATCCTGGAAATCCAGAATTCTGGAATCTCGAATTCTATAATTCCGAATCCTGGAAATCTAGAATTCTGGGATCTCGAATTCTAAAATTCCGAATCCTGGAAAATTAGAGTTCTGTGAAAATCTAACATTCTGGGATCCCGAATTCTGGAATCTTAAATTTTGGGATCTCGAATCCTGGAAATCCAGTATTCTGGAATCTCGAATTCTATAATTCCGAATCCTGGAAATCTAGAATTCTGGGATCTCGAATTCTAAAATTCCGAATCCTGGAAAATTAGAGTTCTGTGAAAATTTAAAATTCTGGGATCCCGAATTCTGGAATCTAAAATTTTGGGATCTCGAATCCTGGAAATCCAGAATTCTGGAATCTCGAATTCTAAAATTCCGAATCCTGGAAATCTCGAATTCTGGAATCTCGAATTCTAAAATTCCGAATCCTGGAAATCTCGAATTCTAAAATTCCGAATCCTGGAAATCTAGAAATCTAGAAATTGTTCGCGAAATGGATTCGCAAATCGAGGAACTTTGGGGACTCGTTTTATATATATATTAATATTAGACTCACCGCTTCTGACTAAGGTAAGATACAAGATTGTCGACTAACGCCTTAAACCACTGACAGTCGAATGAAAATCGCGCGATCGTTATTGGATGTAAACATAACACGTTGATATCCCAACAGCCGCTGCGTGTCTATTTATGTACAGTGCTCCGAGCACTGAACTCGGCTAAACGACGCGGGACAATAAGAAATATCCTATCGAAAATCCTAGTACTGGAATCTCGAATTCTGAAATCTACAATTCTGGGATCTCGAATCCTAGAAAACTAGAATCCCGGAATCTCGAGTTCTGAGATTTCGAATCCTGGAAAACTACAATTCTATGAAAATCCCGAATTCTGGAAACGGGAATTCCAATTCCCAAATTCTGTAATCTCGAATTGAAAAATCCCAGATTCTGGAATCTCGAATTCTATAATTCCGAATCCTGGAAATCTAAAATTCTGGGACCTCGAATTCTGGGATCCCGAATTCTAAAATTCCGAATCCTGGAAATCTCGAATTCTAAAATTCCGAATCCTGGAAATCTAGAATTCTAAAATTCCGAATCCTGGAAAATTAGAGTTCTGTGAAATTCTAAAATTCTGGAAATCTAGAATTCAAATTCCCGAATTCAGGAATCTTGAATTCAAAAATCCCAGATTCTGTAATCTCCAATTCAAAGATCCTAGATTCTGGAATCTCGAATTCAGGAAATCTCGAATCCAGGAAAGCTAGGATTCTGGAATCTCGTATTCTAAAATTCCGAATCCTGGAAATCTAGAATTCTGGAATCTCAAATTCTGGTATCTCGAATTCTGGTATCTCGAATTCCGGTATCTCGAATTCCGGTATCCCGAATTCTGTAAATCTATAATTCCACGATCTCCAATTAATCCTACAATTAACCATAATTTATCGCTCCCGAAAGTAGCGTTCATCTTTGACGGTACGATCAAAAGTTTCGTTCGCTTATTACTGGCCATTACAACGGCACGAGCCAGGGTAGCTTCCCGGAATACGGTACTCCAGGGAGAGTTATGAATCCATATTGATAAATGGACGAAACTATACACGTATCTAAATGCAGAATGCTCCTGACTTGATGCACTTCCGATACCGATGGTAATTTGTACCGAATAATTGATGATCTTGATCGCTTGCCTAACACTTAATGCATCCGGTATGACGTATCAATTGAATGCCTCTAACAATCCCATTAACCCTTTACCAACGAATTAACCCTTTGTCACGTATACGTGATTTCCTCAGCCACCGATTATCGCCCAGCGTCACATACACGCGACTTCCCACTAAAAATTTCAGACCGGCATTAATTAACAAACCGAACTCCAACAACAAAAGAACATAAAAATTCACCCGTAAGAAATATTCTTTTGTTTGGATTTATATTAATGTCGTCAGGGAAAATGCACCCAATTTTATTCTTTCCTTAAATGCCGAGAAAAAAAAGGTAAAAAGATGCAAATTGAAATGCAACGATGCGTTAATGCTATTTCGTAGACAATAAAGCATGATTCTTAGCAGTTTCCGAGGACTTAAAAAAGCGGAAAGATTGGAAGTCGTTGTTTATTTTAATTATTCTTATCGTAATCACGAATGAAAACAACCTCCGCAAGATTACGTGCGAAATGTACTAATTGTTTAAACAATTTGTTGGACGTACCGACTTCTAGATAATTATTGTTAAATTTCGTTTCAACGAAACGCAATATTATGTCGGTAATTATTCTCTGGATTCGAATTGAAATATTCATCGAAGTAAAATGCGAGCCATCTTTCCACATAAATTCGCAGGGAAATTGTTATTAATAAATTATTGCCGCTCCGCTTGCAATTTAATCGCGCGTGTCGCACGGAAAGACGTGAATCGCGAATATTCCTGCAAATGCAATTCATTAAATAATATTGTTCATAATAATTTTAATAATTTTAACACTCGATACAGACATCCCCCGTATAGCACGGTAGCCAGGTTCCGAGGAAACGTCGTGTTGCGCGAATCCGTGTTATAATGAACAAAGAACAAGTACAGAAAACGAGGTTTCCAAAAATGAAGAAAAGTGTAATATTTTCTTTTCATAATTAAAATAAATATGTTTATTGAAATAATTAATAATTAATTAAAACTGTTATACTTTGACAAGTCGAGAATGCATTTAGGTTTTCCCAATTCTCGAATCGTGTTAGACCGAATCCGTGTTATGCGGGGGACACCTGAATAACAATATTATGCTAAATAACATAAAATGTTTGTGCGATTTGCGTTAGTTTTTTGCGGAGGAACAGGCAGTTTTTGAAAAACGCACGGACTTTTTGGGGAACTTAATATATGCATAATTTTATACATAATATTTAAATAACCGAGCTTTCGTTGAAGAAAGTAGAAATGTAAAAAGCACAATGGGAATAAAAAGAAAAGAAATTCGCAAGTTCTAACGTTGAAAAGAATAAGAAATGGATTTTCCTTCCCAATGACACCTCGCTCGAAACATTCTTTGACCTACATAACTTCGCAGAATCGCGTGCCTCGCAGTCGGAAAATAATCCGATAATCAGGAAAAAAAATGAAGGGAAGAGGAAAATAGAGGAAAATAAACCGTAGAAGTTAACCATCTTCAGAGAAACGGGACAAGAATCATTTCTTTCGAAAAGGAAATATTCTTTTCCTTTCGAACGTTACAAGTTCCACTCTCTTTATGCGGCCGATACGCACAAGTTTGTTGTGCGCATGTCCCCCCACTACCACTCCCTGCTCCGACGCGCTATTGGGCGTAAAGCAGTGGTGGGGAGAAAGGTAGTGGGGACTGCGCGAGTGCTGGTTCAATCTACACGTGAATTCTGACCCTCTGCGCAGGTTCCCCACTACCAGTCCCTGTTCCGAA